>BPTQ01000007.1:279302683-279437726 GCA_019973895.1 Chrysanthemum seticuspe
CATACCACTCAGATGTTCTGGCAATACCACAAGGATAATGCGTAGGACTCTTAATATATACTTACTTTCCACATTGTGTGAAAAAGCAAGTCTTCAAGAATATAGTGTCCTAACGAGATATTGTGGATGATCTCTTGGCTCTAGACTCAATCGTGCATATTTGGTTCCTGTGCCGGAGACTAGGGAGAGGGTCTCCTTCTTCAATATCAACAATCTCTAAGAGAAAGTCGATAGATTATGTAGGTTCCCCGTGAGAATGAAACAAGCCCTTTTAAGAGGAACTTGAGTGGTTTGGGAAGTTTAGTGCAGTGCATCACTGGGTCCATGATGTCTTGTCTTCAATACCGGCGTTACCTTGGTAAACACCAGTAGCATATGTATTGAACCCGGTTACTGCCCTAAGGTTGAATTGATGGAGGGCTATTTCTTTTCACCCTTTTTCACATTCAGTTCTTTTTCATTCTTCAACCCCTTCAGTGCTTACCGAGACTTCATTACTAGAACCTTGTTGGGTTTATTCCAGTACTAGCTCTGTCTCAGTCCGCACTCTTCCCATATTCTCTTTTTTCTCCTTTTTTCATCATACCTAAGGACTCTACACTATCTAGTGGATTGTCCTTGGGTAGATCCCTCCGGCTCTGGCGGGATCGTGGGAACGAATACCTAACCTAACCATCCTTATAACACCATGCATAAAGTAAAATGGTCGGTCTTTTGGTACAGTTCATTCTTCCGTGAAACCAATTGAAAAATCATTTGGAAAAACAATCAAGGTACTTGTGATACGAGATCAAAGCATTTTGTACCCTAATAGTTTTGATCATTTAGAAAACCTCCCCCTCAACATGTGCGTATGATTTAGAAATTGTTTAGCACAAGGAGGCAAGAGGACTTTGAAATATTTTCTTTGATCACAATTTTCATATGAAAAAGCCATTTGATTTTCATTGGTAAATTCTCCCCCTCAATATGTGCATAGGATATTTGAAAACATTTTTATCACATAGAGGCAAGAGTTCTTTTGAAGCACATCCACGATTACAAAAACCATTAAGAAAACCATTTGATAACTCAATCAAGGTACTTTATAAGTCTCTTTAAAAAAACTTTTTGTACCTCGATAGTTATGCTCCCCCTCAATATGTGCTTCGAGATTCGAAAGCGTTTAGCACATATGAGAGAGAAGCCTGCACAATTAAATCAAAACAATCACCTTTTATCAAATTTCATTATTAAATCACAAATTCTCCCCCGATCAAAAATATCAAACCCTTTGAGATTTTGGATCCCAAGTGATTTAATTAGGTTTAGAAAACATGGGAGAAAATGTGGCCTTGTTTAAATACTCATCTGGTTTTTGGATAAATCCTCCTCCTCAACATGTGCATTGTGTATGAAATCGTTTGACACATGGAGGCAGGAGTGCCTATAAAGGACTAAAACCGATTCCATTAAAACAGATTTGAGATTTAAATCACGATCTCTCCCTTGATCAAAAATTTCAAACCAATTGAGATTTGTGATCCCATTTGATTTAAATCATTTAAAACATTTTGGGGAAAGACGTGGCTTGATTTAACTTTGAAAAATGACAGATAAGGACCAACTCTAGACATTAAAGATTGTTAGTGTCAGGTATGATAGTTTTTAAGAGATCTTTTAGTAAAATAAAACAATTTCACAATCAAACAAGAACAGAAAAAATTTCATTTTGAAAGATCTTGATTCAAAAGAAAAAATCATACCATGACATAACATTAAATCTTTAGATCACCACTTATATTGTTGTACAAAACGGACTTTTTTGAAGATATATTGTATGAAAATATTTTAAATTAAATCACTCTCCCCCTCAATCGATGACCGAAGTCGATAATTGAGTGACTTAAGTTTTGATAAAATGAAGTCCGGTGATTTTCAAAATTTAGTCCAATATATTTTCAAAACAATATATTCCATTTTCAAAACAATTTATTCAAATTTATTCAAAATTGTTTAAAAATGGTATCCTGCACAAAGATACGTTAGTGGTTGAGAAGCTTCCGTTGTTGTTGTTGTAGGGTTGGAAGAAAAACCGTCTTCAAATGCAGTGAGACTTCTTCTTACGTTGCATTTTGAATGCCAACTGAGGTCCAATTAAGCTCCGTTTCTTCACTTGCTGAAGAAAACCATCTGCTGATGCAGTAAGACCTCTTACGTTGCATTTCATGCCAACTCTCCATTGAAGTCCAGTTAAGCTCCGTTTCTTCATTTGTCAACCCAAGATATAGTTACCCTTTCCTTTCGGCATCCAATCATCTTCAATTGTGGGATCCGGATCGGGAACATTCTTATAACCAATATACCTGCATACGTTAGTGAACATACAAATATATGGTGGTCGACAACACCCAAACAACAATCGACTAATAAAAGTCAATTCAACATATCAATCAGATCATAACAGGTATGGGAATAATCTGTTTACAAATCTATAATCATCTAATCCTAACAATCATATCCTAAATTCCTAGTCCTTCGACACAGGCAATTATCATTTTTAATTAAGCACGTAGGATAATTAAGAAAGTCCGTTAGATGATATAAATTTGAAAACATTCTCCCCCTCAATCAATGACTCATTTTTCTGAAAAGGTTTAAAAGCGCTGAAGTCATTGATTGAGTTTTCAATTTTTACTAAAAACTCTGAAACTGATTAATTTTCAAGCAACTCATTTTCCACCATTTTAGAAAACAACAAATATTTTTCTGAAGAATTATAGACGGAAAAACATTTGTGTAGGAACAGCAGTCCTTCGACATACTTTCCTCATATTGTTTTAGGATAAGTGCACGAAATATTTGAAAATAGGTGTAGCGTAGCACTTTCCTTTCTTTGAAGACCGGGTTGCTATCTGAAATAATAGCAAGCCATAATTTTGAAGAACGGGTTACAGTCTGAGGTAACTGTAAGCCATATTTTGAGACATGTAATAGAAAAAATATTTACACCTCCTGCTCGAACTTCATCTATGGTCCCGTGCCATTATTGAATGACATTTCTAAGACCGTAGATGTTATCGATACCAGAAGACATGTCTTGGAAAACATATTTTTGGTATTTTTTGAAATTTTCTGATTTTTATGGTTTTTGAAGGTTTTATATTTTTCTATTTTGTTTTGGTTGGTTTTATATTTTTGTATTTTGTTTTTCGAATAAATATTTACAAGGATAGAATAGATGATATAGCTAAAGAAGATGATGATACGAGTACCGAGATAAGGATATCGAGCAGCCCCGTTGTAGAAGATAGACGTCATCAACTCTTAAACATTCACCACCAAAGCTTCCAGGGCTCTTGAATCGAAGAAAGAAATTGAACCATCTGAAAGTGAGACTTTGGCAGCTTCCCCCCAAACCGAAAATCCTTTAGCTGAGCAGATTCAAAGCTTTCTTTCAAGCTTCTCTTAGCCAGGTGCACAAAGAAGCACACCATTATCATCGGACTTGCTGCTCCTTTTAAGAATAGTCACCGTGATTCTTCGTTCGAGGTTATATCATCCAAAAGAACAACATCGTATCATTCCACACATAAAACAATCTTCTCAAATTTCCTTTTCAACTGACGTCTGAAGCGATCCATTCCAAAAGGTGTCAAGAGAACAATTCCCCCTAGTAGTTGAATTGATGCAGTCAGTCTCTTTGTATAATGCTCAAGAACTCTCCCGAATACACATCATGAGGGTAATGAAGAACAACTCCCCAATGTTCACATCTTTCGTCCCTGATGAATGTGTATGAAGCTCAAGAACCCGAAGTACACCAATATCCAAGAACTCTCCCGAATACACATCATGCCCGGAAGGAAAACACCTCCCCAATGTTTGTGGTAAACAATGGCTTTCTTCCCTGATGATCGTGTATGAAGCTCAAGGACCCGAAGTACACACATTCCCCAAAGAGAGAACAACCGATAACATTGAAGAAGCAGGCCGAATCACTGATTATCTCTGCGGGTGACAATCTCTGCGGATGTCAACACCGGAATAAGTGATTATATCTCTGAATCACCGATTAAGCCCTCAAGTAAAACAGCTGAGCATCCCCAATGTACACAATCTCTCTCCCCTGATGATTGCGATAACATCGAGATCATCACACACCAGTGTACCTCTTTTATCTTCAGAAACTTTCATTTACATCACTTCCCCCACGACGTTGGAATAAGAACACTAAACGCTTTGATGAGTAAAACCTTGAGTTTCTCTGCGGTCATGACATTTGTTTTCCCGGGATAACTTCAATCACTTAGAAGTATTAAGTCCATCAAGTTTACTCGCCATGAGTCAAACCTTGAGTTTCTCTGCGGTAATAACATTTGTCTTCCCGGGATATCTTCAATTACTTAGAAGTATTAAGTTCATCAAGTTTACTCGCGTTTAGATACGTGTCTCCTTCCCCCTTGCTGGTTTTGACACTTCAGAATCAGCAACATATTATAAGCCCAAATACTAGAAATCTTTATGAGAAGAACACTTGTAATCTTGTAGGAATCAACTTGCTGAAGAGTATGAGCAAGTCTAATTGGGGATTAAATTCGACATTTCACTCTCCCCCAACTAGTGCTCTCTCCTAAACCGACAATCTGTTTGATAAATGCTCAGATTAAGAAGAAGTCTTCAGATAATCAAATGCAACACGTCTTTAGTCTTCTAACATGTAGCAGAAAATGTAGAACCGACTGTAGACTCGACCTTCTTCAAGATTGTCCAGTTGGGGAATAGATAGTTAACATCTTCGACTCACCAAAACACAAGAACATCACCAAAAAGCTTCCCAATTAACTTACATCTTGCAAATCCCCTTAATTAAGATCCCTCCCAATCAAACAAGAACAGAAAGATGTTCATCAAGGAAATCAGCAATCAGCCCGCAGCGAGCACACGAAATGGTAACACCAAGCAAACAATCACGTCAAACAAGAACAGAAGGTTGTTTAGAATCATCATGTTGATGTGCACGTGAAGCATTAACCGGAAGCACTTTGTCAATAACCTCATATCAGCTTGTGAAGATGTCAACTAACGGCTCTTAAAAAGAAACTCCATGTGAAGATTACCCGATAAGAAGAAGCTCGGTTCTTACATGAGTTTAGAGCCGTATGACCATTTAAATTCTCAAATAATAATCAACCATGCAGTAATTTCACACTTCTTCTCCCCCTCAAGAATTGCAAACGGAGTTGCCATTCTTGATTAAATAAGTGAAAATCATCCGAATGTTCTATTCACGCTTCTCTCCCGCAAAATAAGCACATGATGTCGCCATCTTCATTATAATCGAGCAAGTGGAATGAGAAAAACAATCAGTGGTAGCCCGGTTCACTTGATGACAGAAGCGCATAGAAAAAGTATGAAGCATGTTGATGAGAATGGTCATAATAAGAAGATTTCTCTTCTTCAGAAGATAAAGCGCACTGAAGTGTACATTTTTCTTTTCTTTAGAGAACGAGGCTTGAACTGAAGTGTTCATACGTCATAAGAAGATTTCTCTTCTTCAGAAGATAATGCGCACTGAAACGTACACATTTCTTTTCTTTAGAGTACGAGGCCTGAACTGAAGTGAACAGACGTCATAATCTCTCTCTTTTCAACTCTCTTGGCAAAACATGTAATCAACCCCATAATCATTCTGTAGGCTCTTTGTTGTGACAACTGATGGAGAAAACCCAATATGATGAATTTGACTCTGAAGTAAGCTAACCCGAACTCGTGACTTAAACTTGCACATATGTAACAAAGAGCGGTGCCGAGACTTCATGCTCCATTGAATCTCTAAGTACTCTATACTCTTCATCCAACCAACCATCAAGTATAAGACGTACATCACCTCTAGAAAATCCACAATTGAATGTGACACTGAGCACTACAACGTAACTCCTTTAAGTGATAGTTATTTTGAGGTGATAAGAGCCCAATTCCCCCAAGTGGTAAAAGAAAAGGTAAAAGACACCCAATAATAACTAGATTTCCAAGTCTTCGTTTTTGATAATAAGCATCGAACAAGGATCATGAAGAATCTTCATCCAACCATCCCCGATAACTTCAGATACTAAGTACACTCGCCCATGATATTTTACTTCAACCTCAAATAAATAATACTGAATTAACGCCGTTGTCACATATTCTGAACTGCTCAAATCTAGCCTTCTTAGACGTTTGAAGTGAACTTTGATAATGGTTTTCATCCCGACCATGGTTAGAAGCACATAACCCCGTAAAACCATGTAATAACCAAACTGCCATGACGAATATCCAAACACACACCCTATTCATGAAGTACACCCTTTTATCCCTTCTTTGAAGCAGAAACCGTAGTACCAACATCAAGTAAGATTCAGAATTACACTTTCTCTTCTCCAAGATGGTTCCATCATTACGGAATTTTACAACTCTGGTTTAAACCGAGAAATAGTTTCTTTCGCGGGATTTTACAAAACCAAGAATAAACCGTAGGCTAGATCCAGAAATGCACTTTACTAATACCATGATGTTTCCATTGTCACGGGATTTTACAAGTCTATGATTTAAACCGAGAAATAGGTTCTTTCGCGGGATTTTACAAAATCAAGACAAAACCGTAAACAATGTCAGCTTGAATGTGTTATGACAACTTTGGTTTCGGTGAATATCTGTTTTAGGGGAACATGCAGCGGTTCATCAACTGTTCATTATCCAACATCAACATTATCATCAACCATCCAATCAACACTTTGGAAAACACATCAATCACGCAATCTGTTGGCTATTGTAATGACCACATGGAGAAGTAAACCCGATATGCCCAACTTGATCATGAAGTAAACTCCCCAGATTTGTTACTTAAACTTGTACTAATCCTCGTGAACAAGAAACGGTGTACCTAATGTACAAAACCTCTTAACATTCTCAACTGAGTGAGACACCGAAGTGATAGCTACGTTGTGGGTTAAACGAGAAAGAATCACAAACGTAATTAAATAGCCAAGTCTTTATCACACTCTATAAAAGCCCAAACAAGTCATCTTCGCGGAAGGGTAGAAAGAAAGAAGACGAAATAAGTAAACATGCCCGGAAAAGCCTCACTTCAAATCCAAATAAAAAATATCATCCAAACAACCCCGCAGTCAACTTTGTTCAACTCAACAATTCAGGCGGTGACATAATGACATCGTGAAAGTGTATAAACTGAAGTATCAAACCACAAAACGAATCTCATCATTATCAAAACCTCTTCAATCACTCTCATCGATAAGTTGCATCAACAAATCTCATCATCACATCTAATATTCAATTTATACCTCGCATGTCTCAAGTCTCATATACGATCAAATTATGAGAAGCTCATCCACAACTTTGAACTTGAATCAATACAATCACGACCTATGTTCAATAATGCTCTAATATAGGTCAAAAAATTAGCTCAAGCCTAGTAAATAGAACACGGTCCAAATTCTCATTTCAAATTAATACTCAATCCGTCAAGTCCATGAAATGTACAAGTTCTCAAAGAGACATTCATGATATATCACATTTATCAATGAAACGTAAAAATGTGATTATGTCAATGAAACGAAAATAAAACTCCAACTCCACAATGCTCAAATTAGTGATTTTATCAAAAACTGAGGCCCATTTCATTTGATGATGCGGCCAAATCCAGTCACCACAAGGCTCAACAGCTCATAAATAACAGCGGTCCATGATTAGATATGTTTTAACCTGATTAGAGCCCATGTAATCAGTCTTTGGTTCACACATCACACCTAGCCATACCCTAATTAAGTGGAGTATATAAAAGGCACATTACACAAGTTAACCCTAAAAACATCTCTCATAAAATACGCCTACCACTTACACTCCAACCTGATCCGAAAAAAATATTACAGCTTCTCATCTCCATCATAAAAAACGAATCTCAGTATCAACCCGTTATTCTTTTGATAATAATCAGTCCACTAACATAATCAAAAACCCACCTAAATCTTTCACCACAAGAATAGACATAGCATATCAAAATAGATCATGTTGAATATGACGTTTTCAACACCAATCATGATACGGCCCAAGCTTATTATCCACTTCATAATAGTTCAAACTAACCTAGCCACAGGGATGGCTATGAGCATAGAGAAGGCTTTGAGAACGACTATGAGGTCACAGGTAGGTCGAGTATTGATTCATGTTTTTGTTTCCATGTAACAACGAACGAGAGGCAAAAGAAGATAACATATTGTTGTTATTATCTTTTCTTTAAATGTTCGAATATAGTCAAGAAGCATAGCCTTCAAAAATAAGGACCAATGATGATATCGATTCAAGTAAAAATCTTTAAAAGATTAGACAAAAGTGAATTGGTACTGAGATCTATTTTTCATTAACGTTTTGAATCTTGGTAGATAGTTGAGAGTTTGTTGATGGAGTGTTGTGAGGGTGTGGGTTGAGTCAAGGTCTAGAATAAATGATTGTTCGTTGTATATGTATTGAGTCGAACCAGTTGCTTATTATTATTATTATTATTATTATTATTATTTTTTCATTTGCTAAACCAAGCCATGGACTGATGATGGAATGAAATCTGAGGTTGCTATGTTGGTATCTGGTTTTGTGGTCGAGTCTTAAAGGTCAAATCTTTTTCATCCTTTCTGTCAAGTTGTATCAGTCAAGGGTCATTGCCACAAGTCGCTAGCACAAGTCCCCAAGTCGCTAGCACAAGTCCCTAAGTCGCTAGCACAAGTCGCTAGCACTCATGACAAGTCGCTACGACTTGTAAATACAAGTCGCTAAGCAGATTTCTGATGTAACTCGCTACACCAAGTCGCTATATAAGGTACAATGAACCTGGACACTAAGACAAGTCGCTAACTTGATAAACAAGTCGCTAGTATGATTTTATACATTTTCCGATGAGTTTTCCGACAACTATTTCCGACCATCTTCAAAGAAACCCAGAAAAACTGCTATGAAAAATCATATAGACCCATTTGACCACGTTTGACCAACAAAAAGAAACCATTTGACCACTTGTAACTGTCATACAGATGATAACAACATGTTTGGACAAAAACAAATAAATGGACTTAGACACAAATAATGACCAGATGTAATATTTTGACCAAATCAAAGGATACACTAAACCCATATCACCAAACACTGTTATCAGCAAAAACATATATTCCGACCACAGTACTTGAATAAAAACAGCATAAACACGAGCTTCGAACCACAATAAATCAATAAAAACAAGCAACCATGGTACGAAACCACACAAATCAAAAATAACACAATAACCTTGGCTCTTGATACCAATTGTTAGGATCTTAATATTATTGTGTTGATGATTCGGGTGGTCTTGGATGATCAAAATACATGTTTACCATTTTAGAGAGAGAAACTAGAGAGAGAGGGTGTTCTTGCTAGAGGTTTACACAAAGGAAAGGTTAGATTAAAATGAAGCACCACCCCTTCCATGGATGGAAGGGGTATTTATACTTACAAATACACGACCTCCTATCGGCCTGTGGATCAGGGATACAGCGGGTAAAGACCCGTCCTTCCTCCACGGTGTTGCACTACGCTAAAGTAAACTAATAACTAACTAATAAACTGATAAATAACGTAACTAACGACAAGTCTACGAGCTAACTTAAGCTAGATAACATTTGGGGTGACCGACTCTTCACTATGGAATTTTCTAATTCCTAACAGAAGTTTTCTTAAATGTTCTGCCTTTCTTCTTCTGTGACTTCATCCACAACTTGTGATGTTGAACTAAAGGCTATAGAAAGTTCTTCAATCTTCTAAACTTGTTGTTCAACTTCATCAGTTGTGCAGCTTGAGCTTCATAGTCGTTCTTTAACCCTACTAGCTCTCTTGTCAAATCATAGATATCCAGAACTGGACCCTCAGAAGCCATATCTCCCTCATCTCCTCCAGATGTTTGAGACCCATCTGTGGAAGTATAATCATTGGGAGAGGATGGTAGAGTTACCTCAGGTTCTGAATCACCATGAGCAGTATCTTGGTGAGATGTAGTAGGTGGAGCTGCAATACCTTCTTGTGAAGCAGTACCTTGTGGAGAAATAGTTTGTTGAGAAGCAGTTCCTTCTCTTGATCCTGAAAGCTTATGTTCTTCACTTGCAGCAGCTTCATCTCTAACTGCTTGTACAATTTCCATCATGTGAGTAGTCAAAGGTGTATTCCTCCCAGAGAATTTGTTACTCTTCCTAGCCATGAAAGTGAACACCTTTGGTGGTTGTACAACAACAAGTAACAAGCTCGAAGGTTTGGGTACATCCTGAAGTTGTTTGTTCAAGAAAACTTGAATAAATCATGGGTACATTAACCATGGTGAACCATTGCAGATATGAGATAGCATACCATCTAAATTTAATCTTGAAAAGTTAAAGCGACGATTTGTAGCTAAACCCACTAAGGCAGATGCAATATTGGATCCAAATTGTTCCCATGAAGTACTCTTGGAACTTATGCAATGAAGTAATACATGAACAAGATACTTCCATTGAGGACTAAACAAGGGTTTCCTAAAAGTTGTTTCAGTTAAAGACCCTTCATACCCAATATCCCGTAATGTATCCCAAAGAACTTGCTTATCAAAACGAATAGCCCCTTCCTCATCATCAAACAGTAAATCTTCTCTAATAGAGACTTCACTAACTTTAACAATCTTTCCATCAACCTTAGCCTGAATGTATGGTGCATCATCTTCCATATGAGATCTTGCAGTGGCCCAAAATTGTTGAATCCAGGCTTCAATAATGTCAGGTTCAACCAAAAGAGCATAATTGATTGTTGATCCAGCGAGAAAATCAATTATGTCATGAAACGGAACATTTGCCGGTGTTTTATCTAAGTTGGCCACCATGTTATGCTTGCTAACTGTGTTTCTGTTTACCATTGAATGTTGTTATAAGAGAAAATGGTTCGATGAATAGTGAATGTGAATAAGAGAAGAGAGATATGGAAAAGATTGATAAGTATAAAGATGAGAGGGAAAATCGGAGGGTAGTTATTTATAGGTAAGATTTAAAAAATCACACCCCAATTAATACAGTTACGGTTATTTAAATTTTACCCCATCTTTTGACCGTTGGAACAGTACGTTGATAAGACTAGCAGTGCTTTCCACGTAAGCAGTATTTTCAAAGCAGTACTTTCACAGCAGTACTTTCAGATAAACAATAAGCAGTACTTTTCCATCCTCTTCTTCACAATGGCAAAAACATCAAAAACGATTGTTTTGCCTCCCCTTAAACAATGCATAGGACTATCTAACTAACTAATAAGTCCTCCCCTTAACTGTAGCTTAATAGTTAATCATCACAATACTCACCACCAAATGATTAAATCTTGAAACATCAAATCCTTTTGTGAGTAGATCAGCTACATTGTCATCTGTGTGGACCTTGACAACATTAATGAGCCTATGCTCATAACAATCTCGAATAAAATGGTGCCTAATCTGAATATGCTTGGTCTTGGAATGGTAAACAGGATTCTTCACAATGCAGATTGTACTCTCATTATCAATATTGATAGGAGTATTCTTGATGCGTTCGCACGAGGTTTTAAATTCATAACAAGAATTACCGGTTAACTAGGAACACATTCGGGCAAGTATACCCTAGTCAAGTTGTAGTATAGTATATGGTAAATCAAGGTCGTCCCAAGAGACTTGGTTGCACTACAAGTGTCGTTTGTTTGTTTAAGCAAGTAACAAGTAACAAGTTGATGGTTATGATTGTCACGGATCAAACCAACAAGAAAAGCATATAAGAACGAGTAACAAGTTAATGGTTATGATTGTCATGGATCAAACCAACAAGAAAAGCAATATAAGAACAAGCAAGTATCAAGACATTCATCATTATTCCAATCAAACACAAAATCTCAATAATCATATCAATAACAAACATCTTTAAATAGAAAAGTAACAAGGTTTACCCAAAGTATGAATTACAATAGGCAAAGATGAAGGATTATAGCACTCCTTCAAGCCTCCAATCAACTACAATAGTTCTACCAAGCCGGAAAATTATGTCCAAACGCCTTCGACAACCCTTGAGCACACTACACGAATTTGGCAAAGGTTTGTGGTCTTTTGGGGAAGATAAGTTGGTGGAAATTCGTCCTTAAGGGTGGAGGCTTGAAATTCACACAAGTTGGGATAGGATAGTTGGTGGAAACTCGTCCTTAATGGTGGAGGCTTGAATTTCACACCTTTGGTGAAGGTATTGAGAGTGGGTGTGTTCTCTCAAGTTATGGTTTGCTCTCTAGGTGGAAATTCGTCCTTAAGGGTGGAGGCTTGAATTTCACACCTAGAGAGGAGTGGTGGTGGTAGGAGAGGTGTGAGAGAAGATCTCTCAAGTTGTGGTGCATGAAATGAGGTTGCAAAGGCCTCTATTTATACTTGAACCAAGGCCTAGGGGTATTAAATGCATTTCTTGGTCACCAAGGAGCTTGGAAGGGACTAGAAGACATGTAGGAAGGGACTAGAATCGTTTGGAACAAGTTTGGACTCTTAGTAGTGCAGAAATGGCTGTCCAGGGCTTCCCAACCGAATCGGTTGGGCTCCAACCGTTTCGGTTGGTCTTCTTGACCATTCTCCAACCGGATCCGATTGCGGGGCTCGACCGATCGGTTGGAGCAAAATCACAAAAAATCATAATTGGCAAAGTTGTATATCTTTCTCTTAGCTTTCCGTGGCCGCGAACCGGGGGTCAAACGGAGTCCGTATGCAAAAGTTATGGCCAAAATGGTGAAGGTGTGTCGGGAACAACGAGTCTTCCAATATGTCTTCGTTTTAGCTTCTTTTCTTCATTTCTTTCTCGTTTCCCTTCTTGAACTTTATTCTTGAGTCTTTGGACCACTAACTTGATGACTTTATCTTCTCGAATATACTCCACAAGTCTTGCATTTGTCGGGAATTCTTCATATTTGGAGAAATCTTCGTATTTTACTTCTTTTTCCGTCTTTTTCTCCATTTTCCTGTACTTAGCTACAAATGAACTAGCAAACGCACTTTTGTACTATTAAGCATCAAAATCATACGATTATAGCCAAATAACATACATAAAATCACAGATAACGCTACTAAAAACATGCACAATTTGAGCTTTATCAAATTCCCCCACACTTAAACTTTGCTTGCCCTCAAGCAAATCTAAGAAAAGAAAAATCAAACTACATACCAAAATGACAAAACGAAAAGACAAATTAAAAATCAAAATATTTTTGGCTTTTTTTTTTTTTTTTTTTTTTTTTTTGACAAACATGAAAATTAGCGAAAAATAAGCGCAAACTCCCCCACACTTAAGGTTTTGCTTGCCCTCAAGCAAATCTAGAAATTAAGAAAAAAAAATCCCACATGGTGCATGAACTATGATTAGAAAAATGTGATGCAAATCTACCAAGTACAAGTACGAGATAAGATTCATCATTTTAAGCTTTTAGAGGTGAAAAACCGAGATGTTTGACAGTACCCTATGGATTTTCTCGCTTGATAACATGGCTAAGCACCTCACGAAAAGGAATGGATATATAATTCACTCAACACTCAATTTATTTAGTGATGGATAGTATTAATGAATAGTACACTAATATTGCTCAGTCATGATCTAAATATTACCATAGGCTTGTACAAGAAACAAAACTCCACCGACGTGGTGTAAGCACCAAGTGTAAACATCTAAAGAGGGCTTTTATTGGGTTTGAAATGATAGGCTTAGGGTGAATAAAGGGTACGGATAAGGCATGGGATTATTAATGAAATTGGTGTTAAAGAAAAATAAAGTCAAGTTTAATACCCATGTTGCTAGTCACCAAACAATCCACAAACCCGAAAATGATTATAGTTACAATCTTCTCTTCACATATCGATCACCAAATATATATATCACGTCTTAGCACATTGGCTAATCGATAGAACATACTTCATCTTCATAATATTAAAGCACATTGGCTATAGTTGTCATCACATATTTTTCTTTCATTTTTTTTTTCGATGACTTATTCTTTTTTTTCACATTTTTTTTATATATATTTTTTTTCCACATACATCACATCTCCCCCACACTTCGTATAAGCACACACGAATGGCAAAGTGCGGCTAACTCATAATCATCAAAAACAATCCAATCATACCAAGCAACTAGCAACCAACCATTTAGACATTGACAAGGGGTAGGCTAAGGTTTAAAGTGTAAAATATTTTTGTATTTTTCTGGATGCAACAAAAAGAAAAGAATGGCTCAGAGGGTGTACTAAGGGTATCTAGCGCTAAAGATGAGCGCTAACAAATGGGTCCATGTAAGTGGTTAACTAACCGATGTGGTCAGCTAATGTATCATTAGATGTAAACGGAAGGCCATTTTGGTTTATTCCTAAGGTGCCTCTTTATCACACGAATACACTTATATCACATGAATGTGATCTTACTGCGGTCTGGTAATGATTTACAAGCACAAGTTCTAGAATAAATAAAATCACCGGCACACTCATAACAAAAGATTCAAGCATAAAAAACGTATGCTATTAAGAAATAGGCTCAAATCCTCACAATTTTGTGGAAGGGCTATAAAATATGCAAGAAAATGTCATCGATCCTAGGATGGATTGCAATATTAATCAGGACACATCTCAAGTTTTTCAAAATTACCGATTTCACCAGTGGATTGATCCAGTTATTCTAATATATTATCCTATACGCTTGAAAACAACTAGATCATAAGGGCAAACAAATTCACAAAATTTTAAAAACAATTTGACCCAAAAATTTTGAATTTAAAAACTAGTTTCGCTTTTCATAAAAATATTCCCCCCCACACTTAAGTTAAGCACACAAAAGAAAATAACCTAAATCTAGTTACAATTTTTTTTATTTTTTATTCTTTTTTTTTTCACATTTTTAAATTTTTAATTTTTTTTTTAAACCAAACATGACTTATTCTTTTCCCACGAGTTCTCGGTAGCTCCATTGAAACGCACAAAGAAGCGGAGAAGCAGGTCAGCGCGAAACATATTAAAAACCCAACTTCTTTAGGGAATCAGGGAGACCCGCCTTAAACCTCTCACACAGTTTGTTTACAATGGGTGAGCCTTACTTTCGAGGGATTTAAAAAAGTCAATTTATTAAAATAATTTACCAAACAAGCAAACAAAGGAAAAATAACAAAGAAACAAATAAAGCAATTGTGAAAACTTCGAAGCATGTAAAGATAGGGAAAATTTTAAATAATAAGTCTAAGTCAAACGAAACCTCTCGGGCCAAACATCACGATCGAACTCCATATGATAAGTTGCTAAGCAAACGCTAGCATAAGCGCGTGAGATCAATCGATTTCTCTTTCAACCAAACATGTCCTATTAAGAGTGTAAGGTCACCAATCCAACCAATCATTCCTCCATTAGCTTATTAAATCTGCAAAAATAAACTAAACTACCAAAACGCGTAAAATTCTAAAACTCAGTTTCGTAGGCATCACGGTTGCATTTAGCGCATGCAACAAGCCTTTAAACCCCTCGGTGGCCCGAGTGGACGAGTTATAGTCTCGTGAGGGTTTCCAGTGAACATACCCACAAAGTTCAAAACATTTTATTTTTTAAAAACATGTACTTATTTATTCACAATGTACAAAAAATTAACAAAAGTTAAAATGGAAAACCCAAATAAAATAAATGATACTCTTGCAAATACAAAAAGACATTTAACCTTTTTGTTTTTTTGTTTTTTTTTTTTTTTTTTTCAACACAAGTTTTATTTCAAACCATTTATTGATAAAGTAAAATAAGAACACGAAAGGTTACGAACACAATTAAACAAAACACATAAACACATATATTATCACGAACATAAAACAACACTCAAAATTAAGCATAAACAAATAAAATCACGATCACAGAAAAATGACAATCACATAGACGCAAGCACACACAATTAGTCACGTAACACAAATCAAACAAGATAATCTAAAACAAGATAATCTTATTTAAAATTAATACGAAACCAATCTAAACAAGATTAACACAAACAAAAAGAAACACAAACATGCAAGAGATTAGATAACATATAAAACATAAAACTTACGAAACAAGAGACACAGAAAATAAATTTTAATTTTTTTTTTTTTTTTTTTTTTTTTTTAGACAGAACACTCCAACCGGATCGGTTACGGGTGGTGACCGATCGGTTACAGTGGATTTTTCTTGAAAAATATTTACCGAGAGCTCCAACCGTTTCGGTTGGGATTCCAACCGATTCGGTTAGAGTTGTTTGGGTGGTTTTTGAGGTTTTTTCGCAAGAACTTTTGAACACACTTTGAAAGAAATCATTTAAACGAGCATTTTAGAACACATGAAACGAAATCCCAACATCAAAAACTTGATTTTGATGCAAAGATCATTTGAGCAATTTTGAGAAAATGAGAGATTTTAAGAAAAAGACAAGCATTCAAGCAAACATCATGAGCAAACATCAAAAGCAATCAAACAAGAACAAAGAAACAATCATTCATGAGCAAGATCAATATATAATTCGAACAAACTAGCAAACAAACAACACCTAAGAACATAAACCAAATCCCCGGCAGCGGCGCCAAAAACTTGATGCGTTCGCACGAGGTTTTAAATTTATAACAAGAATTACCGGTTAACTAGGAACACATTCGGGCAAGTATACCCTAGTCAAGTTGTAGTATAGTATATGGTAAATCAAGGTCGTCCCAAGAGACTTGGTTGCACTACCAGTGTCGTTTGTTTGTTTAAGCAAGTAACAAGTAACAAGTTGATGGTTATGATTGTCACGGATCAAACCAACAAGAAAAGCATATAAGAACGAGTAACAAGTTGATGGTTATGATTGTCACGGATCAAACCAACAAGAAAAGCAATATAAGAACAAGCAAGTATCAAGACATTCATCATTATTCCAATCAAACACAAAATCTCAATAATCATATCAATAACAAACATCTTTAAATAGAAAAGTAACAAGGTTTACCCAAAGTATGAATTACAATAGGCAAAGATGAAGGATTATAGCACTCCTTCAAGCCTCCAATCAACTACAATAGTTCTACCAAGCCGGAAAATGATGTCCAAATGCCTTCGACAACCCTTGAGCACACTACACAAATTTGGCAGAGGTTTGTGGTCTTTTGGGGAAGATAAGTTGGTGGAAATTCGTCCTTAAGGGTGGAGGCTTGAATTTCACACAAGTTGGGATAGGATAGTTGGTGGAAACTCGTCTTTAAGTGTGGAGGCTTGAATTTCACACCTAGAGAGGAGTGGTGGTGGTAGGAGAGGTGTGAGAGAAGATCTCTCAAGTTATGGTGCATGAAATGAGGTTGCAAAGGCCTCTATTTATACTTGAACCAAGGCCTAGGGGTATTAAATGCATTTCTTGGTCACCAAGGAGCTTGGAAGGGACTAGAAGACATGTAGGAAGGGACTAGAATCGTTTGGAACAAGTTTGGAGTCTTAGTAGTGCAGAAATGGCTGTCCAGGGCTTCCCAACCGAATCAGTTGGGCTCCAACCATTTCGGTTGGTCTTCTTGACCATTCTCCAACCGGATCCGGTTGCGGGGCTCGACCGATCGGTTGGAGCAAAATCACAAAAAATCATAATCGGAAAAGTTGTAGATCTTTCTCTTAGCTTTTCATGGCCGCGAACCGGGGGTCAAACGGAGTCCGTATGCAAAAGTTATGGCCAAAATGGTGAAGGTGTGTCGGGAACAACGAGTCTTCCAATATGTCTTCGTTTTAGCTTCTTTTCTTCATTTCTTTCTCGTTTCCCTACTTGAACTTTATTCTTGAGTCTTTGGACCACTAACTTGATGACTTTATCTTCTCGAATATACTCCACAAGTCTTGCATTTTTCGGGAATTCTTCATATTTGGAGAAATCTTCGTATTTTACTTCTTTTTACGTCTTTTTCTCCATTTTCCTGTACTTAGCTACAAATGAACTAGCAAACGCACTTTTGTACGATTAAGCATCAAAATCATATGATTATAGCCAAATAACATACATAAAATCACAGATAACGCTACTAAAAACATGCACAATTTGAGCGTTATCAATTCTTAAAATTGAATCCATAATCCAAGAGTTGATTCTGCATCCATAATACTTGTCCACAACAGCTTGCAGCAGCAACATATTCAGTGGATGATGTTGCTGCAATGGTTTGTTTCTTACATTTCCAAGAAACCAATCTTCTTCCAAGAAACCAATCACTATCTGAAAAAGCTTCCAAGTGAAAAGGTGAATCCTTTGGATACCACAACCCTAACTTAGGTAGTTGTTTCAAATAACTAAAAATCCTCTTGACTGCATTCATATGAGAGACATTGGGTGAGACTTGATATCTTGCACATAAACAGACAACAAACATGATATCAGGTCTAGATGCAGTTAAGTACATAAGACAGCCAATCATTGATCTATAAAGCTTGACTTCTACAGGATGACCATCTTCATCCTTGCATAATGAGTTGATAGATTTTATGGGTGTGATGACCAGCTTCATAGCATCAAAGTTAAACTTCTTAAGGATGTCAGTGACATACTTGTCTTGACTAATGAAAATTCCAGCCTCTGATTGTTTAAATTGAAGCCCAAAAAGAAAGTTGATAACGCTACACGCGTCGTTCGGGGTCAAAGGAACTTCCTTTTCTTCGAGCAAGTTTTATAACACCCTAGGCAGTGAACCTAATCGTTGTAGTGTAGTAATTAGGGTAAGCCACGGGTATTGATATCGTTCTCTAGGGGAATAGGAATGCTAGTAAGGAGTTACTACGCTAAGGTTAAGGTTGAGGAAGATTATTTTTTATCTTTTTATATTTTATGAAAATGGAAAGGTACGAATCTCGGGTATTGGATTTGGGGGTTTTGGTATTTCTACCGATTACTCTACTATTATCTAATTATCTAAACTAAGGTTGTGGGAGTCTATGTCTAATTAATGTGTGCTCGTATGATAGTTTAAAGATGTGTTTACTTAGTTTGTATTACTCCTTAATTATCTCCTATTGATGGTTGAGTGTCACGTCTTATTCCTAGTTGCGTTGTGTGTCTAAAGTTGTAGGGTATGCGTTTCTCCCTAACTCTTTGAACTTACCAAAGGGTCTTGTCTACAAACCCACAAGGGATTATAAACTCCTACTCTAAGGCGCTCTTTGGATGGTTTAGCCTACAACTACTCAGGTAATTATACTCTAAGGTTCACAAAGATGAATCAAGCATTAAGTACACAACGAATGACCTATCGCATTACTAGATCATTAATCAACTAAGATAAGAAACAACCAATCAATATTCAATAATTAAGTTTCATACTTCCTAAGCAAACACACAAATAAATTAGCCGGACATGGAGAACATGCAAGCATACACACAAATAATCAAAGACATAATTGAATTAATGAAGTAAAGACTTATCTTGATGTAAGATAGGGTTTAAAACCCTAAAATACTGTACAAGACACCTTAGGTTCGGTTTTAGGTTTTTACTCCAAAGACTCTCCACACAAAGACTGAAAAATTCGGATTCTATATATAAGATTACAATTGCGACGGCGTCACCTTATGTTTAGTGACGCCGTCGTGTCGCCGTCATTAGGGTTTCGTCTTGGCCGCGTTAACCTTGCGACGGCGTCACCTTAAGTCCGTGACGCCGTCCTCTTCAGCTTCTGACGTCGTCTGGATTGCATCTAGGCCGTCTGAGTAGCGACGGCCTACTCTTCCACAACTAGACGTCGTCACTTGAAAATACGAGTTTTGGGTTCTGGATCGTCACAATAATTTTGGGACGGCGTCGCCATTAACACCTGACGCCGTCGCCTTCTACTTTCAGCAACTGTGAGTGTCTCGATTTTGACTTTGGCCATTTTCTTCATATATTCGCGCCTTTTCGTCCAAATAAGTGCCATTCCAGCATTTTGCCTTCACGAGACCTAAAAAGTGAAAAGGAACGATATTAAGCAATAACGGATACAAAAGTGATCAAATAAGGACTTAAACGACCCCTCAAATTGGTACCTTTTAAAACCTTATCAAAAGTTAATTCACCTATGGAACTCATTTGAAATTCTTGTTGCATGAGCTTCTCAAATTCTTTCACCATAGACTGTTTTGTAGCTCCAAAAATAATATCATCTACATAGACTTGAACAAGCATGATATCCTTCTTGTCTCTCTTGATAAATAAAGTCTTATCAATTGCTCCTCTCCTATAACCATGTTGCAATAAGAAAGTGGAGAGTCTTTCATACCAAGCTCTAGGTGCTTGATGAAGGCTATACAGAGCCTTAACAACTTTGTAGACTTTGTTTGGATGTGCAAGATCCTCAAAACCAGGAGGTTGTTTGACATAGACCTCCTCTGTAATCTTGCCATAAAGAAAGGCACTTTTGACATCCATTTGATAAACAGGAAAGCCCATATATGATGCAAAAGCAAGGAATATTCTAATGGCTTCAATCCTTGCTATAGGAGCAAACACTTCATCATAGTCCACTCCTTCTTTTTGTCTATATCCATGTGCAACTAATCTTCCTTTGTTCTTGATGACATTCCCTCTTTCATATCTCTTAACTCTAAAAATCCATCTTGTACCAATGACTTTCTTTCCATTTGGTAGATCACATAATACCCAAACTTCTTGAAGTTTTGAATTGAAGAAGTTCTTCTTGCATGGCTTCAACCCAACTCTCTTTAGTTAATGCTTGAGCTATATTATTGGGTTCTTCTTGAGAGATAAAACAAGTGAATAAACACGTCTGTTGATCCTTATGATTCATCCTGTTTTGTTTATACACAAAGCTAAGTAAAGCATTATGTGGCTTAGAGAATCCTTTAGCCTTGGTTCTCGTGAGCACTCCAGAAGTAGAAGGTCCAATGATTTGACCAGCAGGATGATCTTTATGAACTCTTAATGTAGGAGTCTGTGGAACTTCAAAATCATCATCCAAATTTGTGAAATCAGCTCCTTCATTGGAATTTGATAAAATACCTTCATCATCTAATTCATCATCAGTGTCTTCTAATCCAGGCATGGTAGGATCATTCAAATCATCATAAGTACTGTCAATTGTTGCAGCAGTACTTTGATCCAAAGTACTGTGAGGGTATTCTGTAGACTTACCCTTTTTCTTTGCTTCTTCATAAGCTCTTCTTTGTTCATCCTCATAAGATTGTGTTATTGTTTCTTGAAAAAGCATCCTATTAAGCTCATCTTGAATAGCTTGATCTTTAGCAGACAAAGTGGATTTTGGTTCATCAGTACTTTTCTCCTTTTCAATAGTTATAGGTTCTTCATCAGGAACAACATCAGGTCTAATATTAACTCCATGAACAATGTACTGTAAATCTTCTTCGTTGTGATCAACTTGATTTTCTTCTCTAACAGGAACATAATTCATAGAAGGAGTCAAAACATCAAGATCAAACATCCAATCAGGACCTTTACCCTTTTGATTTTCTTGATCTTCTAAATATTCAACATGAAGACAATCTTGAACCTTTTTGGTGACCCTGTTGTACACTCTAAATCCTTTGCTATTGGTACAGTATCCCAATAAGCATCCTTCATCTGACTTCCCATCAAATTTTCCCAAAACATCAATTGTATTGAGAATAGTCAGAGGACATCCAAAAGGTTTCATAAAACGTATGTTAGGTTTGTTTCCCATAAGAAACTAATAAGGTGTCTTCATCTGAGGTTTAGTGATTGATACTCTATTCAACACATAACAAGCAGTACTTACAGCTTCAGCCCAAAATTGAATAGGTAATTGTGAATCTGCAAGCATTGTTCTGGCTACTTCTATCAAGGTTCTATTTTTTCTCTCTGCAACACCATTCTGCTGTGGAGTTCTAGCAATGCTAAACTCCCTCTTGATTCCTTTCTTGGCACAAAATTCATCCATAAACTTGTTCTTGAATTCAGTCCCATTGTCACATCTAGTACCTCTTACTTTGAGTCTTAATTGGTTTTCAAGGGCTATTATAAGATCATGAATAGCATCAAAGGTTTCATCTTTAAATCCCAAGAAAAAGACCCAACTAAATCTACTGCAATCATCTGTTACAACCAAGCAGTACTTCTTCTTATTTAGACTTGCAACAGAAATAGGTCCAAACAGATCCATTTACAGCAACTCTAAAGGATCTCTAATAGTTCTTTCCTCAATCTTCTTGCATGATGCTTTGTGTTGTTTACCCTTCTTGCACGCCAAACATGAATGATCATGCTTGTATGTTTTGGAAGGTAAACCTCTAACTAAATTTCCTTTAACCAACTTGTTGTTATTCTTGAAATTCACATGGCCTAATCTTCTATACCACGTATGTGCTTCTTCAAGTGTTGCCTTTGCTACTAAACATGTTGCTCTTTCAGAAGAGTGAAGAGTCTTTATATCCAGACTGTACACATCATTAGTTCTTGGTACTCTCAGTAATACCAAGTTATCATCAACATGCTTGAACTTAGGGGAAAGAATAAGACATTCTGTGTTAGTGAATAGCACAGGGTGCTTCTTGTCACAGATCTGAGATACTGACAAAAGGTTGAACTTGAGCTCCTTCACATAATGAACATTCTCAAAATCTATGCTTCCTGCCTTGATGGTTCCTTTGCCAGTAATTCTTCCTCCACTAAGATCATTCCTAAATGCAACTCTTCCTCCAAAATAAGATCTAAAATCTGACAGAATCTCTTTGTCTCCTGTCATGCTTCCAGAGCAACCACTATCCACAATTAGATGATCTTTAAGCTTCTCTTCTGGGTTGCCCTGCACAAAGATAAAAGAGTTAGTTAATTTTAGGAACCCAAGCCATTACTGACTTGTGTTCCCCTTGCAGAGTGACATACATAAATTCTTTAAATATGTAATTTCCATTGTCTTTAAGCACATGACCAATTATCTTTGGTTGTTTCAAAACTTGTGTTGGTTTTTCAAAAATCTCTTTTTCATCAAAATTCTCTTTATTATTTTCAACAAAAATCTCTGATTCACTTTTACTTGCAGAAAGTACTGTTTGTTCCCCATCAGTACTTTCTTTCTTAACCCAGCTGGTTTTAACTTTTTGTGTAGAGTTCTTTGATCTAGATACTCTTTTTGAGGTGTAACGCCTTCTAAATTGATAGTAATTAGATCTCCTAGGGCTTCCATTCCAAAAACTGCTAGCAGTACCTTGATTGGGTGAAAATCTAGCAGTCCTTTGAGAAGGTACTGCTTGAGAAACTTTTGGTTTATCAGTACCTTGAAAGGTGTTTGAGGGTACTGATGGTTTTGAAAAAGATCTTCTCTGGTGAGGGTACCTATAGTCTTTTGAGAAATTGTTGTGGTTAACCCTATGTGAATTATTCCAAACTGGTTTAGTCTCCCTTGGCTTATGATTGGTAGATCTGGTCTTTGGGAATTTGCTTAGATATTTTGAGTGAAAGTCACAGTTCTTAATCAAATGATCAGGACTATAACAAACAAAACACAATTTTTGACCCATACTCCCAAAATTTCTTCCTTTTGTTCTATGACCAAACCTAACCTGACTTTTTGGTGAATTATGAAAATTATTTTGACCAAAATTATCCCAAAAAGGTTTAGCAGTATTTTGAAAAGTTTTTCATGAAGGTACTGCTGAATGTTTAGCAGTACTTTGAGTTGAAGATACTGCTCGACTCTTAACATTATCATCCTTAGGTTTCTTAACTGTTTCTTTTGGGGTTTCAGAACTAGATGACCTGAATTAGATTGACCAGTAAGCTTTTTTCTAAACTCTAAATTGTCTACTCCAAAACAAGAAACATCTGTCCTAAGTGGTTGAAAACTACCAGTTGGATGAGGGACTGCATGATAACCCTTGTCTTTCTTAAATTCAGGAGGTGTTTGACTAATTGATTCCTCATTACTAGATGTGTTCTCTTCTGTGCTAATGAGTTCATCATCACTAGTTGTTATCTCCTCTGAATCAAGTTGTTCCTTATCACTAGGTGGGTTCTCTTCTGTGCTACTAAAGTCCATACCAAAACCTAGGCCAGTTTTAATGTGTGCTCTTTTCTGTTTTTCAACAAAACTAACATGTGAAAGGCCAGATTCTCCCCAAGCAGCAAATTTTTCTAACAATTCATCCCTTTCTTTAGTCATCTTTTCAAGCTCAGAAATCTTACATCCTAACTTACATTCACTTAATTTTAATTGATAATCATGTTGCTCATATTTTTCTGCCAAAGCCATTTCATTATTTTCATTAGTTATTATTTTGGCTTCCATTGACTCTAAAGTTATTTGATAACCAGCTACCTCAGACATAGCCCTTTTACAATTATCTCTTTCAGTTACATATTCTTTAAGCACTTTTTGATAAAAATCATGACACTTAGAGCATACCTCAGAGATAGGTGGTGAACTTGGTGAAGTAGCTACCATAGCAAGCAGAACAAGTTCTTCTTCACTTTCCATGCTCCAATAAAAGCTTCCAAGACCATCTCTTGATCCCAAAGCAGCAAATCCGGGTTCCTCATCAAAAGCTGTGCTCCAATCAAACTCTTCCACTGCGACCATAGAGTAGGTTACTGGTTCATCATCAAATTCAGCACTCCAGTCAACCTCTGATAGATTTTGTTGAGCAGCCGAAGCTTTTGGATTTGGTTTAGTAATAGGAATTTCCCTTAGTTCAAGCTTGGGTTTCTCAATCATTATGTGTTGGATCGATATACTTTAATCAAACTAACTTAACTAGCTTGTTAAGGTTTAATAACCTCGGATAAATCCTAAGTTATTAACAAAGAAACACTGAGCAATCTTTATTAAGTACGCGGAATTTACTTAACAAAGCTAAGAAGAATAACTTTATTATAAACTCTAAATCTGCTTATTATGCAGATACTCTAATACAACTCTAAGATAATCGAACTTTTCTCTAAAACACTAATTCGTAAACTCTAAAACTCTTTTTCTGAAATCGTACCTCTAATGCCAATCTAGGAGTCTTTTTATAGGCTCAAGGATATCCTAGTCGGTTTACAATTGATAACCTTGTACGACAAGTAATCTAAACATGGAATACAATTCTTTCCATAAACGAATATAATAGTTTATTTGTTCTAGCAGTACTTTGACTTCTTCATGCAGTACTTTGACTTTGTCTTTAGCAGTACTTTGACTCTTTGACTTCTTCCAGTACTTTGCAGCTTACAGTACTTTGATATCTTCAGCACTTTGATATCTTCAGCACTTTCATATCCCAACAATCCTCCCCTAACTTGAATTCTACTTGCTTGACTTCAAGTTCCTTTGTGAATATATCTTTAACAGCTTCATCTTTAAAAATGGATTGTTCTTTAGTCTTTAGATAGTATCTCTGTAATATCTGTGCTTGTCAAAGTATCTCTTAGAATTGTTTTCTTCACAGCAGCATCAGCAATCTCCATCTTTTCAGCAACACAGCAACATATGACAATTTGTACAGTAATCCAGTTTAAGTTGCATACTATTCTCATCACATCTAAGTGAATCATTGAAAATTTAATGGATTTAGAACTCTTTACCAAAGCCATTATCTCTGGAGTAGCAAAATGTTTTGGTGTGTAAGACCATGGTACATTGATAACCATATGATTTTTAGCAAACCACCAGCTATCAACAGATTTGTTTTGTCTTTACCAAAAGTTGTACCCTTCTGGACTAGTTAGTTCTTTTATCTAATGGTGAACTAATTACCAATAATGGTTTTTCCACAGCCTTTACCACAAGCCATTTCTTGTGGGCTAGCCAACTCTTCACATTACTGATATGGTGAGTTGATGACCATCCAACTTATTAGCAAGTTGTCAACTAAAAACGTATTTGATATATCTTTACCAGAGCCGTTTGCTCATGGATTAGTCAATCCTTTTGTAACCATGGTGGATTGATAACCTATTGATGTTATCATCACAAAAACCATTTATTCAACCTTTATTTCAAAATATTTATTACTTAGCAAAAAGGTTTCTTCTAAAATTCTTTCAACTGGTTTAGTTCAGCAAACAGTACTTTGATGAAAGTACTGTCTGATAAGCAGCACTTTGAATAAAAGTACTGATATATCAAAAAAATATTTATTCAATTAAAAGTCATACCAGTTATAAATCATTCTCAGCAATGGTAGTCCAGTCAATAAACAAATTGATGACCATGCAAGCAGTTTCATTATCCTCTTCTACTTCCAATCCATGCTCTAGCATTCTTCTCATGAGCTCAACTGTAAGAGGGTATCTTCTTTCTGCAAACATGTGTATCATTGTTCCATTTTCTAGCTCCAAAACATGAACTCCAGATTCTTCAAAGAATCTCCAGCTAACTATTTCCCAGCTTTCTTGATCCTTCCAAATATCATCAGTGCTCTCTTCATCAGTTTCCCACATGATTATGAGATCCCCATGTAAAACCAATCCAATCCCTTCTAATGGATTATCTTCAAAATAAGCCTTCACAACATCATATAAGTAGAATAAATCTACTCTATCTATAATATGCAGCAAATCCCATAGCCTTTTGAAAACTTTGAAACTTTCATCTTCTTTGTAAAAAACCATGTAATCTCCATTCTTAGATTTCTCAACTTTGAAAACACTAATCTTTGATCTGTTCATCTTCATGTCATTATCTTCATCTGTATAGTCAAAATCTACCACTCTGAGATAATTCTTCAATTCATCACTAGTCTCAGATCTTAATTCAACCTTTTCTTTCTTTGAAAACTGAACATCTGTAACATCAGTTTTTCTTTTTCTCCTTAAGCTTTTCTTCCTTTCAGCTTCAGTCCAATAAGCTTCTTCTCTAAAATCTTTAATGCCTGCAACATCTTTCTTATAAGCTTCTCTCTTAGCATCATATAATCTCTTCATATCCACATAATTTACCTTCTGCAATCCTTTAAATCCTCTGCTTTTTAGATATGCCATCATTGCATTCCTTTCTTTAGCTAAATTAGGTCTTCTTTGCATATATCGAACAGGTGTAGGAGACTCTAAAGATTCAGTAGCTTCAGCATTCAATTCATCTTGCACCTTTTGAGCTGCTTCTCTATTTAGAGCTTCTTGAGCTTCTTGTTCTTCTCTATCTTTAGCATCTAACTCTTCTTGAACTTTTCTGGCTGCAGCTTCATTCCTAGCAACTTCAATTGCTCTAAGTTCTGCCAAAGTAAGTTTCTTCTTCTTAGTTTCAACCAGAATACCTTTCCCTTTGTCTTTTGGATCAATTGCAGGTTGATCAGTTCTTGGTTGTTCTTCTTCTTGTACATCTCTAATAGTAACTCCTCCTCTTGGATGTGACAAATCTAACATTGTAGCAACTAATTCATCATCACTCGCAGAATGAATAGGTTTGAATCTAGGTTCCTCCTCTTCTTCTATAACAGTTGTAGAAGG
Organism: Chrysanthemum seticuspe; assembly: GCA_019973895.1. Lineage (NCBI taxonomy): Eukaryota > Viridiplantae > Streptophyta > Magnoliopsida > Asterales > Asteraceae > Chrysanthemum > Chrysanthemum seticuspe. The sequence continues at coordinate 279,330,136 of BPTQ01000007.1, forward strand.
ACCAGCTTCTTCTTCAAAATTCAATACCCTTGGAGTTATTGGTGTTATTACTTCTGGCCTAGATGTATCAGTACTTTGATGTTCAGTACCTTGATCATCAGTACCTTGAACATCAGTACCTTGAACTTGCACTTCTTCTTCTTGTTCCTCTGAAATAATCTTTTCTGCAGTACTTACAGATTCTTTCTTCTTTGTAATATCTTCTTCAGATTCTTTCTGCTTCATAACATCTTCTTTCAAATTATCCTTTTCTGAATTCCTCCCCAAGTTGACAGAAGATGATTTAGGAACCTTCTTTCTTTTCAATTCCTTACGAAGTGCTTTACGACGTTTATTTTCCTCCTTAACCCATAAGTTGAAACCTTGAATATAGGGTTTAATAAAATTTCTCAACCAGAAATAGTTACGCTTCAGCTTCCTAAGTGCTTTTGCTTGACGCTTAACAGTCTTGTTCAACTTAGCTAACGCCTGTGTTAAAGCATAATTATCCATAGGTAAACCTTCAGGAGGTATAGTATGATCATCACCTTGAAGTTGTGAATGTGCCTCTGATACAGAAACAAATTGTTGAGGAGATGGAGTAGGTGTTCTCTCAATCTCTGCTTGAACCTCAGGACTTGGAGAAACATCACCCTGTAACGATGCAGTACCTTCACGAGAAGCAGTACTTGCAGATGCAGTACCTTGTGAGGCAGCACTTTGTGAAGCAGTACCTTGTGCAGAAGCAGTACCTTCACTCTCTTCATCCTCTCCAGCTGCGTCACGTACAGCTTGTACAACTTCCATCATTGTTGTAGTTAATGGAATATCTCCACCTCTGAACAAATTACTTCGCTTAGCCATGAATGTAAAAATTTTAGCTTGTTGCACAATAACAGGTAACAAAGTAGCAGGTTTTGGAACATCAGCCAATTGCTTGTTCAAGAAAACCTGTACAAATCGTGGGTACATCAACCATGTTGACCCAGAGGAGATATGAGATAGCATCCCATCCAAAATAAGCCTTGAAAAATTAAACACTCTATCTGTAGCTAAGCCAACCACTGCAGATGCTATATTTGACCCAAACTGCTCCCAAGAAGTGCTTTTAGAACTTATGCAATGGAGCAAAACATGAATCAAAAATTTCCATTGAGGACAGAATAAGGCTTTCTTGAAAGTTTGTTCAGTCAAAGAACCTTCAAAACCCAAATTTCTAAAAGTATCCCAAATCAGTTGCTTATCAAATCTAATAGCTCCATCTTCATCTTCAAATAATAAATCGGCTCGAATAGAAGCTTCTGTAATCTTGATAGTTCGTCCAGCAACTGATGATCGAATATAATATTCATCCTCCTCCATATCATCTCTAGCATTAGCCCAAAATTCCTGAATCCATGGTTCAATTATATCCGGCTCAACTAAAAGAGCATAACTAATAGGCGACCCAATAAGATAATCAATTATATCATAGAAAGTCACATTCTCCTCAGTCTTGTCCAAATTAGCCACCATGTTGTGCTTCGAAACAGTTAAACGATTCACCATTGTTGAAAAAGATGAGCACAATAAAGATTGTATCGAATAATAAGGAGATGGTAATTGGGAGATAAGTATGGAAAAGATGTAAAGTAATAATATGAGAGGGAAAATCGGAAAGTAGTTATTTATAGGTGGGATTTGAAAAATCACAGCCTAAATAACAAAGTTATCGTTACTACCAATTACCCATCAATATTACCGTTGGAACAGTACTTTAATACGACAAACAATACTTTCCACATAAGCAGTACTTTCCTAAGCAGTACTTTCCCAAGCAGTACTTTCAGGAAATACAGTACTTTGCCAAAAACCTTCATATACACTAAGTATAAACTAACATCCTCCCCTCAAGCAATAAACAGGACTATACCTAACATCTTATAGTCCTCCCCTTAAACATAGCTTAGTAGTTAATCATTCCAATGCTCACGACTAAGTGATTGAATCGTGACACATCAAAACCTTTTGTGAGTAAATCAGCTACATTGTCATCCGTGTGAACTTTAACCACATTAATGAGCCTATGCTCATAGCAATCTCTGATAAAGTGATGCCTAATCTGAATATGCTTTGTCTTGGAATGATACACAGGATTCTTCACAATACAAATAGTACTCTCATTATCAATATTGATAGGAGTATTCTTAAAATTGAACCCATAATCCAAGAGTTGATTTTGCATCCATAAAACTTGACCACAACAACTTGCAGCAGCTACATATTCAGCTTCAGTAGATGATGTTGCTGCAATTGTCTGTTTCTTGCATTGCCAGGAGACTAACCTTCTTCCAAGATATTGGCATCCACCAGTTGTGGATCTTCTATCATAATTATCTACTGCATAGTCACTATCTGAAAAAGCTTCTAAATGAAAAGGTGACTCTTTAGGATACCACAACCCCAACTTAGGTTGTTGTTTCAAATAACAGAATATTCTTTTTACTGCATTCAGGTGAGAAATCTTTGGTGTGACTTGATATCTTGCACATAATCAGACTGCAAACATGATATCAGGCCTTGATGCAGTGAGATACATAAGAGAGCCAATCATAGATCTGTATAACTTGACTTCAACAGGCTGTCCATCTTCATCTTTACCCAATGAATTGATAGATTTAATCGGTGTAGTAACAACTTTCATATCATCAAAATTAAACTTCTTAAGTATGTCTGTAACATACTTGTCTTGGCTAATAAAAATTCCTTCCTTGGACTGCTTAACCTGAAGTCCTAAAAAGAATGTTAACTCTCCCATTGAACTCATTTGAAATTCCTTCTGCATCAGCTGCTCAAACTCCTTAACCATAGACTGTTTGGTAGCCCCAAAGATGATATCATCAACATAAACTTGAACTAACATGATATCCTTCTTGTCTCTCTTGATAAACAAAGTCTTGTCTATAGCTCCCCTTCTGTATCCATGTTGTAATAAGAATGTAGAAAGCCTCTCATACCAAGCTCTAGGTGCCTGATGAAGACCATATAGAGCCTTAACCACCTTATAGACTTTGTTTGGATGCTTAGGATCTTCAAAACCTGGAGGTTGTTTCACATACACCTCTTATGTAATAGTACCATAAAGAAAGGCACTCTTGACATCCATCTGATATACCTGAAAAGCCATATAAGAAGCAAAAGCAAGAAATATTCTAATAGCTTCAATCCTTGCCACAGGAGCAAATACTTCATCATAATCTACCCCTTCCTCCTGTCTTTAACCCTGAGCAACTAACCTTGCCTTGTTCTTGATAACATTGCCTCTTTCATCTCTTTTAACTCTAAAAACCCATCTGGTTCCAATAACTCTCTTCCCATCTGGAAGATCACATAGAACCCAAACCTCTTGAAGTTTAAATTGAAGAAGTTCTTCCTGCATAGCTTCAACCCAGCTTTCTTTAGTCAAAGCTTGAGCAATATTCTTGGGTTCCTCTTGAGAGATGAAACAAGTGAATAAGCAGGTTTGATGATCCTTATGATTTAGCCTGTTTTGTTTATACACAAAGCTAAGTAAAGCATTATGAGGTTTTGTGAAACCCTTTGCTTTGTGTCTTGTCATAACTCCAGATGTAGAAGGACCAATGATTTGATCAGTTGGATGATTCTTATGAATTCGTAAGATTGGAGACTGTGGAACTTCATATGTATCATCTAAGTTAGTATAATCAGCACCTTCATTGGAATCTGTGAAAATACCTTCATCTTCAAGCTCATCATCAGTTTCTTCTAACTCAGGCATGGTAGGATCATCCAAATCATCTAAAGTACTGTCAACAGGTGCAACAATACTTTGGTTGAAAGTACTGTCCAAAGTACTGTAAGAGTACTCTGCAGTCTTGTTCTTCTTCTTTGCCTCTTCATAAGCTCTCCTTTGTTCATCAGTGTAAGAATCTGCTAATACATCTTGAAGAAGCATCTGATTAAGTTCCTCTTGAATAGATTGATCCTCTGCAGATAATGAGGATTTTGATGCAACAGTACTTTGGTTTGGAGAATCAGTACTTTGCTTAGGAACATCAGTACTTTGTTTTGGACTCACAGGATCTTTATCAGGAATAGCATCAGGTCGAATATGAACATCATGAACAACATATTGAATATCTTATTCAGTGTGCAAAGGTTGATTTTCTTCTCTAACAGGAACATAATTCATTGAAGGAGATAAAATCTCAAGATCAAACATCCAATCAGGACCCTTTCCTTTCTCATTGTCTTAATATTCTAGAAACTCAACATGAAGACAATCTTGAATCTTCTTAGTAACTCTGTTGTATACTCTAAAGCCTTTACTGTTAGTGCAATATCCCAATAAGTAACCTTCTTCAGACTTGCCATCAAACTTTCCCAGATTATCAATAGTGTTTAAAATAGTAAGAGGGCATCCAAAAGGCTTCATAAAACGAATGTTGGGTTTATTGCCCATCAGCAATTCATAGGGTGTCTTCATCTGTGGTTTGGTGACAGAGACCCTGTTAAGTACATAGCATGCAGTACTTACAGCTTCTGCCCAAAATTGAATAGGGAGATGAGAATCTGCTAACATGGTCCTTGCTGCTTCAATCAAGGTCCTATTCTTCCTCTCTGCAACACCATTTTGATGTGGTGTTCTAGCAATACTAAACTCCCTTTTTATGCCTTTATTTGCACAAAATTCATCCATAGGCTTGTTCCTAAATTCAGTTCCATTGTCACATCTAATACCTCTAACCTTGAGTCTTAATTGGTTTTCAAGTGCTATTATAAGAGTTTGAATAGCATCAAAGGTATCATCCTTAAAGCCCAAAAAGAAAACCCAACTGAATCTACTACAATCATCAGTAATAACCAAACAGTACTTCTTCTTATTTAAACTTGCCACAGAGACAGGTCCAAATAAATCCATATGTAACAGCTCCAATGGTTCTCTAATAGTTCTTTCATCAAGCTTCTTACAGGAAGCTTTGTGTTGTTTACCCTTCTTGCATGCCAAACATGATTGATCATTCTTGTAAGTCTTTGAAGGTAAACCTCTATCTAAATTTCCTTTGACCAATTTGTTGATGTTCTTGAAATTCACATGGCCCAACCTTCTATGCCATTGATGTGCCTCTTCAGATGTTGCTTTAGCCACCAAGCATGTGGCTCTTCCATAAGAATGTAGACTCTTCATGTCTAAACTATACACATCATTTGTCCTTGGTACTCTAAGTACTACCAAGTCATCATCAACAGGTTTGAAGTCAGAAGCAAGAATGAGACATTCTGTGTTAGTGAATAACACAGGATGCTTTTTATCACAGATTTGAGAGACTGACAACAAGTTGAACTAAAGCTCCTTCACATATCTGACATTCTCAAAATCAATTCTCCCAGCTTTAATTGTTCCTTTCCCAGTAATCCTTCCTCCATTGGGATCATTCCCAAATGCAACTTTTCCTCCACTAATATTTCTAAAATCAGACAGGATCTCTTTATCGCCTGTCATACTTCCAGAGCAACCACTATCCATAATAAGATGATCTTTAAGCTCCTCTTCTGGGTTGCCCTGCACACAAAGAAAAGAGTTAGAAACTTTTAGGAACCCAAGCCATTACTGACTTGTGTTCCCCTTGAGAAGTTACAAACTCTAATTCTTTGAGTATGTAATTCTCACTATCTTTCAAATGATGATCCAAAATTATTTTTTGATGTTTAGCATGTGGATTTTCAAAACTCTCTGGTTTTTCAACATAAATTTCTTTCACCAGATTATTAGCATTTTCTTTTGACACAAAACCATCTGATTCACTTTTTGTTGAACGTACTGTATGTCTCTTAGCAGTACTCTCCCTTTTAACCCGTTCAGTTTTAACAGGTGGTTTCTGTGATCTAGATCCCCTATATGAACTGTGATACCTTCTAGGTTGATAGTGAGATCTCCTAAAATTTCTATCCCAAGTATGGTTTTCAGTACCTTGTCTCTGAGCAGTACTTTGGAAAGTACTGTGAGATACTGAAGGTCTTCTCTGATGTAGGTATCTATGATCTGGTGTGAAGTTTCTGTGATTAACCCTATTAGAACTAGTCCAAACTGGTTTGTGCTCTCTAGGTCTCTGATTGTTAGACTTATTCCTTGGAAACTTGCTTAGATATTCTGAATGTTTGTCACAATCTTTGATTAAGTGAGTAGGACTATAACACACAAAACACAGTTTTTGACCCATATGACCAAAGTGATTTCTTCTATGTCTATGCCCAAAATTATTTTGCCTTCTTGATGACTGATAAAATCTGTTTTGACTAAAATTATCCCGAAAAGGTTTAGCAGTACTGTTTTGAAAAGGTTCAGAAGGTACTGCTTGTTGAGCAATACTTTGGTTTGAAGGTACTGCTGGATTTTGAACATTGTTTTCAATAGTTTCTTTGGGTTTCTCAGACCTAGATTGAGCAACAAGCTTCTTTCTAAACTCTAGACTATCTACTCCATAGCGAGAAACATCAGGCCTAGAGGGGTGATGACTGATGGGATGAGGAACAGCATGATAACCATTGTCTTTCTTATATTCAGGAGGTGGTTCACTTACTGAGCCCTCATTACTAGATGAATCTAAATAGTTAACGAGCTCATCATCACTAGTGGTTATGTCTTCAAAAACACCATCATCCTGATCACTAGGTTGGTTTTCATCTACATTACTAAAGTCCATTCCAAATCCTAAGCCTGTTCTAATGTAAGCCCTTCTCTGTTTTTCAACATAAGCAACATGGGACAAGCCAGACTCTCCCCAAGCAGCAAACTTAGCTAACAAATCATCTCTTTCCTTAGTTAATTTCTCAATTTCATCAATTTTACAGTTTAGTTTCCATTCACTAAGTTTTAACTGGTAATCCTGTTGTTCATACTTTTCAGCCCAAGCCATTTCATTATTTTCATGTGTTATGATTTTAGCTTCTATAGACTCTAAAGTGATTTGATAACCTGCTACCTCAGACCTAGCCCTAATACAATTATCTCTTTCAATCACATAACTGTTAAGTAATTTTTGATAAAACTCATAACAGTTTGAGCATACCTCAGAGATAGGAGACTGAGTTGGTAAAGTAGCCACCATAGCAAGAAGAACAGGATCATCTTCACTTTCTTTGCTCCAATCAAATCCTCCAAAGCCATCATCAGATTCCAAAGCAGCATGTTCAGATTCTTCATCCAAAGCAGTGCTCCAGTCCAATGCTTCCACAGTGTCTTCAACTGCATCTTCCACTGCTACCATACAGTAAGTCACTGGTTCATCATCGAACTCTTCACTCCAGTCAACCTCTGATAAATTCTCTTGAGCAACCAAAGCCTTTGTTTCAGTTATTGGAATTTCCTTGAGCTCAAGTTTAGGCTTCTCAGATGTTCTGTTTGCTTGATACTTAGCAAACCTGCACTCCCTTGCAAAGTGACCAGTCTTTTGACAATTGAAGCATTCAATTTTAGATTTGTCAAAAGTTATTCCTTGTTTTGGTTTGAAATCAATATTTTTGCCTGTCTTCTTCATGTACTTTTTGATCCTTGCAGTGATCAAAGCAACTTGCCACCTGATATCAATTTCTTCAAGTGCATCCTCTTCAATCTGAGCTAGATCCTCTTCATAAGTGACAGTTAAGCTTGCTTGTTGTGCAAAGAAGGAGCACACAACTTCATCTGAGTTCAAAGTGGTAGATGGTGGGGCCTGCTGAGCATATGATGGGGGATTGTAAACAGCAGTACTTTGAGAAACAGTACTTTGAGGAGAAGCAGTACTTTTTAAAGTACTGCTCTTCTTTTCAGATGATAGAAAAGCAATACTATGCGATTTGGAATTTGGTTGACCACTCATCTCATGTTCATACACCTTCAGTTGATGATAGAGATCATCAAAGTCCATAACATCCAATCCTTGTTGTCCTCTGATCATAGTAGCAATCACATGCCATGAAGATGGCAAACTCCTTAGAAACTTTAAATTAGCATCCTCAACTGATACTTGAGCCTTATATAATTCCAACATGTTGAGGAGATTCTGAAACCTATCATATGCAGCATCAAGACTCTCTCTTTCTCCTACTGTGAATGTTTCAAATTGTTGTTTCAGCAAGTTTCTGTGCATCTTTTTAGAGGCTTCATTCCCTCCAAATCTGGTCTTGAGAGCAGCCCAGAGCTGCTTGGCATCTTTAGCATCATGAAACTTGAGAAGATGTCCATCTGGAATAGCAGACAAGAGAATGTTTAGAGCCTTCTCTTGATTCCTTATAGTTGCTTGTGGTAAAACTGCCTTTGGTGCTGTAGGTTGTCAAGGAACAACAATGGGATCTGAAACTACTTCATTCCCATTCACAATTACATTCCACAAAGCATGGTCTGTAATGGCAATATACTGCCTCATCTTCATGCACCAGAGATCATATTCTCCCTTTTTGATTATTGGAATTCTGAGTGAGGTGATGGAGGGTGGTGGAACAGCTTCTGTCGACATCTTTGAATATTGTTGAAGTAGGGTTTCTTCCTAGTCAGAGTTTCCACACAAGCTCTGATACCACTTGTTGGATCGATATACTTTAATCAAACTAACTTAACTAGCTTGTTAAGGTTTAATAACCTCGGATAAATCCTAAGTTATTAACAAAGAAACACTGAGCAATCTTTATTAAGTACACGGAATTTACTTAACAAAGCTAAGAAGAATAACTTTATTATAAACTCTAAATCTGCTTATTATGCAGATACTCTAATACAACTCTAAGATAATCGAACTTTTCTCTAAAACACTAATTCGTAAACTCTAAAACTCTTTTTCTGAAATCGTACCTCTAATGCCAATCTAGGAGTCCTTTTATAGGCTCAAGGATATCCTAGTCGGTTTACAATTGATAACCTTGTACGATAAGTAATCTAAACATGGAATACAATTCTTTCCATAAACGAATATAACAGTTTATTTGTTCTAGCAGTACTTTGACTTCTTCATGCAGTACTTTGACTTTGTCTTTAGCAGTACTTTGACTCTTTGACTTCTTCCAGTACTTTGCAGCTTACAGTACTTTGATATCTTCAGCACTTTGATATCTTCAGCACTTTCATATCCCAACATTATGTTTGCCTGATATTTAGCAAACTTACATTCTCTTGCAAAGTATCCAGTTCTTTGACAATTAAAGCATTCAATCTTGGACTTGTCAAACGTTATACCCTGTTTGGGTTTGAAGTCAATGCCTCTTCCTATTTTCTTCATGAACTTCTTGATCCTAGCATTCATCATAGCAACTTGCCACCTTATATCAATTTCTTCAAGAGCATCTTCTTTAATTTGTGACAAATCTTCTTCATAAGTGATGGGTAAAGTGGCTTGCTGAGCAAAGAATGAGCATACAACTTCATCAGAATGGATGGTGTTTGTTGGTGATGAGGTGGGGGTAGGATAGGCAACAGTACTTTGAGCAACAGTACTTTGAGTAGGATAAGCAGTACTTTTAGTGGAAGTACTGCCTCTCTTTTTAGAAGACACAAAAGCAATACTATGAGATTTTGAACTTGTTTGGCCATTCATCTCATGCTCATACACCTTTAAGTGGTTGTAAAGATCATCAAAGTCCATAGTGTCCAAACCAAGTTGTCCGCTGATCATAGTAGCAATCACATGCCATACCGATGGAAAACTTCTTAAGAACTTCAGGTTTGCATCTTCAACAGATACCTCTGCTTTGTATAACTCCAGCATACTAAGAAGATTTTGGAATCTGTCATAGGCAGCATCCAGACTTTCTCTTTCACCAACAGTGAATGTTTCAAACTGTTACTTTAACAGATTTCTATGCATCTTCTTGGAAGCATCATTACCTCCAAATCTTGTCTTGAGAGCAACCTATAGTTGTTTTGCATCCTTAGCATCATGGAACTTGAGTAGGTGACCATCAGGAATAGCAGATAACAGTATGTTGAGAGCCTTTTCTTGATTTCTTACTGTAGCTGTTGGCAAGATAGACTTAGGTGGTTTAGGTTGTCCAGGAACTTCTATAGGATCTTCAATAACTTCATTACCATTGACAATTACTTTCCACAGTGCATGGTCTGTAATAGCAATGTACTGCCTCATCTTCATGCTCCAGAGATCATATTCTCCCTTCTTGATGATAGGAATTCTGAGTGAGGTGATAGATAGGGGTGGTGCAGCTTCAGCCGACATCTTTAGGGTTTGTAGTTAAATCGGTTTTAAGGGATTCTTCTTAATCAGAGTTTCCACACAAGCTCTGATACCACTTGTTGGATCGGTATACTCTGACCAAACTAACTATGTAGCTTTTAAGGGCTTAGCAACCTCGGATAAATCCTAAGTTACTAACAATGAAACACTGATTTTACTCTATTAAGTATGCGGAAACTACTTCAATAAAGCTAAGAAGAATAACTTTAACTTCAACGATTTTATTAATACTCTAAACCTGCTTGATACACAAATTCACTAACAACCCTAACAACTCTAATATCAAACTTGATAAACTCTAATATTCTCTCTAAGGTTGTATATGCATTCGTACCTCTAATGCCAATCTAGGGGTCCTTTTATAGGCATAAGGAATACCCTAGTCGGTTTACAATTCTTGTACGACAAATAATACTAATCCTAAACTAAGAATATTCTAGAATAACAAATCTTTCCATAAAAGATATAGTAGTTCTTTAGCTTTGCAGTACTTTGATGTTGAGCAGTACTTTGACTTTCTTATTTAGCAGTACTTTGACTTTCTTCAGCACTTTGACTTTCTTCAGTACTTTGTCTTTTATATCCCAACAAAACCATCAATCGATAAAACGTACCATCCACCACAAACAAGAAATGAGCATATCAATGTTGTCTTCACAAGAAGTGGTCTCTCGAACGATCCACCACCAAATCTTAACGAAAATACTCCTATCACCCAAGATAGTGAGGATGAAGCTGAGGAAACCAACCTAACTTAAACCACCAAAAAGAAAACCATCCCAACTGTCAAGGCGTACACACCAAAAATTCCATATCCTCAATGCCTTAAGAAAGAAAAAATGGAAGAGCGTTATAAGAAGTTCATTGAAATAATCAAAGAGGTTAGACTCAATGTTCCCCTCGTTGATGTCTTAGCCGGAATGCCCAATTACGGGAAATTCTTGAAAGAACTTCTTAATAACAAGACCAAGCTAGAGCAAATATCAGCTACCTTCCTTAACGAAGAATGCTCAGCCATCGTTCAAAACAAAATCCCGCCAAAGCTCGGAGATCCTGGGAGCTTTCTTATTCCATGTACTTTCGGGAATAATATTCAATGCGATGCTTTAGCCGACCTTGGCGCAAGTATCAATTTGATGCCTTATTCGTTGTATTCCAAATTATGCAACAACAGCCTTAAACCGACAAAGATGAGCATTCGATTATCAAATCATTCTTATCAATATCCTGTTGGTATTGCTGAGAATATGCTAGTTCAAGTTGGTAAATTCTTTTTTCTCGTGGACTTTGTAATCCTAGAGATGGAAGAAGATAGTAAAGTCCCATTCATCCTAGGAATACCTTTCCTAAACACCGCTTGTAACACCCCAACCTGATAAGGGTAGAAGTATCACAGTATGGTGTCATATCAGAATATACATAATGAACATAAATCAAACAGCGGAAGCCTTAATAATAAATCTCAAAAGAATTCAAGTCAACAAGACTTATCAATACATAAATACAAAAGAAAAAAAAATATCCAAAATGAAAATATAATAACAAAATCAAATGAAGTCTAAGATGACTAAGCATGGTCTCTATATCAGCTCATCTCTCAAACCCAAACAATCCCCAGCTCCTAGCTTATGTACCTGCCGCAGGAAAAGAAATGCGGCTGAGCTTAAAAAGCCCAGTGAACAGATATAACGATACAATAAATAAAACTGAACTGAGAACAAAGTAAGGAAAGTCAATAAATCTGGTATGTCAAAGGAACAGAGTAGGGTAAATGAAACATAGGAAAAGGGGTCAGTTATCCACCACGAGCCAACAAAACAAATCAAATCAAATCATATATCCATAGTAGCCTTTAGTAACCAATAGTAACCATAGCAGATATAACAGACATGGAGTGATCAGCTCCCAGATTGTGAAGACGCGTATTGCACACGACATCATTCACCAGACAAATCATAACATATCAGATAACAGAACAAATCTAGGATGCATCCATACGCCCCTGCAGACAGATAGTGGCCATACAATATATCGAGCTCATAATCAGATAACAGAAAGGGACGGTGTGTAACATCATTCGTACACACTAGAGTCATGCCATTGGTGCATCAATGACACGGACATGGAACCCCCATGCCTAGTGATAGCTCGGGTCTCAAACTGACAGGTCAAGGTAAGGTCATATCAAAAGGATTCATATCAAAGGTTCATATCAAAGTCCATAGCAAAAGTTCATAATCAAAGATGCATATCAAAGGTTCATAATCAGAAGGTTCATATCAAACAGTTCACGTAGGAGATTCAATCAAAGGGAGCATAGCAAAGTTATAGGGAAGCCCTAGTAAGAAGGCTCAGAGCAAAGGATAACAGTTCAAAACCAATATCGAAAGATGTAACGAATCATGAGAAACCCCTACTGAAAAGGGATAGAATATATGTACCTTATTCGAAGCAAATCAACAATGAAAGCAAAATCAAGAAATGAGATCAACCCTGTCGCCCGGAACCTATATAAATTAGATAACGTTCCATAAGAATCAGATTACTAGTTTTAGACGGCTTTCCATTTTTAGCAGATTCCCACTTTTAGTAATCTTTCCATTTTAAGTAACTTTCTATTTTAGGCAACTATCTATTTTAAGTAAGTTTAGTCATTTAGGACGCATTTTAAAGACATATTAGATTAAGTGAGTATTTATATACTTTGAGGATCATTTAAGCCAAATTATACGAGTTTAAGGTTCAAAGTGTAAATATTAAAAAGTGTAGGGTCTTAAATGTAATTATAACAAGTTTACGTATTTTATTCATTTAGACCCTTTAATTCTCACATTAGCATATCAAACCATTAAATTTCATTTGTTACACTTAACTTTTAATTTACATACACCATAGTTATATTTGTATTAACGAGCCCTAGTTGTTGTTAGGAGTTCCATTTATATTGTTCATCATTTATACACGTTTAATACAAGATTATATACTTCCTTTTGTGATTTCTAACAAGTCAAGATACCCTTCTAATTCAGAATTTCATACACCCAAGTACACATCAAAAAGACACCTTAACCTTGTACCATTTTGACACAACAACTCCAAGCATGTACACGTTTATAGTCTATTCATTTAACTTTATGATAAACAAAGAAAATGCATGTCAATGTGGTTCAAAATATCAGATTCTACTCCACGTTATATGCCTCCATTTTATATGACACACACAATCATATGCAACATGGTTTTACCAAATTTATGCTTAATATTTAATGTGACAATTTAGTAGCAAAAGACATGCATGCGCATGCTGTTCTCAAAGCAGATACAAGGGGACCAGACTTCATGTATTTATGTCAACATACATATAGTGGTTTAAGCAATATATATTGGTTTATTCTTAACCTCTTTTAAACATTTTAAGTAATATGTTTGAGGAACAAAAAGGCATGCGTATGGTGTCAAAAACTCATGATCAGAATCAGAAACACAACAAAGGTTTTCTCATGGTTTGTTTTAGTATTAACGAGTCATGTTTTATTTGGCACAAACTCATGCGCATGATATTCCAAGACCGTGACCAGAATAAAGAACTCAAACCGAATTTTATGGTGTGCATAGGTCGACACATATAACAGTTTTCCTCATGATTTTATGTAATGTATATATAGCTAGTTTTAATCATTCATGGAACATGTTTATTTTTAAGCACTCTCATGGGCGTGATAAGCAAATCACACGACCAGATTTATGACGAAACAAAGGACGAGACGAAGGCTGCAATGTTTACCTTTGAAGCGTATGAAAGTATGGAGAGACAAGGATCAAGACTAAGCCAACCAAACACCCTACCTGCTTCCTTTGGCTGCTGTTAGTGTCGGCATAAAAAGAGGATGGAGAGGGTGTATTTGCCGTATAATTTGTGTGGAGGAGTCTAGGGTTGTGTTTAATTAGGATGGTAAGTAGGGATAATTAGGTAGTATATAAATGTGATTAGGGGAGTAAATGAGGCCATGATTTTCGGTTTATGGTGTGGGAAATCAGCCGAAAAAAAGGAGTAGATTAAAAACCAAAATTAACTTTTATTTACTTACTATACTTACTTGTATATTATACCATTTGTCTATTAATATTTTTATGTAACTTTTAAATGTGTAATATGTCACTTAAATATTTATAAATAAGTTTATTCCTTCAATCTTCTCTATAAATCATTTGTCATAAGTATTTAATGGAATTCATCAAGCATGGTTTTTATTTTACGGATTATAACTCGAGGGTAATATAGTCTTTTAACGCGTCCACGGTTTTTCGGGTTTTACAACTCCTCCCCACTAAAAAAAAAATTCGTCCTCAAAAATTGAATGAAAACGAAAGAACAAACGAAGACATACAAGATTGCAACGAACTGAGCGTAAGAAAGATCAAACGGTAAAAACTTTTCAGAGATGAACACATGCCGAGAATTTAAACGTATCAATTCGCATAAAGATGAAGGTAGATTAAACGTATGAGCATAATGATCCCAAGGTCTTGCTAACTCAGAAAATCTTAACCGGGTGCCAGAAATTCTAAGCTCTAAGGCACTCCTCGAGACATCCTATGATCACAATGAGGGTACGTCATATGATGTAAGTATTATTACGTTGGCCAAGCGTCATAATACCAGCATCATATGAGTATACCTTCATGATGACCATACTTTATCTCGATTCGTGAAAATCAATCCTATCAACCACCTAACGGTCCATTCTACATCTTAAGGTTGGTCTGAAATAATTATCACTAACGAATTCGAAATCAGAGGAGCAGAAAATATATGGAACGTAACAGGACACAACAAGTACCATCGAACTGAGATACGTCGGAAAAATAGCATCAGGTCCTTCAATGCTAAAAACAATCATCCAACCCAGAATTTATACATAACAGAGGTCATTCAAAAGAGAACAAATATTATTAAAGGAGTCTTATCCAACGAAAAGTCACATCAAAGTATCAAAGTAAATACTTGCCAAACATTTGTTTCAAGGAAAAGAAATAAAAGAACTAAATAGAAGAACTACTGACGGGTCGGCCCTTCTTCACTCCCATTTGCTTTCTTCTTAGGGCAGTCCTGAATCTTATGCGCCGTGGAACCGCACCTGTAACACGCTCCCGAGGCCTTATAACATTCGCCCGGATGGGGCTTACCACAAATTTTGCAAAGAGGAGGGGGAGGCAAAATCTCAAAAGGCCTCTTATAAGATGAAGAACCTGTAGAACGGTCATGCTGAGTACTACGAGAAGAGTGATCCCGAAACTGACGTTGACTTCCATTATCGCGTCCCTGACGGTCGTCCCCTGACCTATCATACCTCTGCTGACCCTGTACTCGAGTGTCCTGGCGTCTCGAGTCGTAACTACTGTCCTGTCGACCCCTGGAACCCCGCACCTGATCTTGACGACGTCTCTGATCGAAAATGTGGTCCTGACGACCCCTGGAATCCTGTCCCTGATCATATCGACCCCTGAACTCTTGAGTATAGTCCTGTCGACCCTGAGGATGAATACGATCCCCATCCCTGTTCCTCTTGTTGTAACCATGTTCTTCATGCAATAACTCGATGTTGCGGGCAGCATCCGCAACTGCAGCCACCTCAGTGTACTCGGTATTAATCACCCTGTCCAACACCCACTTCTTCAACCCCCATTTGAACTTACGAGCCTGACGACGAGCATCTCCAGCAACAGCAGTACCTACAAACCCAACCATCCTCATAAATCGTTGCATATACTCGTGAGAATTTTCCTTCTCCAGCTGATGTATGGCTTCGTACTCCCTTTCATATCGCTGCTGTTCTGACTCAGGGAAATACTGTTTGTAGAAGATGTCCTTGAAGGTGTTCCAAGCACAAGTATCTAGAAAGTTCTCTTCCTTGGACAAGAGATAGGCCTTCCACCAGTTTAGGGCATCACCCTCGAGTTTGAAGGTAGCAAGCCGGGTTTTCACCTCGTCACCACAACCCAGCACATTGAAATGCTTTTCCATGTGCGTGATCCAGTCCTCCGCATCATTAGATGAAACTGCCGAGCGAAAAGAAATCGGCTTAAGTTTGTTGAAGCGTTCGATCCAAACATGAATGGGTGTAGGTGGGTTGGCACCCCACCTTCATTACCCCCACCGGAGGAGCTAGCGCCATTTCGGACGTTATTAGTGATGGTAGCAATGATCTCGGGCATAGCAGTGTCCATAGCGCGTGCAATCAAAGCTTCGAAGTTAGGATGACCATCCCCGTTGTCGTCGCCGTTCCTTCGAGTTTGGACCATCTGAAGAGTTCATTAAATGATTAGCAAAGGTTAGGAAATAAGATGAAGATCATGACCGGAAGTGATGATAATGAAACCTAAAATCTACCCAAACCTCACCAGTCAAAACTTAAGCTCTACGGTCAATGCTTAGGGTCCATATGTCACAGGTCCTGACTACAAGTCGTAAACCTGGGCTCTGATACCATAATTGTAACACCCCAACCCGATAAGGGTAGAAGTATCACAGTATGGTGTCATATCAGAACATACATAATGAACATAAATCAAACAGCGGAAGCCTTAATAATAAATCTCAAAAGAATTCAAGTCAACAAGACTTATCAATACATAAATACAAAAGAAAAAAAATATCCAAAATGAAAATATAATAACAAAATCAAATGAAGTCTAAGATGACTAAGCATGGTCTCTATATCAGCTCATCTCTCAAACCCAAACAATCCCCAGCTCCTAGCTTATGTACCTGCCGCAGGAAAAGAAATGCGGCTGAGCTTAAAAAGCCCAGTGAACAGATATAACGATACAATAAATAAAACTGAACTGAGAACAAAGTAAGGAAAATCAATAAATCTGGTATGTCAAAGGAACAGAGTAGGGTAAATGAAACATAGGAAAAGGGGTCAGTTATCCACCACGAGCCAACAAAACAAATCAAATCAAATCATATATTCATAGTAGCCTGTAGTAACCAATAGTAACCATAGCAGATATAACAGACATGGAGTGATCAGCTCCCAGATTGTGAAGACGTGTATTGCACACGACATCATTCACCAGACAAATCATAACATATCAGATAACAGAACAAATCTAGGATGCATCCATACGCCCCTGCAGACAGATAGTGGCCATACAATATATTGAGCTAATAATCAGATAACAGAAAGGGACGGTGTGTAACATCACTCGTACACACTAGAGTCATGCCATTGGTGCATCAATGACACGGACATGGAACCCCCATGTCTAGTGATTGCTCGGGTCTCAAAATGACAGGTCAAGGTAAGGTCATATCAAAAGGATTCATATCAAAGGTTCATATCAAAGTCCATAGCAAAAGTTCATAATCAAAGATGCATATCAAAGGTTCATAATCAGAAGGTTCATATCAAACAGTTCACGTAGGAGATTCAATCAAAGGGAGCATAGCAAAGTTATAGGGAAGCCCTAGTAAGAAGGCTCAGAGCAAAGGATAACAGTTCAAAACCAATATCGAAAGATGTAACGAATCATGAGAAACCCTTACTGAAAAGGGATAGAATATCTATACCTTATTCGAAGCAAATCAACAATGAAAGAAAAATCAAGAAATGAGATCAACCCCGTCGCCCAGAACCTATATAAATTAGATAACGTTCCATAAGAATCAGATTACTAGTTTTAGACGGCTTTCCATTTTTAGTAGATTCCCACTTTTAGTAATCTTTCCATTTTAAGTAACTTTCTATTTTAGGCAACTATCTATTTTAAGTAAGTTTAGTCATTTAGGACGCATTTTAAAGACATATTAGATTAAGTGAGTATTTATATACTTTGAGGATCATTTAAGCCAAATTATACGAGTTTAGGGTTCAAAGTGTAAATATTAAAAAGTGTAGGGTCTTAAATGTAATTATAACAAGTTTACGTATTTTATTCATTTAGACCCTTTAATTCTCACATTAGCATATCAAACCATTAAATTTCATTTGTTACACTTAACTTTTAATTTACATACACCATAGTTATATTTGTATTAACGAGCCCTAGTTGTTGTTAGGAGTTCCATTTATATTGTTCATCATTTATACACGTTTAATACAAGATTATATACTTCCTTTTGTGATTTCTAACAAGTCGAGATACCCTTCTAATTCAGAATTTCATACGCCCAAGTACACATCAAAAAGACACCTTAACCTTGTACCATTTTGACACAACAACTCCAAGCATGTACACGTTTATAGTCTATTCATTTAACTTTATGATAAACAAAGAAAATGCATGTCAATGTGGTTCAAAATATCAGATTCTACTCCACGTTATATGCCTCCATTTTATATGACACACACAATCATATGCAACATGGTTTTACCAAATTTATGCTTAATATTTAATGTGACAATTTAGTAGCAAAAGACATGCATGCGCATGCTGTTCTCAAAGCAGATACAAGGGGACCAGACTTCATGTATTTATGTCAACATACATATAGTGGTTTAAGCAATATATATTGGTTTATTCTTAACCTCTTTTAAACATTTTAAGTAATATGTTTGAGGAACAAAAAGGCATGCGTATGGTGTCAAAAACTCATGATCAGAATCAGAAACACAACAAAGGTTTTCTCATGGTTTGTTTTAGTATTAACGAGTTATGTTTTATTTGGCACAAACTCATGCGCATGATATTCCAAGACCGTACCCAGAATAAAGAACTCAAACCGAATTTTATGGTGTGCATAGGTCGACACATATAACAGTTTTCCTCATGATTTTATGTAATGTATATATAGCTAGTTTTAATCATTCATGGAACATGTTTATTTTTAAGCACTATCATGGGCGTGATAAGCAAATCACACGACCAGATTTATGACGAAACAAAGGACGAGACGAAGGCTGCAATGTTTACCTTTGAAGCGTATGAAAGTATGGAGAGACAAGGATCAAGACTAAGCCAACCAAGCACCCTACCTGCTTCCTTTGGCTGCTGTTAGTGTCGGCGGAAAAAGAGGATGGAGAGGGTGTATTTGCCGTATAATTTGTGTGGAGGAGTCTAGGGTTTGTGTTGTGTTTAATTAGGATGGTAAGTAGGGATAATTAGGTAGTATATAAATGTGATTAGGGGAGTAAATGAGGCCATGATTTTCGGTTTATGGTGTGGGAAATCAGCCGAAAAAAAAGAGTAGATTAAAAACCAAAATTAACTTTTATTTACTTACTATACTTACTTGTATATTATACCATTTGTCTATTAATATTTTTATGTAACTTTTAAATGTGTAATATGTCACTTAAATATTTATAAATAAGTTTATTCCTTCAATCTTCTATATAAATCATTTGTCATAAGTATTTAATGGAATTCATCAAGCATGGTTTTTATTTTACGGATTATAACTCGAGGGTAATATAGTCTTTTAACGCGTCCACAGTTTTTAGGGTTTTACACCGCTGATGCAATCATCAAAGTGAAAGGAAAAGAACTTAACCTTGTAGTTGGAGAGGATCGAATCACCTTTCTGATCGATAAAGCAATGCGCTATCCACATTCCAGTGATGACACTTGTTTCAACATCGATGTTATCGATGAAGTCACTGACGAAGAATTGGATGCATTACTTAACTAATCTGATCCATTCATGACTACTTCCGAAAAAATCAATGAAACAGACCTTGACAAAGAGTTTGTTGATTTTATGAAAATAGAGTTCGAAGGAGATAACACGGAGGAGGAAGAAATGGAGGAAGAAAATTTTGAAGAAATAACTTTCGATGACGAGATGAGAATAAAATCTTCTCGTGAAGAACCACCAACAGATCTCATGCTCAAACCTCTCCCTGATCATCTTAAATATGCTTACCTGGAGGAAAACTCACTTCTTCCAGTAGTCATATCTTCATTACTTGAGGCCCAGGAGAAAGAAAGTTTGGTTTCTGTCCTCAAAAATCATAAACAAGCTTTCGCTTGGAAAACATATGAGATCCTAGGAATTAGTCCCAATTTTTGCAAACACAAAATCAATTTCGAAGATGGGATTAAACCTGTTGTGGAACGTCAACTTCGACTCAATCCCAACATGAAAGAAGTTGTCAAAAAGGAAATCATCAAACTTCTCGATGCTGGTATCAGTTACCCAATCGAGGATAGTCCTTGGGTGACTCCCGTTCACTGTGTTCCCAAGAAAGGAGGAATGATGGTTGTGACTAATGAACAGAATGAACTAGTTCCTACTAGAACTGTCACTGGTTTGCGCGTTTGTATTGACTATCGTAAATTAAACAAAGCCACCAGAAAAGATCATTTTCCACTCCCGTTCATGGATCAAATGCTTGAAAGACTAGCAGGGAATAAATTCTTTTGTTTCCTCGATGGATTTTCAGGATACTTTCAAATTCCAATTGATCCTAATGACCAAGAAGAGACACTTTCACTTGTCCTTTTGGGACCTACGCATATCGGCGTATGCCTTTTGGTCTATGTAATGCACCTGCGACTTTTCAAAGGTGTATGATAGCCATATTCCAAGACATGCTTGAAACCTCCATGGAAGACTTTTCAGTCTTCGAAAACTCATTTGAAAATGTCTTTCCAATCATGATAAAATGCTCGAAAGATGCGAAGCTGCACATCTTGTCCTTAACTGGGAAAAATGTCACTTCATGGTGACCGAAGGAATTGTGCTTGGCCACAAAATCTCCAGTGCAGGCATGGAAGTAGATAAAGCAAAAATCAACGTTATCACAAAACTTCCACCACAAACTAACGTTAAAGCCGTTAGAAGTTTTCTAGGACATGCCGGTTTCTACCGTTGATTTATCAAAGATTTTTCAAAAATATCCCGTCCGATGACAAAACTTCTTGAGAAAGATTCTATCTTTGACTTGAATGCTGATTGCATAAAAGCATTCAAAATGTTGAAATCTCAACTGACTAGTGCTCCGATCATGGTTTCACCTAATTAGTCACTACCCTTCGAGCTTATGTGCGATGCAAGCGATTTTGCTGTTGGAGCCGTCTTAGGCCAACGAGAAGGAAAACATATATTTTGCTAGCAAGACACTGAATAGTGCTCAGCAAAATTATACAATCACAGAAAGAATTATTGGTCATAGTTTTTGCGTTCGACAAATTCCGATCCTACCTCGTACTCTCAAAAACAGTCGTGTTCACCGATCACTCGACACTCAAATATCGGTTCACCAAGCAAGATGCTAAACCGCGTCTCATCTGATGGATTCTGGTACTCCAAGAATTTGACATCGAAATCAAAGATAAGAAAGGAGCAGAGAATCTAGCCACTGATCATTTATCACATCTTGAAAATCCTGATCTAGAGGAGTTGAAGGAAGAAGAAATCGATGATTACTTCCTTGATGAAACCCTCATGACGGTTGATGGAAACGACGATCCTTGGTTTGCTGACTTTGCGAACTATCTCGCTGGAGGAATTCTCAGAAAAGGATTAACTCACGCTCAAAGGAGCAAATTCTTTTCGGAACTTAAATACTACTTTTGGGAAGAACCATATCTTTTCAAAATGTGCCCTGATGGAATGATCCGAAGATGTGTTTCTAGTTTCGAAACCCGCAAGATTCTTGATGAATGTCATCATGGCCCAACTGGGGGACATTATGGTCCTTCAACCATAGCTAATAAAGTTTTTGATTCTGGATTCTATTGGCCAACCATATTCAAAGAAGCATATACACTTGTCCAGAACTGTGATGCTTGCCAAAGAACCACCAACCTTTCACGCAGTGAGGAAATGCCATTGACAAGCATTCAAGTGTGTGAAATATTCGATATTTGGGGAATTGATTTCATGGGACCATTTCCTAAATCCCACGAATACGAATACATTCTCGTTGCTATAGATTATGTGTCTAAATGGGCAGAAGCCGAAGCTTTACCAACAAACGATGCTCGTGTCGTCGTTAATTTTCTCAAAAAGATTTTCGCTCGTTATGGAATTCCCAAAGCCTTGATAAGCGATCGAGGAACCCATTTCTGTAACCGAAAAATGGAGAAAACCATGAAAAGATATGGGGTTCATCATCGATTTGAGACAGCTTATCACCCACAAACCAGTGGCCAAGTTGAAAACACCAACAGAGCTCTTAAAAGAATACTTAAAAAAATAGTGAAGGACAATCCTTCGATGTGGTCGAAGAAACTTGACGATTCTCTGTGGGCGTTTCGTACGGCTTACAAAACTCCTATTGGCACAACTCCTTACAGACTCCTGTATGGAAAAAATTGTCATTTGTCGTTCGAAGTTGAACATCGTGCTTACTAGGCTCTTAGAAACCGTAACACCGATCTCAAAATAGCTGGAGAGAAGAGATTTTTGCAATTGCAAGAACTCGACAAATTAAGACTCCGAGCTTATGAAAATTCCAAACTGTATAAGGCCAGAACAAAAGCTTATCACGACAAAAAGCTGAGAATTCGAAAAGAATTCAAAGCCGAAGATAAAGTTCTGCTTTTCAACATGAAATTTAAATTCAAAGCTCCTAAATTACAACCAAGATGGTTTGGCCCATATATTGTTAAACATGGATATCCATCCGGATATGTCGAACTTTATGACAAACAGGGTTGAAGTTTCATCGTTAATGGGCACCGAATCAAATTATACTACAATAAGGAGCAAATGAATGAAATATCAGTTGAGACAGTTTCACCTGAAAATGAATTTGAAACCATCACCTTTGTAGCACCTTTTCCAGGAAGAATCCCACAAAGTGTTCCTTGGAAACCATCCAGTTCATCTGGGGCGATATTGATGCAACTGGTGAAGAATTCATGTATGTCCCCGAACATTTCAAGTTGTTCAAGGCTGAAACCGCGGCCAAATAATTTTTGGAAGATTTGAGTTAGGCTGATGACTCGTTAATAAAACAAGCGCTTCTCGGGAGGCAACCAGTGTGTTTCAAGATTTGATTTTCTGTGGTCACGCCTCATAGTTTAAACCCTTGGTTGAACTTAAGTGTGGGGGGGTGCCACATCTTAATGTTTGTATATAAGATTTTGTGCAGGTAATGATTTCTCCAGTAGACGCTTGGATAAAAGAAAAATAAGCTGACAAACTCATTGGAATATCTGGTTTTATCTCTATTTCCCTATTTCTATACTTTGAAGTTCGTTTTTCACATTGAGGACAATGTTTAACTTAAGTGGGGGGGGGGATAGGAAAATTAGAGTTTTTAAGCTTAAATTAAAAAATTTGTTTGCCCTTGTGATCTAGTTACTTTCACGCTTTTAGGATAATATATTAGAATAACTGGATTAAACCACTGGTAAAACTAGTAATATTTGAAAATTTGAGATGTGTTCCGATTAATATTGAAATCCATTCCGGGATCGATAACATTTGCTAGCACAAATTATAGCCCTTACCACTAAAATTATGAGGATTTGAGCCTGTTCTATATAAAGCATACATCTTTTATGCTTGAATCTTTTGCTATGAGTGTGCCGGTGATTTTATTTATTCTAGAACTTGTACTTGTAAATCATTACCAAACCGCAGTGAGATCGCATTCGTGCGATATAAGTGAATCGTGTGATAAAGAGACCCTTTAGGATTTAACCCAAATGGCCTTCCATTTTTCATATTATGATATATTAGCTAGCCACATCAGTTAGTTAACCACCTACATGGACCCATTTATAGCGCTCATCTTTAGTGCTAGATACCCCTAGTTACACCCTCTGAGCCATCCTTTTTCGTTTTTGATAAATCCAGAAAATACAAAAAGATTTTACACTTTACACCTTAGCCTAACCCTTGTCAATGTCTAAACGGTTGGTTGCTAGTCACCTGGTATGAGAAGATTGTTCAAATGATTATGAGTAACCGCATCTTGTTAGTTGTGTGAACCATGCTAAGAAAACAAAAATGTGTGTGTGAATGTATTAGCCAATGTGCTATGTTCGAATAAAAGTTGTTATGGCGAATCAAAGCAAAGAGTTGTGGAAATTCGAAGAAAAGAAAATGAAGCTATAATCATTTATTGGTTTACGGATTGTTTGGTAACTAGCAACATGGGTATTAGACTTGATTCTATTTTTATTTTAACACCAATTTCATTAACATTCCCATGCCTTATCCATACCCTTAGCCCTAAGCCTTCACATTATAACCTGAATAAAAGTCCTCTTTAGATGTTTTTACTTGGTGCTCATGCCACGTCGGTGGAGTTTTGTTTCTAGTACAAGCTTATGGTAAAAATCTAATCATGACTGAGCAATGAGTGTGATTTATCTTATTACTCCGCTAAAAATTGAGTGATTGAGTGAATTATATTTCGTTCTTTTTTCGTGAGGTGTTTTGAAATGTTAATCTTACAAGAAAATCATTGGATATTGTCAAACATCTTGAAGTTTCGCCTTTAAAAACTTAATTGATGAATCTTCTCTCGTACTTGTACTTGGTGGATTTGCATCATATTTTTCGTAATCATGATTTTGTACCAGTGGATGTTTTTCTAGATTTGCTTGAGGGCAAGCAAAGTTTAAGTGTGAGGGAATTTGATAACGCTCAGATTGTACATGTTTTCAGTAGCGTTATGTGTGCTTTTGTATATGTTATTTGGTTATATATATATGATTTTAGTACTTAATCGCATCAAAAGATGTTTGTCTAGTATTTATAACCAAGTGCAGGAAACCGCAACCGGATCGACTGGATGATGGTCAAAAAGTACCTGTGAAGTCGGACCAACCAATCGGTTGCCACCCACAACCGATTCGGTTGGGGTCATGCTAGAAGACCAACAGGATCGGCTGGACCTTCGTACGATCCGGTTGGGAGACCTGTTTCTGCCAAATCTTCATCATTAAGCTTCCCCATTGTATCCAAACGATTCTAGGTCCTTCCCTTGGTGTATTCTAGTCCCTTCCTAACTCCTTGGAGGCCAAGTTCAGCAATTAATACCCTAGGCCTTGGAACTAGTATAAATAGAGACTTCTTGTGAGCATATGAGACACATACTTCAATACAACTCTCTCTACTCATCAAAAAAAGCTCTTAGCTCTCAAATTCGTCCTTAGAATTCCAGGAAAGTTTGGAGTTCCAGAAGTACCACATTTGGAGGTCAAAACCCCAAGGAGTCTACCCCAATACTTTAGGAATCATTACTTCACCATTTGTAATCTTATTCCAAGCATTGTAAGACTCTTAATCATGTTTTCTAATGTTCAAAGTTTTGAGTTTATGTTTATGTTTGCTATGAGTGGCTAGTTTCTTTATACACTTGCTTAAATGATGTTGATTATCATGTGATTAGTTTGTGGTTGTGTTAACATGTTTTAATTCAATTTCAAGTTGATTCTAAGATCCAATTGTGCTAAAGTTTCATAGTGACATTTGTTAATCAAGTTTGACTAGTTGATAGTAATCGTAGAGGTCGAAAGAACTTATTGTTATTCAACTAGTTATAATCATTTTGTCTATGGATGATTGTTTTTACCCATTATTCTTGATTAAACAATGAAACTAAAGTGTGATTGTAATAAGAACACTTTTTGATTATCAAGTTGGATTGATTGGAAACATCTAAAACGTCGTAAGATTAGTTGTTTACAATCAGTTGTAACCTTTTGTCTATAATTGGTTACCTTTTGTATTGACCATTTCTTAAGCAAATTTGATAAAGCAAATGGATGTTTTTGTGTTTAAGTTTGTGAAAGTAAACTTATGAAACTTGAATTGATCTTGAATTGATTAGTTAAACTTAATACTTGTTTTTATAAACTAAAATCTTGACAAAGGTTTAACTTGTAAGAGCAATAGATTAGTACACCAACTAATTATCATAACCAACATGTTAAGAGGTTAACACAATCATACTAATCAAGGATAAGAAACTAGTTTAAGCAAGTGTAGTTTTTAATCATCTAAATTTCATTATATCTATTTTCGTTGTTATATGCTTTTGGATTGCCTTAGTTGATTTAGACTTGTTAATCAAATTCACTCAAATCCCTGCGAACCATCCCGACTTACCTTCAAAATCTTGCTATATCGCACGAGTGTCGATGGAAGAAGTTAAGTAGGTTAGAGAGAGAGAGAGAGAGAGACCAACAACTTGTAGAGAGGGTCGATGGAAGATAAAAAAATTATCATGGGTACGGAAAAAAAAGGTAACACTACAAAAAAAATGCTTATTGTACACATTTATTTCTCCACATTTACATAAATCTGGAGAATCTTTTTGTTTTTTTCACAGTATTAAACGTATAAAAGGTTAAACAACACTTACAAATGTGGATAATAAATTATACACACAAAGTTATGTGAGTCTTTTTTTTAAGTATAGCCATAAAGTCCACACAAAATCATGTGGGCAAATTTTTAAGAACCAATCAAACAAAATTACACAAAAAGGAGTGTGTACTTCATTTAAAGTTACACTTTATATCCTTCAAATATATACACCTTACATATATAGTCCATTATTTTAACCAACTTATCATTTAAAGTTACACTTTTACAAAATTCCTTTTTTAAACAATAATAAAAAAAATTACGGTAACCCTCTCAAACCTCTCATCATCTCTCTCAAATCACATATTCACTTTTACACATCTCTCAAATGTAATTGGTTAGGAACCATCTGCCTAGCGCAGATGGCCACCAACTACAGCAAATATTCGGGCCCATCCATTTGATGCTGTAATGGCGCGAGTTTGAATCTGGACTAGCAGCATGGTGTGGGTATCACGATCAAGTATTTCACAGGCATCAAACCTTTGTTGGGTAGGGTTGATGGGTACCAAAAGGTACACAGGGTTGAGGTGTCCCTGCTAAGCTACACTTAAATGTAATTCATTAGGGTTTATTTCTCAAATCACTTATCATTTAAAGTTACTTCATCTTCGAGTAATTTCGTTGGGGTTTTACTTCATCTTCGAGTAATTCACTTATCATTTGGGTGATTTGACGGATTTGAAGGAACGGTTAGCTTATTTGACGATTGACGGAACGGTTAGCTTATTTGACGATTGGCTGATGATAAGCTCATTTTATGCGATTGAAAGGTTAAACCATTCTAACTTAATTTTATTGCTTATTTCAGTAAAATGTTTTGATTATGTGTTTTGGTTAGCTTATATGTTCATGAAGATTACGAGTTACTTGCTACCAGGTTAGCTTATTTGGTTAGCTTATGTCGTGTTTATCGTAATTTTGATTTAATTGATATAAGATGTTTCAGCGTGTTGTCTAATTGATAGAAGACGAGTTACGTGCTTATTGAAAAAGAGGTTTTATGTTATTTCTGTTATGATTATTAGAGTACAGAAATGTGCATAAAACTTAGGTGATTATGCGGTTGCATTGTTTGAGATGCGTGTGTTAGATATAAGTTGTGACTGAACTGAGATCGTGTCTGAGATGATGAGTTTTGTGCTTATTTGGCTAAAAATGAGGTGTTATGATGTGATGTATTCTAGATTCGGTAATCGTCACTGAAGCTATAGGAAAGCTTGTTTTAGGTTATATGCAGTGAATCTTGCTTTGAGTTGTGATTTGATAGAAGAAGATGTGAATATGCTAGAAATGATGAAACGCAAGAGGTTGTTAATTCAGTTAGTCTGTTAATTTGTATAGCTACAGATTATTTTGAATTCTGATTCGATTAATCAATTACATTAGTGTGCTTAAAACTTAGGTGATATTATGCGATTAAATTGATTGAACTGTTTTGCATTTATTAGTTTTTTAGAACTGTTTTTTGGTGCTGCAAAACATGGAAACTAGATACTGCTTTTTGCATCCTCTAGCTTTAATTAGTACAAAATAAAATATTTTCTCATGATTCATTGAATCTTCAATGTTTTAATATGTACACACTTGCATGTTGATCTAGTTTACTAATATAGCTTAAAACCATATTAGTATTAATTTTCTTTTCTTTTGGTTAAACATGGTTTCACACCTACTGTTAACTGCTAAAGGTTAACTCTTAATCCATAATCTTTATTTAATGGTTGGCATAACTAACCAAGAGCTAAATTTTCAAATATGACAGTAATCTAGGTTAGTCTGGAGTAACTAGTAAATCTAGGATATATATATATGGCGTTGTGCACGAGTTTTGTGTTAAATGACAGATTTGAAGGAACGGTTAGCAAAACAGTTTCCATGCTTAATTAGGTGTTGCAAAGTACCATTTAGTCTGTTGTTACTTCAAACACATTTAGAGTCTATTGGATTAAAGTTTTTCAGTTTTAAATTCTTATGCATCATTATCTCATAGTTTTGAGTCAAAAGTTCTCTGTCAACAAGTAGTCTTGTAGCCCATGTTTCCAACTTATTTTATGTTGTTTTTAATTTTGAAAACTGTTTTCCTAGTTCTCCAAATGTTAGTGATAATCTGTTTTCAGTTTGCATAGCTTAGTTTGGACCTTAGCTTGCCTTGTTTTAACTTCAAAACTGCTCATTCTTAACTGTATTCAAGAAGGGTCTGCACACAGATCTGCCCAACCTAGTGCTCATTTATCCGCTTTTATCTGCTTATTTAGTTAAGGTTTATGTCTGATTTATAGAATTTCAATAGTCCATAGGGTGATTTATACCTGTTTTGCATTATTTATTTTTTTAGAACTGTTTTTAAAGCTTAATTAGGTGTTGCAGAGTACCATTTAGCCAATGCATGTTGTTTAACTTGTTTTATGTTTTCACATGCATTGGGAGTCTTTGAACTTGTTTTTTCTTTCCTTTTACTTATTTTCAATGGTTTCGGATTGTTTGCTGGAAGCAGGTTATAAAACTATGTTTATAATTTATAATTTGCAAGGATTTAGCTTCCATATTTAAACAGGAAACAAATGCAAGCAGTATCAGCATGCATAAGTTGCATCAAGTTATGTGCTTCCATAGTCAAATACAACCATTTATAGTCTTGTTGGGTATGTATTACACTTAGATGATTCAAATAAAATTTGGTATACATTACTAGTACAACTCTTATAAACTACAATAAAACATCAACCAAAAATATATGTGCTCTGGTATATTTACAATATAGTGCTGTAATCGAGTCTTGTTTGATTGTAGTACCTTTTGAGTCTAAAATAGTAAACGTTAGTTTGACACCTGTGTTTGTTTCAGTCTCTTTGATTTTTTTACTTTTACTCTGTTAGAATTGAATGTGTTAACTAATTGTATTTGAAAAAACTTAATTAAGATGTGAGAGGTCTACTGAAACGTTTTACGTTTTCATATCTGGCGTTGTTTGTGATTTTACATTTTTGAAATTGACTCTATCTAGGACTGATAACCAGTGTTAAGATAGGAAAGAACCTCTATCAAAGTGACACCAACTTAACTCAAACATGATCTACTAGGTAAGTTGTACAGAAATGTCAACAAGTGAGACCAAATTGTTTTTGTTCAACTTATGTGACTATTATGCATTGTGTTTTGATTTTGTGATTTAGCTTAATATTTTGCAATTTGTGTTAATTATTTTTTTTCAAAATCACATATGTATACCATTATTCATGTACTTGGCTAGGTAAGTTGAATTAATGGAAAAAAGTTGGAACAAAGCTGATATTGGAAGTAAGACTTTTAAAGATGGAGTTTAGTATTTTATAGATTTTGCTAAGGCTAGAAGTATAAGAGGAATAATTGCATGTCCATGCCTTAAATGTTGTTTGTGTAAGCGGAAGGCAATTCTTCCTGCTCATGCCCACATATTGCAATATGGATTTTTACCGGGGTATAAAACCTGGACAATTCATGGAGATAATTCTATACCTTCACAACACTCTCATCCTAGTATTGCGCATGAAACTTCAGTTGGTGAAGATGACA
The DNA here is from genome assembly GCA_019973895.1 of Chrysanthemum seticuspe. Classification (NCBI taxonomy): domain Eukaryota; kingdom Viridiplantae; phylum Streptophyta; class Magnoliopsida; order Asterales; family Asteraceae; genus Chrysanthemum; species Chrysanthemum seticuspe. The sequence goes on from BPTQ01000007.1 coordinate 279,360,172, forward strand.
TAAGAGGCCTAGTTTGGGATGCTTTAGGTGTAAGTTCCTTACCGTTGAATAACACACACGAAAGTGTTTCCATTCTTGAAGGAAATATGAACGAATCTGATCAAGAAACTACTCAAAGTTCTAATCATGTTGATAAAGATATTCCCTACAAAAGGCTTTTAGAGGAATGCGACAAAGAATTATATCCTGGTTGCAAGTATTCAAACTTGTCCTTCACTTTACACTTATACCATGTAAAATGCATTGGTGGCATATATAATAAGTGCTTCAGCATGATACTAAAGCTTTTAAGGGATGCATTTCCTTATCTTACATCGTTACCATCATCTGCTAGTGAAGCCAAAAAGTTAACTACAGATCTTGGGCTCGGCTACGAGAAAATTCATGCATGTCCCAACGATTGCATGATTTATTGGGATAAGAGAAAAGATCAACAATCATGCTATATATGCAAAGCTCAAAGATATAAATCTAGTATAGGTAATAAAGTAGGGTAGAGTTCAAAATCTAGAAAGTCTAATAAGCCAGAAAAGGTTTTGCGTTATTTTCCGTTGATTCCAAGGATGAAAAGGATATACATGTGTGAAAAAACAGCAAAGGAAATTAGGTGGCATGACAAGGGTCGAACAAACGATGGAAAGTTAAGACACCCGGCAGATGCTCTTGCTTGGAAGGCATTTAATGCTCGATATTTCGAGTTTGCATTCGATCCTCGTAGTGTTAGGCTTGGCCTTGCTAGTGATGGGTTTAATCCTTTTCGCACAATGAGTACAACATATAGTGTATGGCCCGTGTTGTTGACTCCTTACAATTTACCTCTGTGGATATGCATGAAAAAACAATCTGTCATTATTTCATCCATCATTCCAGGGGAGAAGGACCAAGAAATGATATCGACATTTATCTCCAACCTCTAATACGTGAGCTTAAATTGTTATGGGCCGGTGTGGATGCCTATGATGCTTTTTCTCAACAACACTTCAAGTTAAAAGCTTCACTTCTATGGACTGTGAACGATTTTACCGCCTATGCTAACTTATCAGGTTGGAGCACTAAGGGTCGCGTAGCATGCCCAGTTTGTGCAGATTCCACTTGTTCAACTTGGTTAAAGCCTGGGAGAAAATTTTGTTATATGGGACATCGCAGATGGTTAAAGAAAAATCATAATTTTTTATTACAAAAGGATCGATTTGATGGTACACTCGAGAAGGAGGGTCCACCTACTCAATTGACTGGATCTGATATTTTGAAACAAATAAGTGGCAGTAGGTTTAAATATGGAAAGCCAGATAACTCATCAAAAAAGAGGACAAGGGATGGTGCATGTTGTTCTACCAATACGCATCTTCATACAGTGGAGGCAACAAATGACGATAGTACATTTGAGGATGCAGAGAATGTCTTAGAAGAAGATATTGATGATGAGCAACAGTTGTGGAAAAAGAAAAGTGTGTTTTTTGAATTTCCATATTGGGAGTATAATTTACTTAGACATAACTTAGATGTGATGCATATAGAGAAGAATGTTTGTGATAATGTGCTTGGGACTTTATTAAATTTGGATGGTAACACTAAAGATAATGAAAACAGTCGCAAGGATCTCATGGAAATGGGAATCAGGCATGAGCTTCACCTTGTAAATGGTCCTAACAAAAAGGCGTACCTACCCCCGGCTTGCTACACTATGACTAGTGTAGAGAAGTCCACCTTTTTGCAGATTTTAAAAAATCTTAGAGTTCCCGACGGATATGCTTCAAGTATTTCAAAGGGTGTCAACTTAAAGGATCGTAGGTGTTAGGAATTCGAAAATTCCATGTTAAAGTGTCGGTCACCCCAATTATGATCTAGCATAAGTTAGCTCGTAGACGTGTCGTTATTTTCGTTGTTTAGTAGTTTACTAGTTATTTAGTAGCGTAGTTTAGCGTAGTGTAACACCGTGGAGGAAGGACGGGTCTTTACCCACTGTATCCCTGATCCACATGCCGTTAGGAGGTCGTTATGTCTGTAACTATAAATACCCCTTCCATCCATGGAAGGGGTGGTGCTTTTCAATCTAATATTCCATACTTTTGAGAACCGAGTCTCTACCAAGAAAACACCCAACTCTCTAACTTTCTCTCTCTAATGGCTAACATGTATTTTGATCATCCAAGACCACCCGAATCATCAAACACAATAAATATTACGATCCTACAATTGGTATCAGAGCCATGGTTGTTGTGTCTTGATGATTTTTTATGGTCTCGAAACTGTTTTTTCAACATGCTTTGATACTTTTGTGGTTTTGAGTCTTATTTGCTTATTTGAAACTGGTTTAGATACGTTTTTGTGGTTATAATACGTTCCTTGGGTAAACTGTTCTTTACTGGTTAAAATATGTTTCCAAAACTATTCTTTGATACGTTTTTGGAGGTCGGATCTTTGGGTAAACTGTTCTTAACTGTTTAAAACATGTGTCCAAGTCATTTTTGTTCAAGTTCTGGCTGTGTATGCTTTGTCCAATATTTGAATATCTAGTCATTTTTATGGTCATATTGGGTCAAAAGGTGCATTCCTTGTGATGTTTTCTGGGTAACTATGAAGGTGGTCAGAATTTAGTCGGAAAACTCATCGGAAAACATCAAATATCAAGTTAGCGACTTGTCAAAAACTGTTTTTTTATGTTAGCGAGTTGGCTATTGAGTCACTTGCTGTCGTGGCGACTTGTCGTGGTGACTTGTCGTGGCGACTTGTCGTGGCGACTTGTCGTGGCGACTTGTCGTGGCGACTTGCCGTAGCGACTTGTCGTAGCGACTTGTGGTAAGAACTACTCAACAGAAAAGAAATGGCGAAGAAGATGACTTTGACCAGTGACCACGACCTCAAATAAATACCAAATACAGACTCATCTCGACCTCAGTTCTAAACAATCAAACCATTAATCTAATCCTAAGACCTAGACTCACAATCACTCTCAACTCTCATCTAATTTTCAATGGTCCAAACCCGAGACATAATACATCACAGATCTATGCTTAAAAGTAAATATCAAAGGATATAAGATCTCAGTCTCTTTCTCTATGTAATGAATTCAAAGAACCAATTTTAAGGTCCATCATACGAGAAAGTATCTTCATCGACCTTTTTGGAACATTAACTTCTTTACTTATCCGAACAATGCAAGAAAAGAATGATAGCATGTATGTTAATTTCTTTTTCTTTTGTTCGAGTTTAAAAGTTGAACAAACACGATGTCTTATGATCTCAGCCTCGTTCTCTTGTACTATTAAAAGAAGCACTTAGACTTTTCATGGTCTATCAATCAAGAGAAACTAATCATCATCGATCTTTTGGTGTTTTATCCGAACATCAAGAAAAAAGGGTTATAACAATTATGTTATCCCCGTTTGACAGGTTCGTTCATATTAAAAGAAAATCAAACATCACTTGGTTCGTTTATGACCTTAACAAGAAAACAAAAGATGGATTAATATAACCTACCCGTGAACCTTGGTTTGTTAAGATATCTTGTGGCCGATTCATGAATCTAAAACCATCCCTGTGGCGTATTCAACTTGAATCGTTCAATGAAGAAATTTTTCTGATTATTGAAGCCATCCCTGTGGCGTATATACGGTGTGATGGAGACTAATCAGGGATTTGGTGAAATAGGTTGAAGGGTTTGCATATTGATGGTTTAATTTGATTGCGATATTAAGATGAATGTGTGATTTGTTTGAGTGATGTATTTTTGAAGCAGCTGAGATTTGGGTGAGTAGCAGATATGTAGAGGAGAGAGGCGGACTTTAATATAATTAGGGTTTGTGTTAAGTGACGTTGGGGAGTATTTTTAGGGTTATAAAGTGTGTGTAACATTCCTTTTATATCCGTGGGATTAGGGTTGGGTTAGTTTTTAATCCGAATATATGATGGATCGGGTCCTTTTGTTAATTATGGGCTGTGGACAGGACTTGGTCATGTGATTTGATTTGGGCCTAGTAGTTAATCGATATGGTATAATAACACATGCGTGAAGCCGTGAATTGATCACTTGATCATAGATAAATTGCTTGGATACATATTCCTTGGTCCCAAATCAAATCACTTGAATATGCATCTTATTGATCGGATATCAAGTATTCCTTGGTCTTTGATTAATCGCTTGGGTTGCATTTTTATAACACATACTTGGACTTTGGATATGAATATTTGATTTGAATTTCGTTACCCTCATCTTTGGACGCTGGACTTGGTCCTAATTGTTTGTTAGCGTTTATGTTCCCCTATGCTATTTTGTGACCAGATTGAAATTTTGGATTGAATGTTCGTGTTAATCATGGACTGTGAGCTGGATTATAGTCTATTTGATTTGGGCCTAATGGAATGACAAATAATTTTAATCGGAAATGGGCCTGATTTGATAAAAATATGAGATTTGGATGTAATGAGATTTGTTGATAAGATTTGACGATCATGTGATGTGATGATGTGATTCACTTTTAATGAGGTTTGGCAATATGGTGTATACACTTTCACGGAAAATATTTTGACACGGCATGAATTTCTATTGGAACTAGGGTGACTACAGAGTTGTTTATTTGGTATTTCTTATTTGGATTTGTCATGAGGTTTTCCGGGAACAGTTACTTATTTAATCTTCTTTCTTTCTACCTTTTCGCGAAGATGACTTGTTTGGGTTTTTATAGAATGTGATAAAGACTTGGCTGTTTAGTTACTGTTGTGATTCTTTCTCGCTTAACCCACAACGTAGCTATCACTTCGGTGTCTCACCCAGTTGAGGATACGTCAAGAGGATTTGTACATTGGGTACACCGTTTCTTATTCACAAGGATTAGTACAAGTTTAAGTAACAAATCTGGGGAAGTTCACTTCATAATCAAGTTTGGCATATCGGGTTTACTTCTCCAAGTGGTCACTGGAATAGCCGACAGAATATGTGGATGATGTGTTTACCAAAGTGTTTATTTGATGGTTGTTGATATTGTTGATGTTGGATAATGAACCGTTGATGAACCGATGCATGTTCCCCTAAAAACAGATATTCACCGAAACCAAAATGGCTATAATACATTCAAGCTGAAATTGTTTATGGTTTTGTCTTGATTTTGTAAATTCCCGCGAAAGAACCTATTTCTCGGTTTAAATCATAGACTTGTAAAATCCCGTAACAATGGAAACATCCTGATAATAGTAAGGTGCATTTCCGGATCTATCTTACGGTTTATTCTTGGTTTTGTAAAATCCCGCGAAAGAATCTATTTTTCTGTTTAAACTATAGAATTGTAAAATCCCGTGATGATGGAACCATCTTGGAGAAAGGAAAGCGTATTTCGAGGTCCTCTGATGCTGGTGTTACGGTTTCTGTTTCGAAGAAAGGATAAAAGGGTGTACTTCATAAATTGGATGTGTGTTTGGATATTCGTCATGGCAGTTTGGTTATTACATGGTTTTACGGGGTTATGTGCTGTTGACCATGGTCGGGATGAAACCATTATCAAAGTTCATTTAAATGTCAAAGAAGGCTAGATTTGAGCAGTTCAGAAGATGTGACAACGGCGTTAATTCAGTATTATTTATTTGAGGTTGAAGTGAAATATCACGGGCGAGTGTACTTAGTATCTGAAGGTATCGGGGATGGATGGATGAAGATTCTTCATGATCCTTGTTTGAACTTATTATCAAAAAATGAAGACTTGGAAATCTAGTTATTATTGGGTGTCTTTTACCTTTTCTTTTACCACTTGGGGGAATTGGGCTCTTATCACCTCAAAATAACTATCACTTAAAGGAGTTACGTTGTAGTGCTCAGTGTCACATTTAATTGTGGATTTTCAAGAGGGAATGTACGTCTTATACTTGAAGGTTGGTTGGTTGAAGAGTATAGAGTACATAGAGAGTACTTAGAGATGCTAATGGTAATCGACACCGCTCTTTGTTACATATGTGCAAGTTTAAGTCCGAGTTCGGGGTAGTTTACTTCAGGGTCAAATTCATTATATCGGGTTTTTCTCCATCAGTTGTCACGACAAAGAGCCTACAGAATGATAATGGGGTTGATTACATGTTTTGCTAAGAGAGATGAAAAGAGAGAGATTAATGACGTATGAACACATCAGTTCATGCCTCGTACTCTAGAGAAAAGAAATGTGTACGTTTCAGTGCGCATTATCTTTGAAAGAACAGAAATCTTCTTATGACGTTTGTTCACTTCAGTTCAGGCCTCGTACTCTAACGAAAAGAAATGTGTACTCTTCAGTGCGCATTATCTTCGGAAGAAGAGAAATCTTCTTATTATGACCATTCTCATCAACATGCTTCATACTTTTTCCATGCGCTTCAGTCATCAAGTGAACCGGGCTACCACTGATTGTTTTCTCATTCCACTTGCTCAATTATAATGAAGATGGCGACATCATGTGCTGATTTTGCGGGAGAGAAGTGTGAATAGAACATTTTGATGATTTTCACTTATTAAGTCAAGAATGGCATCTCCGTATGCAATTCTTAAGGGGGAGAAGAAGTGTGAATTTTTTGCATTGCTGATTGATATTTGAGAATTTAAATGGTCATACGGCTCGAAACTCATGTAAGAACCGAGCTTCTTCTTATCGTATCGGGTAATCTTCACATGGAGTTTCTTCTAAGAGCCGTTGGTTGACATATTCACTCGGATTGATGAGTTTATCATCAAAGTGCTTCCGGTTAATGCTTCACGTATAAATCAACATGATGATTCCGAATAATCTCTCTGTTCTTGTTTGATGTGATTGGTTGTTTGGTGTTACCATCTTGTGTGTTCGTTGCGGCCTGATTGCTGATTTCCTTGATGAACATCGTTCTGTTCTTGTTTGATTGGGAGGGATTTTAGTTAGGGGATTTGCAAGATGTAAGTTGATTGGGATGCTTTTTGGTGATGTTCTTGTTTTTGGTCAGTTGAAGATGTTAACTATCTAATCCCTAACTAGACAATCTTGAAGAAGGTCGAGTCTACAGTCTGTTCTACATTTTCTGCTACATGTTAGAAGACTAAAGACGAGTTGCATTTAACGATCTAAAGACTTCTTCTTAATCTGGGCATTTATCAAACAAATTGTCGGTTTAGGGGAGAGCACTAATTGGGAGAAAGTTATAAGTCAGATTCAATTCCCAATTAGACTTGCTCATATTATTTTGCAGTGACTCCTCGAGACGTTGATATTGACTATTTTTGGACATTTGACACAAGGTGATTACTTCGGAGTTAATCGTTTATCACTTATTTGAGATTGAAGTTGACTTTCACAAAGGCGTGTTCTTATTTGATAACTTGCTCGGGCTTAAGAATTTGAGTTGAAGACTTGGCTTATCTAGTTACTAGCTGTCGAGGTGGATGGTTGAAGACCTGATTAACTATCACTATTAGGATTTACTTTGTTTTACTCAGTGTCACACGCATATGCCGGTGTGGATAATTGTAAGAGGTGTTAATGTCTCATACTTTGTTTGGGTAGTGAGTACTTAGAGATTTGCTTGAAGCATAAATTCTCTACACCGTTCTTCCATCATTAGATGCAAGCTTAAGATACAAATGTGGGGAAGTTGACTTCAGTTTCAAGTATGGTATATAGGGTTTTCTTCTTCAGTGGTCTCTTCAAATTCTCTACATAAGGGTTGATAAAAATTGTCAGAGTGAGTCTTCAGCATGTTGATTCTCACAAAGACTTCAAGCGATCTTCTCAACAAATTTCAAGTATTTGGGCATTCAAAGAGTTGCTGATTCTGAAGTATCAAAACCAGAAAGGGGGAAGGAGACAAGCATCTAAACGCGAGTAAACTTGATGTACTTAATACTTCTAAGAAATTGAAGATATCCCGGGAAGACAAATGTTATTACCGCAGAGAGACTCAAGGTTTGACTCATGGCGAGTAAACTTGATGAACTTAATTCTTCTATGTGATTAAAGATATCCCGGGAAAACAAATGTCATGACCGCAGAGAAACTCAAGGTTTTACTCATCAAGGCCTTTAGTATTCTTATTCCAACTATGTGGGGGAAGCGATGGAAGAGTTAGTTTTTGAAGATAAAAGAGGTACACAAGTGCGTGATGATCTTGATGTTATCACAATCATCAGAGGAGAGAGAATTGTGTACATTGGAGGCGCTCAGTTGTTTCACTTGAGGGCTTAATCAGTGATTCAGAGATATAATCACTTATTCTGGAGTTGACATCCGCAGAGATAATCAGTGACTTGGCTTGCTTCTTCAATGTTATCAGTTATTCCTTCCTTTGGTATTGGTAAACTTCGGATACTTGAGCTTCATACATGATCATTAGGGAAGAAAAATGTGAACATGGGGAGGTGTTTTCATTCCTCTCATGATGTGTATTCGGGAGAGCTCTTGGGTATTGGTGTACTTCGGGTTCTTGAGCTTCATACACGATCATCCGGGAAGAAAAATGTGAACATGGGAAGGTGTTTTCATTCCCCTCATGATGTGTATTTGGGAGAGTTCTTGAGCATTATACAAAGAGACTGACTGCATCAATTCAACTACGTGGGGGAAGTGGTCTCTTGACACCTTTTGGAATGGATTGCTTCAGACTTCAGTGGAAAGGAAATTTGAGAAGATTAGTTAAATGTGGGATGATACGTTGATATTGTTCTATTGGATGATATAGCCTCGAACGAAGAATCACGGTGATTATTCTTAAAAGGAGCAGCTGGGTTTATGATAATGGTGTGCTTCTTTGTGCACCTGGCTAAAGCAAGCTTGAAATAGAGCTTCGAATCTGCTCAACATAAGGATTTTCGGTTTGGGGGGAAGCTGCCAAAGTCTCACTTTCAGATGGTTCAATTTCTCTCATTCAAGAGCCTCGAAAGCTTTGGTGGTGGAAGTTTAAGAGATGACGAATTCTATCTTCTACGACGTGCTGCTCGATATCCTTATCTCGGTACTCGTATCATCATCTTCTTAAACTATATCATCTAATCTATCTTTGTATATATTTTTCAGAAGAGCAAAATACAAAAATATAAAACCAGCAAAACCAAATACAAAAATAGAAAACCAACAAAAAGAAAATAGAAAAATATAAAAGCTTCAAAAACCCATAAAAATCAGAAAATTTAAAAATACCAAAAATATGTTTTCTCAAGACATGTCTTCTGGTATCGATAACATCTGCGGTCTTAGAAATGTCATTCAATAATGGCACGGGACCATAGATGAAGTTCGAGCAGGAGGTGTAAATATTCTATTCTAAACATGTCTCAAAATATGGCTTACATTTATTTCAGACTGTAACCCGCGCTTCAAAATATGGCTTACAGTTATTTCAGACTGTAACCCGTGCTTCAAAAGATGGCTTACAGTTATATCAGACTGTAACCCGCGCTTCAAAAATGGCTTGCTATTATTTCAGATAGCAACCCGTTCTTTTAAAGGAAGGAAAGTGATGCGCTAAACCTATTTTCAAAATATTTCGTGCACTTATCCTAAAAACTAAACAAGGAAAGTATGTCGAATGACTGCTGTTCCTACACAAATATTTTTCCGTCTAAAATTCTTCAGAAAAATATTTGTTGTTTTCCAAAAATGGTGGTAAATGAGTTGCTTGAAAAATCAATCAGAATCAGAGTTTTCGTATTAATTCGCAAAAACTCAATCGATGACTTCAGCACTTTTAAAACTTTTCAAGAAAAAGAGTCATTGATTGAGGGGAAGAATATTTTTCAAATTTATATCATCTAACGGACTTTCTTAATTATCCTACGTGTTTATCTGAAAAAATATAATTGCCTATGTTGAAGGACTAGGTTTCTAGGATATGATTGTTAGGTTTAGATGATTAACGTTTGATGAACACATAATTCCCATGCTATATATGATCTGATTGTTATGTTGAATTGACTTTAATTAGTCAATTGCTGTTATGGGTGATGTCGACCACCATATATATGTGTGTGTGTTCACTAACGTATGCAGATATCATGAATAAAAGAATGTTCCCGATCCGGATCCTACAATTGAAGATGATTGGATGCCGAAAGGAAAGGGTAACTATATCTTGGGTTGATAAATGAAGAAACGGAGCTTAATTGGACTTCTATGGAGAGTTGGCATAAATGAAACGTAAGAGGTCTCACTGCATCAGCAGATGGTTTTCTTCTAAGTGATTGAAGAAACGGAGCTTAATTTGACCTCAGTTGGCATTCAAAATGCAACGTAAGAAGAAGTCTCACTGCATCTGCAGACGGTTTTTCTTCCACGCCTTACAGCAACAACAACAAACGCGGCTCAACCACCTAGCGAATCTTTGTGCAGGACACCATTTTCTAATAATTTGATTAAATTGTTTTGAAAATGGAAAATATTGTTTTTGAAAATAAATCTGATTCAAAGTTTTGAAATCAACCAGACTTTATTTTGTCAAATCTTACGTGATTTCAAATTATATATTTTCAAACAATATTTCTTCATAAAAGGTCCGTTTGTACGCTAAAATGTGGTGATATAAAGATTTAATGTTATGTCATGGTATGGTTTTCTTTAAAACTCAAAGATCTGTCGAAATGAAATTCTTTCTGTTCTTGTTTGATTGTGAAATTGTTTTATTTTACTTAAAGATCTCTTAAAACAATCATACCTGACACTAACAATCTTTAATGTCTTAAATTGGTCCTTATCTGTCATTTTTCAAAAATTGAATCTTGCCACGTCTTTCCCCAAATTTTTCTAAATGATTTAAATCAGTTGGGATCACAAGTCTCAAATGGTTTGATATTTCTTATCGGGGTAGAGATCGTGTTTTAAATTCTCAAATCTGTTTTAAATGGAATTGGTTTTAGTCCTTTAAAGGCACTGCTGCTTCCATGTGCCAAACGATTTCAATATACATAATGCACATGTTGAGGAGGAGGATTTATCCAAAAACCAGATGAGTATTTAAACAAGGCCACATTTTCTCCCATGTTTTCTAAACCTAATTAAATCACTTGGGATCCAAAATCTCAAAGGGTTTGATATTTTTGATCGGGGGAGAATTTGTGATTTAATAATGAAATTTGATAAAAGGTGATCGTTTTGATTTAATTGTGCACGCTGCTCGCTCCTATGTGCTAAACGCTTTCAAATCTTGAAGCACATATTGAGGGGGAGCAAATAAACTATCGAGGTACGAAAATTTGTGATTTAATAATGAAATTTGATAAAAGGTGATCATTTTGATTTAATTTTGCACGCTGCTCGCTCATATGTGCTAAACGCTTTCGAATCTTGAAGCACATATTGAGGGGGAGCAAATAAACTATCGAGGTACGAAAGCTTTTTAAAGTGATTTATAAAATACCTTGATTGAGTTTTCAAATGGTTTCTTAATGGCTCTTGTGATTGTGGATGTGCTTCAAATTAACTCTTGCCTCTATGTGATAAAATGTTTTCAAATATCATATGCACATATTGAGGGGGAGAATTTTACCATGAAAATCAAATGGCTTTTTCGTATGAAAATTGTGATCAAAGAAAATATTTCAAAGTCCTCTTGCCTCCTTGTGCTAAACAATTTCTAAATCATACGCACATGTTGAGGGGGACGTTTTTCTAAATGATCAAAACTATTAAGGTACAAAATGCTTTGATCTCGTATCACAAGTACCTTGATTGTTTTTCCAAATGATTTTTCAATTGGTTTCGAGAAGGAAAGAACAATACCAAAAGACCGACCAATTTATTTTATGCATGGTGTTATAAGGATGGTTAGGTTAGGTATTCGTTCCCACGATCCCGCCAGAGCCGGAGGGATCTACCCAGGGACAATCCACTAGATAGTGTAGAGTCCTTAGGTATATTGAAAAAGGGAGAAAAATGAGAAATGGGAAGAGTGCTGACTGAGACAGAGCTAGTACTGGAATAAACCCAACAAGGTTCTAGTAATGAAGTCTCGGTAAGCACTGAAGGGGTTGAAGAATGAAAAAGAAATTAAGGAGAAAAGGGTGAAAAGAAATAGCCCTCCATCAATTCAACCTTAGGGCAGAAACCGGGTTCAATTCATATGCTACTGGTGGTTACTAAGGTAACACTGGTATTGAAGACAAGACATCATGGACCCAGTGATGCACTGCACTAGAACTTCCCAAGCTACTCAAGTTCCTCTTAAAAGGACTTGTTTCATTCTCACAGGGAACCGACATTATCTATCGACTTTCTCTTAGAGATTTTTGATATTGAAGAAGGAGACCCTCTCCCTAGTCTCCGGCACAGGAACCAAATGAGCACTATTGAGTCTAGAGCCAAGAGATCATCCACAATATCTCATTAGGACACTAAATTAATGAAGACTTGCTGTTTCACACAATGTGGAAAGTAAGAATATATTGAGAGTCCTACGCATTATCCTTGTGGTTTTGCCAGAACATCTGAGTGGTATATAAAAATATTCACGATGAAGATGGAAATCCTTCTAGAGCCAACATCAAACAAGCTCTTGGTGGGTGACATGTGAAATCTTGCAAAAGATCAAGCTTGTGACAACTGGATAGAAACAATGGGGCGATTCAATCTTGAATCAACCTTGGTCCAGGAATGGAATTGACGAATACTTTTGGAAAAACCGTTCGGTGTGCAAATCTTCTTTTCTCTAGCACATCGAATGTGTATTCATTTTCAAATTCAAAAAGTATCTCTGATTGAAAAATACTTTTAGAAAAACCGTTCGATGTGCGAATCTCTTCTTTTTGCTAGCACGTCGAATGTGTACTCATTCTCTAATACAAAAAGTATTTTGATTGAAAATTGATCTTTCTCATAGAACTTTCGTCGTATTGCAAAACTCTTTCTTCAAGCAATACGCGATTGTTTTTCAAATCATTTTTCATCAATCAGTGAATCTCAATTTGCTGGTTCACTCACTCCGTGTTGTCTTCTTTGAGACGTTCCGGTTTGAGAACAGCTAGAACAGCTGCGAAACCCTGTCAAGGAGATTCTTAGGAATCCTACCTGATCACAGGCAGTACTTGTACTGATCAACGGGGAACCGTGGGCCGTGTACCTCAATTCAACGAAACTGATCAAAGACACTTTCGTGCGCTTTATTGCTAACTGTCGTATGCAGGTACACCCCGACGATTGCAGCTGATCAGAATTGAAGATTCAATCCAAAGCCGCATGCTCACAGCATCAACACTTAATTTGAAGAAATCATGACTGGTGCATATCTACATAACCTGGTTCTGATATTTTATACTATGCTTTTGCTACGCTGCTGCAAATATCATGAACCAGTAAAGCTTCCGCTACTCTGATGGAAAGATGTCATGATTCAAAAATGTGAGCATGTCGGTCCGAAAGTCATAACTTCACATGTTGGAAACACAATAAAGGGTGATCCAGAGATTTACTGTGGCTGATGATCTCAAAGAAAGCTCGAAGATCATCAAAGATGTGGATCAGTTAAAGGCCTCCACTAAAAGTACAAATCAGTGCAGACTTTGAAGAATCGCTACTAAAGCACAAAGATTGAGAAAGTGAAGAATTCAAGTCTACGAGCTCAAGAACGAAGTCAAGAATAGAATGCTAGGATTCAAAATGTAAAACATGGGGTGACCTCCCTTAGGGGGAGATTGTTAGGAATTAGAAAATTCCATGTTAAAGTGTCGATCACCCCAATTATCATCTAGCATAAGTTAGCTCGTAGACGTGTCGTTATTTTCGTTGTTTAATAGTTTACTAGTTATTTAGTAGCGTAGTTTAGCGTAGTGTAACACCGTGGAGGAAGGACGGGTCTTTACCCACTGTATCCCTGATCCACAGGCCGTTAGGAGGTCGTTATGTCTGTAACTATAAATACCCCTTCCATCCATGGAAGGGGTGGTGCTTTTCAATCTAATATTCCATACTTTTGAGAACCAAGTCTCTACCAAGAAAACACCCAACTCTCTAACTTTCTCTCTCTAATGGCTATCATGTATTTTGATCATCCAAGACCACCCGAATCATCAAACACAATAAATATTACGATCCTACAGTAGGATTATAAACCTCAAGAGTCATGATGGTCACATTTTAATGCAAGACATTTTGCCGATTGCTTTGAGGGCTTCCATGTTTTCAAGATCACAGTATCGAGTTGTGAAATTGGTTTCTGATTTATGCTCATTTTTCAAAGGGTTGTGTAATAAAGTTCTTGATATGCGCGAACTAGAAAAAATGGAGTATGAAGTTGTGAAAACATTGTGCGAGTTGGAGCAGTTATTTCCTCCTAGCTTTTTTACAATCATGGTCCATCTAACTGTCCACTTGATATCAAAAGCCAAACTTGGCGGACCCGATCATTATAGATGGATGTATCCGGTCGAACGGTAATAACTTTCTTCTTAAAAACTTATCTGCATAAATATTTTACTTGCACATATAAATAAAATTTCCATTATTAACATTAAGGTACTTGATGCAATTAAAGTCATATGTTCGCAATAAGGCTCAACCGAGGGATCAATTGCAGAAGCGTATATTAAAGACGAGCGGCTTACTTTTTGTTCAAGATATTTTGAAGGTGTTGAGACTCCATTTAATCGCCCTCCTAGGAATGATGAAACTATCGTTGGAAATAAGATGTACATGCTTAATTCGAGTGGTCGCAAGTTAGGAAAACTTGAGATCATTGAGCTTGACTCAAAGTCATTAAATCAAGCACATCGCTACGTGTTACTAAACCATAGAAAGATTCAACCTTTTCGCGAGTAAGTATAGTTTTTTAAATATATCTATTCTTATAATTAAGTAAAGCTTTTCGAAATATAAGATTATGATCTTTATCTTGTAGTCATTTTTTGGGTGAACAACAAGCTCTTAAGGGTCGACCTTTGGACTTGAAGACAATAGAAAAATTGTTAGTTGAGGAATTTCCACAGTGGCTTCATAACCAGGTTACAATTTGTGTAGTTCTTATATTATAAGCATCTCCAATATCCATAATTCATAAACTAACAATGGTAGGTTTCCTTCTTAGAAAAGAACAAATGTGATGAAGAAGTGTTATCCCTCGCTATTGGTTCAAGAGTTATTGCTAAAAAGTTTAACGGATTCATCACTAATGGTTATAGATTCCTTATAAAGAAGCGGGAAGAGCTTAACAAGACCCAAAATTCAGGGGTCGTTGTGGCTGTGGAAGGGGATATTATTATGGAAAACTTACCAACATCATTGAGCTAGATTATTTTTGTGGATACAAAGTCGTGCTATTTCAGTGTGATTAGGTTGATATTCGACCTTCAAGGGGGTTAAAGAAAGATAAATATGGGTTTCCTCTTGTAAATTTTTCAAGGCCATTGGTACATACTGGTGGGAAATTGAGTGACGATCCCTTTATAATCTCTTCTCAAGCTAGACAAGTTTTCTACATAGATGATATAAGAGATGTTGGATGGTCACATGTGATACTAACAAAGCCGAGGGATATATATGACATGGGCTCCGATGAAAATAAAGAGGAGGCTGACTCTTATACCCAGTGCATGCCATGTACTATTCCAATAATTGATGATGTTAACTAGGCACCAATTTGGCATAGAAGAAATATTGAAATAGAAAGTGATGACCAGTAACATTGATTTTACTATTTTTTGTAGTTGATTGAATCTGTTTATTACTTTATCCAGTTAAAGCGGCAATTTGGCCTAGAACTGATGCATCCTATCCGGTAAGTCAGTTACCGGTTCATATATTTGCATGATTAAATAGAGACTAACTGCACATTTACAATTTATGAACGGAGTTTGAGCTAGACCAAAAAACCAGTTAAACCAGGTTTATTACCAGATAATAGTATTTATATTTGTACATAGTTGACACTAGTATTTCTCAGTTTACTTAATTTATGAGATTATGTGCTTGATTTGTTGTACTTTTACTTATCCTTGCATTTGTTTCACACTTGATGTTTTGAAGCTTAATAATGTGTGTTCAACCTAAGAAATAATCATTTAACATGTTTGCTTTCTGTGATATAGAATCATTGTACGACCTTGTCGCCTTAAACTCCGCAAATAATTAGTTGTATTCTAGTTAATTGAATCTGTGATTTCTTTCTGTGAAGTTGATTGAATTTTTTTGTTGCGGAGAGGATTGAAGGCAGTTAGTGCTAGAGAAGATATTAAAGAGCTTTTCAAGACCAACTTTGTCATCCTATTTTGGTTAGTGCTAGCTCTTACTCGCTTCTTAATTGGCTTAATAATTGTTAAGACCAACTTTGTATACAACTAGTTTAATTAAATTCTGAAACCATGCGCTTTATATGATTGCAATAGCAAACATGGAAAACGTTTGTCGATCTATACAACTTATAGAACATATAATAACGAAGATTAAAAAAGAAAAAAAGGTTGTAAAATGTAAAGTGTCTTATCTTAAAAGAAATTATCAACCATCGATTCTGAATAATAAAAAGAAATCATCTAATAAAACCAACAGTCGTTTAGCCAAAATTACCAGTTTTGAGATCTAAAACTGATTTCAATTCGAGTTCAACACGTTATACAAGAATTTTGGTAGTGGTAAGTGGTACCTATAACTTTAGTATGTCTCAGCATTTTCATCGGAAGTATAGATATGATAAGACTAATGAACCTGAAAAACACTAAGAACATCAAAATGAGTAGACTGCTAAGCTTGTAAGTAAGCCCAACAAGGCACCAGCTGCAACTTCAATTTAAGTGTGACCAATCGACTCTTTAAGTGGAATATAAACAGGACCACTACCTTCTTACCCATTTTTAATGTCCTTTGTTAAGTAAGACGAGTTCACGCTCTTTTCCAACATGAGAGAATTGCTAGATTCTGAGCTTGATACCTCTTTTTTGGATAAATATTCAATCGAGAGGTTGGGATCAGATGAAGAATATGTGCTTTGTTTAACGTTCTTGCATGAACTCCTAGTTCTCTTCTAACACCCTGCAAAACCACAACTTAGTATGTAACCAATCACACTTATCAGATAAACTGCTGATACATTTTCGCTTCTTAATTGGAAAGCAATACATAATTCAGTCAAGACTTACTGATAAACTGCTTTGGGTTTATTGTCATTGTTTTAGTTTGGATGTGATTAATAGATTAAAATTAATTAGTTCTAGAACTGTAATGTAATTTTTTAGAAATTGTTGCTGTAAATGGTTCATCTATGATCGCTTGTTTTGCATGATCTATGAATGTGTGTATGCTGCAAAATGAGTTTAACATTTGTGAATGCTTATGATTAATGTAATCGCCTAGATGCAATCTCTGTAAATATATGTTTTTCTATTTATAATGTCCAGTTTATGTTAACAATATATCTGTTTTGTTCTAAAATAGCTTAGAAGATGTACAAATCTAAAAAAACTATGCAGCAACATTCGAAAACTTATGCACAAAATAGTTCCTTACATCAATATTCAATGAAGTCAACGATGCCTTCCAATGAGCATGAAAAACAATCCTCATTTCTTCCCATACCGAATCAACCACATCCGCAAACCTATAGAGGATCACATGAAAACTTCTTTAACACGTCCATTCGAGCTCCTTTTCTGTCTACTGCTCATGAGAACTCTTCATTCTCATCATATTTCCTTAACATCCTTGTCCTACCTCCTTTCCAAACTACTATTAACCAAAACTCTATGTCCTCATCACCTCTCCTCAATACCCATGTTCGTCCTCCTTTCCAAACTACTCTGTATACAAACGCTGCATCCCGGTCATCTTCTACTCATTCACAATCCGTGCAGTCCCACCTAATTCCATATGAACCAACTTTGCACCAGACCTCGGCATCATCCTCGTCTCTTTTGGACAATGAACAAAATGACATTAGTGAAGCTGATGAAGTCGATGAAGATGATGAAGTTGATGATTATTAGAGGAAGTTGTTGTACGAGGTTGAAGTAATAGGTATGTTAAAATATTTCTCTAATAGTGGATTATGATCTTATGCATAAGTAGTGACGATACATGTAAAACATTTATTGTACTACTATTACGAACGTTTGTTTATCGTCACAAATGATTGTGGGATAATGTATGTTGGTTCAAAAAAAATTAACTTTTTATTTAGTGAATCTGCTGTCAATTGTATGATGTAGATGAACATGGAAAGATTTTGAGGACACAGAAAATGACATGCAAACAAGTGTATAAACTAAATGAAGGTGAAAAGATCCTGGTTCATGTTAACGATAAGCATCAACTAATAAAAGGTGCATGAAATCTTTGCAGAAGATTTATGACCCTCCTGCTGAAAGAACCTAACTTGTGCCCTCTGGATTCCAAGGATTGGATAAAATGCAAAACACATTCTGGTGTCAGGCTTCTATTAGAACTTCGGGTAATTTTTTTATAAGCACTTCCATTTTTATTGTTCATGATGATCTTACTTATTTACTCACTTTTTTTGTCAGCTAAGATTTAGCTTACCTGAAAGGGAATCTGTGGACGATGTCATTTTCAAAATTATGGGCGTTAAGTTTAGGACCTTGAAGTATAGGCTAAAAAAGAAGTTGTTTGGATTGGCTGCTAAGAGACTAAATGAAGCTAATAACAATGTCGAAGACGGTGAACAAGAGATGAACTATTCTGATGAAGAGCTTTTGCAAGCACTCGATTTAATAGAGGCCCCAGAATACTTTATTGATCACCAGTGGCAAATGTATAAGAGTCATCTTAGAACACCCGCAGCAAAGGTAGACGACATTTGTATCTTTTGTTTTAACAAACTAAGTTTTTACTAACATTCATTACAATAAAATGAAATGTAGAAAATGTCATTGAACGGGAAGAGAGCAAGAGGTGACCAGGTTCACATTCACACTACTGGTGCTCGTAGTTTTGCATGGGGGAGAGATGCATACATGAGTTTTATGTTAAGAAAGTTATAACCCATTATTTATCTTACTTTGGTACAATTATTGATGTTTTTTTTATTGTTTAATTTGCAGAAAGTTAAATATAAAAAAGAACTTAACGACGTTGTCTTCTTTGGGCGTGCTCATACAACGCGGGAGGGGTCATTTGTTACAGAAGCATCGAGAAAGTTTATGGTATGTATTCAATCTAAACTAGCTGATCCATTTGAATACCAAACTATTATGTTATTCAGATGGAGTTGACTTATCTTAAACTTATGCTACCCATACCATCCATCTGGACTTTAGCAGCATGTTCAGCAAAAGTGTGTGATTAGCGAGTTAATTAGTTAGCGCGGTGTAGTGTAATTGTGTTATTTTGGGACGGGGGAGTAGTTATATAGGTCGGAGTGAATTATTTGACGCTCATGGTACAAATTAGACAAATAGACCTGACATAATAGCTAGATAATAGCTAGAAGAGCACATTGCTCAATTAAACAAATTCTAATTATTTAACCATTTATGTAATATATAAGATTTCACAAACACATTAAACTACAATCCATATGGGGCGTATACAAGTTTTAGAGAGAGAAAGTTAGAGAGAGAAAGGGAAGAGAGTTGGGAACTATGTGAAACAAAGAAAAAATGGTATTGAAGCTCCAACCCTCTA
This sequence comes from Chrysanthemum seticuspe, assembly GCA_019973895.1. NCBI lineage: Eukaryota > Viridiplantae > Streptophyta > Magnoliopsida > Asterales > Asteraceae > Chrysanthemum > Chrysanthemum seticuspe. The sequence goes on from BPTQ01000007.1 coordinate 279,379,707, forward strand.
CCTTGGGAGGTAGAGGGTATGTTAATACAAATAAGCCGTAAAAACGTTTATTTATATTTTACGATCTTCTAATGTTTTGTTGATAACAAACGTAAAATCATATTAACGAAACAAATAAAATACGTAAATGGTTTGAACTAATAGTTTCTAACATATTCACATTTTCACATAAAACACTAAAACAAGTATAAGTGATTTTATGATTTAAATAATACATATGTACAACAACTAGTGTTTACATATTTGGATAAAATATACACATAACTAGTATGTAGTATATTGGGTAATATAAATAGGTAGAAACTTAAGTATCACAACCCATTGGGCAAATACATTGAATGTAGGTGGGTACAACCCAAAGCCCATAACCCATGGATCTTGACCCATAACCCATTGCATGACATCATGCTTATATCATACATGGATGCTATCCATAACCCATGGATCAACCCATACCCAAGTGACCAAGTGCATTGCACTCAAAGATACATTGTATCTAGCCAAAGATCCATGGTTCAACCCATGACCCATGACCCATAACCAAAATACCCATGGGTAAAAGGGAGCGTCCCACAGATCCCTAGCTTAACACTAGACGGATCCCTTGTGGAAGGGATCCGTGGGATCCGGGGAACAGTAGGATTTTTCCTCTATAAATAGTGAGCCATTTCTTCATTATTCCTCACCCCTTTCTAACACACTTTCTCCCCTGAGTTAAATCTCACTAACCTTAGATCCAAGAGATCTATGTTTGTAGTTTTGTTTTTGTGTGATCTTTTAGGTTCCTCTTAAAGGCAAGATCACCACCTTTGAAGTCGAGCAAGCTCAAGTCCATGAGTTGCCAAGCTTCCTCATCATCAAGGCTACTGAAGTCCTCTTGTTGATGATTCCTTTATTTCTTCAAAGAAGTGTAGTGTTGAAGATATTAATGAAAGGTGTCTCAAGTGTCAAGACAAAGATATTAGTGAAGAGTATCTATCGTCTATAGCATAAGCACTTGTGGTAGGTGCTTAGAAGTCAAGACAAGAAGCATTAGTGAAAGGTGCTTAGAAGTCAAGACTTGAAGCATTAGTGAAAGGTGCTTTGAAGTGAAGACACAAGACATTAGTGAAAGATGTCTTGTAGATCTAGTCAAAGGCATTAACGAAAGGTGCCTTAGATATACATTCGATATGGTGTGTTTCGATGTAGTAGATAGACTGCCATTAGATCCAAGGATATTGATGTCCTTGATGATGTTGTAAAGGAGTAGATCTCCTTTGGGATTAGTCATTGGTGTAGTGTGGTAGTAGTTCCTCCATTGAAATGGAACTAGGTGCTTAGCCTAGTACCTAATAAAGGGTAGGCGACGTTGTGAAGGTGTAGTTCACCTTGGTGTGAAAGAACTAGGTACTTAGCCTAGTACCTTATAAAGGGTAGGCGACGTTGTGTAGGTTTGGTTCACCTTCGAGTGAAAGAACCCGGTGGTTAGCCTAGCACCGAAAAAATGGTAGGCGACGCTGTGAAGGCTTCTCCGCCATAAGGAGATTGGTGTAGTGATTACGAACTCTCGAGTAGGTGACTCGGGGAGTGGAGTAGGGCAAGGAAGGTGTCCTTGTAGCCGAACCACTATAAATACTCGTGTTGTGGTTTTGTGCTTCTTACTCTTATCTTACTTACCTTTATATGCTTGTTTATCAACATCCAACACACGCATCCAAATAGATTGACATAAGTCTATCTAAATAGATTAAAAGGAAGTTTTAATCGGCAAAACTATTCAACCCCCCCTTCTAGTTTTCCACAGGGTATTTATAGTTTTCTTACAAGACTCGCCTCCTACGGGCTGTGGATCAGGCATACAGTGGGTAAAGACCCGTCCGTCCTCCACGGTGTTACTTAACTAAATACTAACTAATATTAAATGACTACGACTACGAGCTTTCTAACGATTACATATACTTGAGGTGACCGACACTTTAATGACTGGATTTTCTAAATCCTAACAATCTCCCTCTAAGGGAGGTCACCTTAAATTACACAGAATACAAACAGATATTACATTAAGATTGTTCTTGGATTCTTGTTTAAGTTCATTGCTTTGTATCCCGTAGTCTTTGATTGTTCATGTTTTGCATGTTTGGATAATCCAAGTGGAGGTCTTTAACTGATCCACGTGATGATGAGATTTGAGCCAGCTTTGAGATCATCAGCTTGCATAAATCTCTGACTTTTCATTTTAGTGTTGAAATTATGTGATGTTGTGACAGTGGACCGACATGCTCACATTCTGGATCATGATTTCTTTTCATCTGAGTAGCGGAAGCTTTAGTTGATTCATGATATTTGCAGCAGCGTAGCAGAAGCATGGAGTGAGAATATCAGAGTCATTGATGCACTAATCATGATTTCTTTTGAAATGAATTTGTTGTGTGAGCATGCGGCTATGGATTGATCTCTCCATTCTGATCAGTTGCAAACGTTGGGTGTACCTGCATACAACAGTTAGCAATAAAGCGTACGAAAGTGTCTTTGATCACTTTCGTTGAATTTAGGTACACGGCCCACGGTTCCCCATTGATCAGTACAAGTACTGCCTGTGATCAGGTAGAATTCCGAAGAACCTCCTTGACAGGGTTTCGCAGCTGCTCTAGCTGTTCTCAAACTTGATTGTCTCAAAGAAGACAACACAGAGTGAGTGAACCAGCGAATTGAGATTCACTGATTGATGAAAAGAGATTGGAAAAACAATCGTGTACTGCTCAAAATAAGGTGTTTTTTCAATACAACGAAGGTTTTAAGGAAAATCAATTATCAATCATAAACACACTTTAATTTTGAAATATTAATACACAGTCGATGTGCTAGAGAAAAGAGTTTTAAGCACAACGACCGGTTTTTCAAAGGTATCCATCAATCCATAACCTGAACCAGGATTGATTCATAATTTTGAATCGCCCCATTGTTTATGTTCAGTTGTCACATGGTTAATCTATTGGATAGATCTCACATGCCACCTAACAAGAGCTTGTTTAATGTTGGCTCTAGAAGGCTTTCCATCTTCATTGTGAATATTTTTGCATATCACTCAGATGTTCTGGCAATACCACAAGGTTAATACGTAGGACTCTTAAAATATAATCTCTCTTTCCTAAAGAGATTTATTGATGATCTCGTGGCTCTAGACTCAATTGTGCACATTTGGTTCCTATGCCGGAGACTAGGGAGAGGGTCTCCTTCTTCAATATCAAAAATTTCTAAGAGAAAGTCGATAGATTATGTAGGTTCCCCGTGAGGATGAAACAAGTCCTTTTAAGAGGAACTTGAGTGGCTTGGGAAGTTGTAGTGCAATGCGTCACTGGGTCCATGACGTCTTGTCTTCAATACCAGTGTTACCTTAGTAACAACCAGTAGCATATGAATTGAACCCGGTTTCTGCCCTAAGGTTGAAATAGTGGAGGGCTAGTTATTTTCACCCTTTTCACATTTATTTCTTTTTAATTCTTCAACCCCTTCAGTTCTTACCGAGACTTCATTACTAGAACCTTGTTGGGTTTATTCCAGTTCTAGCTCTATCTCAGTCCGCACTCTTCCCATATCTCACTTTTCTTCTTTTTTCATCATACCTAAGGACTCTACACTATCTAGTGGATTGTCCCTGGGTAGATCCCTCCGGCACTGGCGGGATCATGGGAAAAATTTACCAAACCTAACCATCCTTATATCACCATACATAAAGTAAATTTGGTCAGTCTTTTTGGTATTGTTCATCAGCCATTGGAACTAATTAAAAACCATTTGAAAAATCAATCCAGGTACTTGTGATATATTATCAAAGCATTTTGTACCTGAATCGTTTTTGATATTTTAGAAAACGGCTCCCCCTCAACATGTGCATCATATGTTTGAAATCATTCTGGCACATAGAGACAAGAGGAAGAATTCACTTCTTTGATAAATATTTTCTAAAAATATCGACATCACTTTCCCGATCAAAATCAGTGTTTCACATACAGTTAAAGATATTTTCTGGAAAGAATGTGGTTTTCAAAAATTTGCTCCCCCTCAATATGTGCATCTAATTTTGAAATTGTTTAGCACATATTAGGGAAAACCTGCGGCACCTAGAGATAAATCAATCACGATTCAATCCTTTTTGGTTTGATATAAATGCTCCCCCTTAACATGTGCATGGAAAATTTGAAATCGTTTGACACATGTAGGGAGGAGAGCTTGTTAATCACGTATAAAACCATTTATCGAATTATTAGTTTAGATCCAATTTAAATCACAAATTCTCCCCCGATCACAATTTTCAAATCCTTTGAGATTTGTGATCTCTATTGATTTAAATTAAATTTTCAAATCTTTTGACTTGCTTTTGAAAGACATTTTAACTGATAAGGATCGGACTTTGAGACTTTAAACTCCATTGATCAATCATGCATAAATATCTATTGAAAACATAACATTAGCCAAGGTTTTGAACCACTTGTATAAAACATTGTTCATTTTGATTATCCAAAAGTAAACCTTTCTAGATTAAGTGCCAATTGTTTGAAAAATACTCTTTTTGGTTCGATTGAAATCATTCTCCCCCTCAATCAATGACATAGGTTGTTGATTGAGAGATAGAGATTTTGACAGATGATAAGCCCAGATGATTTTCAAAAAATAGAGTCTGAGGTATTTTCAAAGCAATGTTGTTTTCATAAGATGACAAATATTTTCAAAGCTCTGTTCTTTCTTTTTAAAACGGGTTACTGCCTGAAATGACAATAAACCACCATTTTTCTCCGTCTCATTATTATTATTTTTTTTTTTTTTAAAGAAAATTATGTATATTCGAAGAACATCTAAAGACCCGTGCCATTCTTTGAATGTCAACACAAAGTCCGTAGATGTTATCGAATTAAGAAAAATATGACAAAATAACAATATTTTTTGGGATTTTTCAAGATTTTATAATTTTTATGGATTTTGAAAATTTTATATTTTTCTACTTTCTTTTGAGGGTTTTGAAATTTTGTATTTTGCTTTTTGAATAGATATATACAAGAGATAGATGAAGAAAAACTATTTACTCCTCGTCTTCCTCTTGAAGACGTTTGAGTGTTTCTGGTTGTAGACTCCTTAGACCAAGTCGTGGAAGGATAAACTCAAAACGTTCTCTAGGAAGAGCTTTGGTGAAAATGTCTACTAACTGGTATTCAGTCCTCACAAAATAGAGTTCTACCACACCTTTTTCCACTTGTTCCCGAATGAAATGATGCCGAATGTCGATGTGCTTTGCTCTTGAATGTTGAACGTTGTTGCAAGAGAGAGCAATGGCACTTTTGTTATCACAATACATAGGGATTTTGTTGAATTCAAAGCCATAGTCAGATAATTGGGATCCCATCCATAAGATTTGAGCACAACAAGATGACATGGCTATGTATTCAACCTCTGTAGAGGATATAGAAGTACTCATTTGTTTCTTTGAAGACCAGCTCACAAGCTTATCACCCAAAAACTGAGCACATCCAGACATACTTTGACGTGTATCTTGACATCCTGCATGGTCAGCATCTGCATAGGCTGTTAGTGACATACCGGTGTCCTTCGGGTACCAAAGTCCCATGTTGATGGTTCCTTAGAGATACCGAAATACCCGTTTAACCGCTTCAAGATGCTTTTTGGTAGGCTTAGCCTGGTATCTAACACACATGCATACAGCGAACAGAATGTCAGGTCTACTGGCTGTGAGGTACATCAGGGATCCAATCATACTTCGATATTTTGTTTGATCTACCATGATCCCTGAGTGGTCCTCATCTAGTTTGGTACGCTCCACCATGGGAGTGTCAACGGTGTCACAAGTATCAAATCCAAATTTCTTTAAAATTTCATTAGCGTATTTAGATTGATTGATAAAAATGCCTCCGGGACTTTGTGAAATTTGTAATCCCAAGAAAAATGACATTTTTCCCATCATTGACATTTAAAATTTGGAGCCCATCTCATTAGAAAAATGGTCACATTCATTGGGGTCAGTCGAGGCAAAAATAATATCATCAACATAGATTTCAACGTAAATTAAATGTTTGCCAGACTTTCTGGTGAACAATGTTGGATCAACTGCTCCTTTGCTGAATCCAGTAGATAGAAGGAACTTTGATAGCGTATCATACCATGCCCTTGGAGCTTGATTCAAACCGTAAAGAGCCTTCTTCAAGCGATAGACATGAGTAGGATTCTCTGGATTCACAAAACCTTCAGGTTGGCTGACGTATACGACTTCTTTAAGATCTCCATTAAGAAAAACCGTCTTTACATCCATTTGATAGACTACCATATTCTTACTTGCAGTATTAGCCAGGAAGATTCTGATTGCCTCGATACGTGCAACTGGAGCAAATTATTCTTCAAAGTCAATACCCTCTTCTTGACGGTATCCTTTTGCAACCAATCTAGCCTTGTTCTTTAATACATCACCATGCTCATCAAGTTTTACTTTGAAGATCCACTTTAGAGCAATGATCATAGCACAGTCAGGAGCAGGTACTAATTCCCATACATCTAGTCAATCGAACTCATGAATTTCTTCTTGCATGGCATTGAACCAGCTATTTTCATTCATGGCAGTTTTAACTGGTTTGATCTTAGATAGTACGGAGTTGAAGAAGCACCATAAGGCATCAGTTGCAAGTTGTTTATGAGTGGATACTGGACGAGAAGGATTTCCAATGATGTTGTCCAATGGATGATCATGTGTCCATTTTCTCAGGTGTTCATGTGGTTGTTGTTGAGGAACTGAAGTAACAGAGTCGTTTTCTCTTGATGAAGATGGTTCTGATGATGGTTCAGGAGCAAATATGTTCTCAAAGGGAGCATCTTCGGGAGTAGCAAAGGGGTTATCTCCATCATAGGTGCCAGAAACAATTCCATGATGTACATTTGATGATTGATGAATTGAAGATCATACAGAGTGATCAGCAGCAGGCGCTTCTTGACTCAATGACATAGAAACTAAAGGGTTATCAACGTTGAAAGGGATAGGATCAGCCTCTGTTGATGGATTTGATAGATCATTAGCAATTGGCTCTTAGTGTTCATCAAACATTGGATCAAACAATTTCTTCAAATCATTTTCTGAAGGTGGTACATATGGAGTTGCTGGTGAGGGATTTTGTACAAGAGTAGAACTGATGGGACTACTTGATGAAGGTTAAGATGCGGGTCCAGAATTGGATTGTCCTGGAGCCATTTGCCCAGACAGCTCATCGAATGCTACGTGAATAGTTTCCATGATATCCCGGGTTCTTTTGTTATAGGTTCGGTAACATTTCCTGTTTGGTGCATAACCCACAAAAACTCCTATGTCTGCCTTAGCTCTTAATTTACCCAAATCTTGACCATCATTTGTTGGATAGCATAAAGCGCCGAACACACGAAGGAAAGAGAGATCAGGTTTTCTGTTGTGGACGAGTTCATATGGAGTTTTACCATGAGTGGTGTGGATGAGAGAACTATTTTGGGTGTAGCAAGCAGTGGCAAGGGCTTCAGCCCAGAGATACATTGGAACCTTTGAATAAATTAGCATAGTTCTTGCAGCTTCTACAAGAGTCCGATTTCTTCTTTCAACTACACCGTTCTGTTGAGGAGTACGTGGAACACTTCTTTGATGACTGATTCCAATGCTTTCATAAAACTGGCCTAGTTCTTTGTTAACAAACTTAGTTCCATTGTCAGTTCGTATGATTCTAACAGTCTTGTTAAGTCGAACCTGTAGCTGTTTGATAAGATTGATGATGACGTCTGGAGTTTCATCCTTTGTCCTCAGAAACTTAACCCAAGTAAATAGAGAGTAGTCATCAACAACAACAAGTACATATTTCTTTCCATTAATTGTTTATACTCTCATTGGTCCGCATAAATCCATATGAAGAGTATGAAGGACTTCCATAACTGAGTTTGTAGGTTTGGGTTTATGGGCATATTTCTTGCTTTTTCCTAATTGGCATGCAGAACAAAGGTGATCCTTTTCATATTTTAGTCTAGGCAAGCCTCTCACAAGGTCCTTTCTTGACAAATCATTTATGGTGCCGAAATTCAAATGATTGAGACGACGGTGCCATAGCCAAGACTTTGTTTTAGAGGCCTTTGATAACAAGCAAATTGGAGAAGATCTCATCATGTCTTCGATGGAGATGGTGTACAAATTGGTTCCACGTGTTCCTTTCAAAAGTTCAACACCATTTAAATCTCTAACGAAGCATGTATGTTTTCTGAAGGTGACCTCTAGATCAGAATCACAGAATTGACCGACAGAAAATAGATTATGACCAAGACCTTCAACATAATATACCCTAGAGATTACACTATCACCAACCACATAATCTCCATAACCCATAATTGCCCCAAAATGGTCATTTCCGAATCTAACAGTCCCGATAAATTTACTCACGAAGTTCATGAGCCGCGAGCGATCTCCAGTCATATGCTTGGAACAGCATGAGTCCAAGTACCATAGAACGATTTGAACGATTTGCAGTTGAACACAGACAAGAATGGATAACTGGATAATTGGAATCCCCATGCAAGAATGGGTTCCACTTGGTTAGTAACAGTGATTGGAACACCCATATTAGAAGCAGAAACAATGAATTCATTAGGGATAGATGTTGTGCTATTGTGTGAATTAGACCTATACAAAGTATGTTCACTTCTTAAAGGAATAGTTCTACCAGTAGGCATCCATTTCCTAATGCGCATTGGTCTAGATAATCTAGGGCACAACTCATTAAGATTAAATTTGCTTCCAGTTGCTATCCACTAATAACCTACATTACTGAGTTTTCTTCCTGTGGGTTTCCACTATTTTCTACCCTTCTTCCACCATTGCTTTTTAGCCCTCTTAACATGTCTGATGGCATTCACAGTTCTAACTGGGTTTTTAGCAGCATTAATCACATCATTCATACCACATACATGATCAGTAACAGAAACCAAGCAATCATCATTACATGTTTTGCCAAAAGTAGCAGAATTCGCATTAATTACAGCACGCTTAGAGCTAACACTAGAATCAACACGATTCATTTTATTCAACATAGTTTCATTCTTCCTAAGGTGATCTTCTACTTTCTTCCACTGAACATTCCTAGCTTGCAAGGTCATATCATTCTTTGTGTTGCCTTGAGGCTTTGACCTGCTTGCTTTGGTGTCACTTTTTACTCCTGTAGAGGGAATGGGAACATTAGTTGGTATTGTTACTTTTTGCTTTTCAGGTTTAGAAGTGCTGGGATCTGAACTACTTGAAGGCACATTGAAGCTTACATGCTTAACCTTAGGCACTGAGTGAGGCATATCAAGATTGGCATTCTTAAAGTCAGGCATAGAACAAGGCACAACTATTTTATCCTTCTTACCAACGGGTTTAGGGCATGTTGCTCTTAAGCATTCTAACAGTTCTTGAGATTGTTTGGCCTGAATATAAGCAAACCTAATTTCACTATCAAGGGGCTTATTTATGATATCCTCCTCTACAATCTCACGAAGACATTCTAGGCTATCCTTAAGGTGAGCAAAATATTTATGAAACACAAGTTCGTTATTTCTAAGATGAGGAGGTATGTATTTAACAGTAACAGTATATTTAGAGTATGCAGACGACTTTGATGCAACATTCTCATTAAAGACAAGTGGCATTTTCCCTTTTTCCTGTTTCTTCAGATTCTCAATTTCTTTTTGTAAAGAAGTTATTTTTTCGTTGTTTTTGTCACAAGTGACTTTCATTGAATCATATAACTCTTTAAAGTGTAGTTTAACCTTTTCATTTTCTTCTAGAAAACTCTCATTTTCCTTTTGTAAAATATTAACGAGGTTTTGAAGATGAAAATTTTGAGAAGATTGAGAATCTAAAGGTGGAGGCATTTGGGAGCCATTTTTTTCACCCTTCAATTGTGAGATTTGGGCTCTCAATTTTCTGATCGTGTTACAATGAGCTTGAATTTGTTAATCACGTTTGTTTATTTCAAAAACTGCATCAAATTCAGGAGTATCTGAGGATGTCTTAATATTTGAGGTTTTAACATTTTCTTTGAGATGTTGATATTTTAATTGCAAAGCAAAATGTTCAACTTCTAATTTAGAAAAATGTTTGACCAAGTTATCATGATCATCCTATTCAATTAAATCATGCATTTTTTAATTTGCTGTTTCAAGCTTAATGACACGATCATGGGAAACTTTCAAAGCAACAGATAATTCATGAAATTGAGAAGCAGTAATAGAGTGCTTAGTAACAGTATAAAACACATCTTGAGCCACAAAACTCAATACTAAGTTCTCATTTAAGATATGCATATTTTTCCTTTCAATTTCATTATATTTGTGTTCCCTTCATAGTCATTGACCTCAACAATCATTGCATCAAATTCCTTTTCCATTTCTTTAATATCCGTGTTTATTCCTTTTTGAAGACTTTCAAATTGACCTTTTAATTATTTAAAGAAAGGCATGACCTCAGTTAAATAGCATTCTTTAGTTTGCTCAAAACCCCTTTCCACTTCAGTTATCCCAGTAGGTGTGATCCTTTTCTTACATGTCTTCTCAAAATCAACAAATAGTTGATAAACAAAATATATGCTGATTAAGGCCTTGCTCTTAGTGGGAATAGATCTAGGAACTAAATGCATGGGTGTATTCGGAGGATACACAGTTGCTGGAGGCATTTTCCTGAGGGGAGTGTTCGTTTTAACAAGTGCATTAGCTTTTTGCATATCTATGTCCTTTTTCCAAAAAACTTGTTCTGGGGTTAATAGGGTTTGAGGCTTAAATCTGTTCAGGGAAATCCAATTTTCTTTAGTGTAATCATGGGGTTTGAACGTTATGTTTTGCTTTTTACACTCAGGATCTTTTAGCTTCATATTCAGTTTCTCCCTAGTGACTTCATCTAATTGCCTATCTTCCTCAGTGCACTCAGCGCAACTAGGTTTCTGCCTAGGCTTAAGGATTTCCTTACCATCATATATTACCTTCTGAGCTTCTCTCGCCGCTTTACCATATTCAGGATTGGGTTCCTTTATGAGAGGAATGCTATGCTTATCGTTGAGTACTCTATGCTTAGTGATCATGTGAGCAGTTTGAATGGTATTCCCTTGTACGTACAACTTATTTTCAAGCTTGTTTTTCAGAGTTTTTAGATTGGAAAAGTCATTCAAAAGTTTTGATTCCTTAGCATTAAATTCTTGTTTAAGCACTTTAACATTATCTTCGAGTTCTTGTTTTTTCTTAACAGTTTTAGAAAGCTTTTCTTGTAAGGAGTTTAACTCTTGTTTTAACACTTCTTCTCTAAAATTACTTTTTCTAATAATTGTATGCATTTGGTCATCCATTTCCTGCTCACGGGTGGTTTACTCAAACTTAGCACGTTGTTCATAAATTGCAACTTGTTCTTTATAGGCATTCAGTTCAGAGATAACAGAATCATCAGGGGAACATGGAGTGTATTCATCAAAAACAAAGTCATCATTGACTGCAGAGGATGCATCACTTGGTACAATCTCACTTTCACTTTGTATCACATATTGATCATATGGGACAATATTACTATTACCCAAATTCATAAGTTACATGTGATTGTACTTTGTTATGTATCACTTGTTCATCAACTTCATCGTATAGTTTTAATACCTCAGAGATGATAGAATCTTTGGAAGGACCAGCCTGTTGTGGTGATGAAACCTTTGGAGAGACCATTGGCGAGATGCTAGCCATGAAGATGGTTTGGGCAGTTGGTTCATCATCAACATCTGAGTCATATGCATCACAATCAGCTACCTGAAATGAATTAGGATGATTCTGACCCATTTCCTGCACTGGTTGTTCATCCACATCAGCATCATAAGTCTTGACATTTCCCTCAGCAAGAAACAACAATTCCTCTTCATCCAAAGCAGCTCCATTATCCCGAGCTTGTACCAGCAACATCTTCTCCTTGAAATACTCAGCATTTTGTGGGCGTTTTGGAGATGTGCAGTTCCTCGCAAAATGTCCTTCACCACCACAGTTGTAGCACTTGATTGGCTTTCCCTGTCCTTGATTTGCATTCCTTCCACGGTTCTGATTAGCTACATACCCTCCACCTGCTCCTATATTTCCATAACCTGCTCCAGCCATCCCTTGTTCGTTCCTTCTTCCTTGAACATTTTGCACTACCACCTTTCCTTCTCTAATAGTAGCTTGATTATGAGGATTAGATGCTGCTCTGAGGTTGTTGTTGGTGTGTGAGGTGGAATTCAGATTTTGACTAACCATGAGTGACAGTTGATTGATGAAGTTTTCCATGAATGTGTTTGGGTCTGGATGCTTGTATTCTGGATCAGGAATGAGCTTATAATTACCATTTCTAGTAGGTATGACTTGTGAAGCTTTGGTAGTAATCCCTACATTGGTGTAGAATGCTGTTGAATCATTTTACGAACTTGCTTCTCCCTGTTTGGATTTGAACTGATCAAGAATCATTCGTTCAAACATAGCATGTCTCTCATTCTGAAGCAGGAATGCATACAATTGCTCATAGTTAGTATTCCTCAAACCCTTAGTTAACTTGACTGAAGTGACAAATTTGTGCCATTCGGGATTCATGTTGTTCACAAACTTTGAATTTAGCTAAATATTAAGCATAGTCATTTTGATATTCCTCGTGTCATTCACAAGCTTGTGGAATTTCACGTAATATTCAGTGACACTTTCCCCTGGTTTCATCTTAAAGTGCTCAAAGTCATCATACAGTTGTGATTCCCTATCTTCTTTAGTCAATTCAGAACCAGACAGAAGCATCTTAACATTGTCCCAAACTGCTTTAGCTTCCGTGTTGTGATTGATAGCTTGTAAATTTCCTTAGGTAAACCCTGAAGTATGATGTTAGAAGCCCTGATGTCTGCATCGTATCTCTTCTTCTCCTTATCATTAAGTTCATCAAACATCTTAGTTCTGTCAAGTCCTAATATCACCGTGTAGGATCGAATATATTATTGTGTTGATGATTCGGGTGGTCTTGGATGATCAAAATACATGTTTGCCATTAGAGAGAGAAAGTAGAGAATTGGGAGATTTCTTGGTAGAGACTTGTAGAACAAAAATGTAAGGTTAGATTGAAAAGCTCCAGCCCTTCCATGGATGGAAGGGGTATTTATAGTTACAGACATAACGACCTCCTATCGGCCTGTGGATCAGGTATACAGTGGGTAAAGACCCGTCCTTCCTCCACGGTGTTGTACTAAACTAAACTACGCTACAAACTAACTAATAAACTGCTAAATAACGTAACTAATAACAAGTCTACGAGCTAACTTATGCTAGATAATATTTGGGGTGACCGACACTTCACTTATGGAATTTCCAATTCCAAACAATCTCCCCCTAAGGGAGGGCACCCCATGTTTTACATTTTGAATCCTAGCATTCTATTCTTAACTTTTTTCTTGAGCTCGTAGACTTCAATTCTTCAATTTTGCAATCTTTGTGCTTAAGCAGTGATTCTTCCAAGTCCGCATAGATTAATACTTTAAGTGGAGGCCTTTGAACTGATCTACATCTTTGATGATCTTCGAGCTTACTTTGAGATCATCAGCCACGGCAAATCTATATGGATCATCCATAGCAGTGTTACCATCATGTGAAGTTGTGACTTTCAAACCGATATGCTCACACTTTTGGATCATGACATATTTTCATCAGAGTAGCGGAAGCTTTACTGGCCAATGATATTTGCAGCAGTGTAGCGGAAACATAGTATAAAATATCAGAGCCAGGTTCTGTAGATATGCACAAGTCATGATTTCTTCAATTAAGTGTGAATGCTGTGAGCATGCGGCTTTGGATTGACACCTCAATTCTGATCAGCTGCAACCGTCCAAATGTACCCGCAAACAACAGTTAGCAATAAAACACACGAAAGTGTCTTTGATCACTTTCGTTGAATTGAGGTACACGGCCCACGGTTCCCCGTTGATCAGTACAAGTACTGCCTGTGATCAGGTAGGATTCCTAAGAATCTCCTTGACAGGGTTTCGCAGCTGTTCTAGCCGTTCTCAAACCGAAACGTCTCAAAGAAGACAACACGGAGTGAGTGAACCAGCAAATTGAGATTCACTGATTAATGAAAAATGATTTGAAAAACAATCGCGTATCGCTTAGAAGAAAGAGTTTTGCAATACGACGTAGGTTTTATGAAAAAGATCAATTTTCAATCATATATACTTTTTATATTTGAAAGAGTACACATTCGATGTGCTAGATAAAATAAGAGATTCGCACATCGAACGGTTTTTCCAAAAGTATTTTTCAATCAGAGATACTTTTTGTGTTTGAAAACATGAATACACAGTGCTAGAGAAAAGAAGGTTTGCACATCGAACGATTTTTCCAAAAGTATTCGTCAATCCATATCCTGAACCAGGATTGATTCAAAAGATTGAATCGCCCCATTGTTTCTGTTCAGTTGTCACATGGTTGATCTATTGAATAGAACTCACATGCCACCTACCAGGAGCTTGTTTGATGTTGGCTCCAAAAGGCTTTCCATCTTCATTGTGAATATGTTTACATATCACTCGGATGTTCTGGCAATACCACAAGGATAATGCGTAGGACTCTAGATATAATCTCTCTTTACACATTGTGTGAAACAGAGAGTCTTCATTGAAAGTGTCCTAATGAGATTTATTGATGATCTCGTGGCTCTAGACTCAATTGTGCACATTTCGTTCCTATGCCGGAGACTAGGGAGAGGGTCTCCTTCTTCAATATCAACAATTTTTAAGAGAAAGTCGATAGATAATGTCGGTTCCCCGTGAGAATGAAACAAGTCCTTTTAAGAGGAACTTGAGTAGCTTGGGAAGTTTAGTGCAGTACGTCACTGGGTCCATGATGTCTTGTCTTCAAAACCAGTGTTACCTTAGTAAACACCAGTAGCATATGTATTGAACCCGGTTACTGCCCTAAGGTTGAAATATTGGATGGCTATTTCTTTTCACCCTTTTCCCATTCATTTCTTTTTCATTCTTCAACCCCTTCAGTGCTTACCGAGACTTCATTACTAGAACCTTGTTGGGTTTATTCCAGTTCTAGCTCTATCTCAGTCCGCACTCTTCCCATATTCTCATTTCTCTCCTTTTTTCAACATTCCTAAGGACTCTACACTATCTAGTGGATTGTCCCTGGGAAAATCCCTCCGGTTCTGGTGGATCGTGGGAACTAATACCTAACCTCACCATCCTTATAACTCCATACATAAAGTAAAATGGTCGGTCTTTTGGTACAGCTCATTCATCCTTGAAACCAATTGAAAAATCATTTGGAAAAACAATCAAGGTACTTGTGATACGAGATCAAAGCATTTTGTACCTTAATAGTTTTGATCATTTAGAAAACCTCCCCCTCAACATGTGCATATGATTTAGAAATAGTTTAGCACATGGAGACAAGAGGACTTTGAAATATTTTCTTTGATCACAATTTTCATAGAAAAAGCCATTTGATTTTCTTGGTAAATTCTCCCCCTCAATATGTGCGTAGGATATTTGAAATCATTTTATCACATAGAGGAAACAGTTCATTTGAAGTACATCCACGATCACAAATTCCATTAAGAAACCATTTAAAACTCAATCAAGGTACTTTATGTTAAAACATACAAGCATTTGCACCTTGATAGTTTATTTTCTTTAGAAATGCTCCCCCTCAATATGTGCTTCGAGATTCGAAAGCATTTAGCACATATGAGAGAGCATCCTGCACAATTGAATCAAAATGATCACCTTTTATCAAATTTCATTATTAAATCACAAATTCTCCCCCGATCAAAAATATCAAACCCTTTGAGATTTTGGATCCCAAGTGATTTAATAAGGTTTAGAAAACATGGGAGAAAATGTGCCTAATTTAAAAATTCTTCTGGTTTTTGGTTAAATGCTCCTCCTCAACATGTGCATTGTATATCTGAAATCGTTTGGCACATGGAGGCAAGAGTGTTTTGAAACAATTACCCTTTAAAACCTGATTTGAGATTTAAATCACGGTCTCTCCCCCGATCAAAAATTTCAAACCAATTGAGATTTTGGATCCCGATTAATTTAAATCATTTAGAAAATTTTGGGGAAAGACGTGGCAAGATTTGATTTTGAAAAATGACAGATAAGGACCATTTTAAGACATTAAATATTGTTAGTGTCAGGTATGATTGTTTTAAGAGATCTTTTAGTAAAATAAAACAATTTCACAATCAAACAAGAACAAAAAAAATTTCATTTTGTAAGATCTTTGAGTTTTAAAGAAAATCATACCATGACATAACATTAAATCTTTAGATCACCACATTTTTGTACAATCCGGACTTTTATGAAGAAATATTGTTTGAAAATACTTTAAATTAAATCACTCTCCCCCTCAATCGATGACCGAAGTCGTTGATTGAGTGACTTAAGTTTTGATAAAATGAAGTCCGGTGATTTTCAAAGTTAAGTCCAATTAATTTTCAAAACAATATTTTCCATTTTCAAAACAATTTAATCAAATTTTTTCAAAATTGTTTAAAAATGGTATCCTGCACAAAGATTAGTTAGGTGGTAGAGAAGCTTCCGTTGTTGTTGCTGTAGGGTTTGGAAGAAAAACCGTCTGCTGATGCAGTGAGACTTCTTACGTTGCATTTTAATGCCAACTTAGGTCAAATTAAGCTCCGTTTCTTCAATCACTTAGAAGAAAACCATCTGCTAATGCAGTAAGACCTCTTACGTTGCATTAACGCCAACTCTTCATAGAAGTCCAATTAAGCTCCGTTTATTCATTTGTCGACCCAAGAAATCGTTACCCTTTCCTTTCGGCATCCAATCATCTTCAATTGTGGGATCCGGATCGGGAACATTCTTATATAACAAAATACCTACATACGTTAGTGAACATACACACAGATAATCACCCAAATAACAATCGACTAATAAAAGTCAATCCAACATATCAATCAGATCATATCAGGCATGGGAATAATGTGTTTATCAAACTATAGTCATCTAATCCTAACAATCATATCCTAGATTCCTAGTCCTTCAACATAGGTAAGAATCTTTTTCAGTTAAGCACGTAGGATAATTAGATAAGTCCGTTAGATGATATAGATTTGAAAACATTCTCCCCCTCAATCAATGACTCATTTTATAAAAGGTTTAAAAGCGCTGAAGTCATTGATTGAGTTTTCAACTTATACTAAAACTCTGAATCTGATAGATTTTTAAGCAACTCATTTTCCACCATTTGGTTCAAACAAATATTTTTCTGAAGAATTTTAGACGGAAAAATATTTGAGTAGGAACAGCAGTCCTTCGACATACTTTCCTCATTATGTTTTAGGATAAGTGCATGAAATATTTGAAAATTGGTTTAGCGCAGCACTTTCCTTTCTTGAAGAGCTGGTTGCTATCGGAAATAATAGCAAGCCATTGTTTAAGCACGGGTTACAGTCTGAAGTAACTGCAAGCCATTTTTGAAGTGCGGGTTACAGTCTGAAATAACTGTAAGCCATAGTTTTAAACACGGGTTACAGTCTGAAATAACTGTAAGCCATTTGATTTGTGACATGTTTAGAAAAAGAATATTTACACTTCCTGTTCAAACTTCATCTATGGTCCCATGCCATTATTGAATGACATTTCTAAGACCGCAGATGTTATCGATACCAGAAGACATGTCTTCAGGAAAACAATATTTTTGGTATTTTCTGTTTTTCAAATTTTTATGGATTTTTGTTGATTTTGAATTTTTCTATTTTCTTTTTGTTGGTTTTATATTTTTGTATTTGGTTTTTTGATAAATATTTACAAAGATAGAGTAGATGATATAATTTACCAAGATGATGATACAAGTACCGAGATAAGGATATCGATCAGCCCCGTTGTAGAAGATAGAAGTCATCATCCCTAAAACTTTCACCACCAAAGCTTCCGAGGCTCTTGCATTGAAGAAAGAAACTGAACCATCTGAAAG
This sequence comes from Chrysanthemum seticuspe, assembly GCA_019973895.1. NCBI lineage: Eukaryota > Viridiplantae > Streptophyta > Magnoliopsida > Asterales > Asteraceae > Chrysanthemum > Chrysanthemum seticuspe. The sequence continues at coordinate 279,397,713 of BPTQ01000007.1, forward strand.
TGAGACTTTGGCAGCTTCCCTCCAAACCAAAATCCTTTAGCTGAGCAGATTCAAAGCTTTCTTTCAAGCTTCTCTTAGCCAGGTGCACAAAGAAGCACACCTTTATCATCGAACTTGCTGCTCCATTTAAGAGTAATCATCGTGATTCTTCGTTCGAGGTTATATCATCCAATAGAACAACAACAACGTATCATCCCACATTTAAATAATCTTCTCAAATTTCCTTTCAACTGAAGTCTGAAGCGATCTATTCCAAAAGGTGTCAAGAGAACAATTCCCCCAAGTAGTTGAATTGATGCAGTTAGTCTCTTTGTATAATGCTCAAGAACTCTCCCGAATACACATCATGAGGGTAATGTAGAACACCTCCCCTATGTTCACATCTTTCGTCCCTGATGAATGTGTATGAAGCTCAAGAATCTGAAGTACACCAATATCCAAGAACTCTCCCGAATACACATCATGAGGGTAATGAAGAACACCTCCCCTATGTTCACATCTTTCGTCCCTGATGAATGTGTATGAAGCTCAAGAATCTGAAGTACACACATTCCCAACGAGAGAATACCTGATAACACCTCCCTCATGTTACACATTTATCTCCCCTGAATATGTCGTACTTGTGTACCTATTTTATCTTCAGAAACTTTCTCTAACGTCTCTTCCCCCACATAGTTGGAATAAGAACACTAAACGCCATGAGTCAAACCTTGAGTGTCTCTGCGGTAATGACAATAGTCTTCCCGGGATATCTTCAATCACTTAGAAGTATTAAGCTCATCAAGATTACTCGTGTTTAGATGCGTGTCTCCTTCCCCCTTGCTGGTTTTGACACTTCAGAATCAGCAACATATTATCAGCCCAAATACTTGAAATCTGTTGAGAAGATCGCTTGAAGTCTTTGTGAGAATCAACTTGCTGAAGAATATGAGCAAGTCTAATTAGGGATTAAATCAAACATTTCACCCTCCTCAAATTAGTGCTCTCCCCTAAACCGACAATCCTTTTGATAAATGCCTTGAATAAGAAGAAGTCTTTAGATCGTTAAATGCAACTCGTCTTTAGTCTTCTAACATGTAGCAGAAAATGTAGAACCGACTGTAGACTCGACCTTCTTCAAGATTGTTCAGTTGGGGAATAGATAGTTAACATCTTCAACTCACACCAAAAAGCATCCCAATTAACTTACATCTTGCAAATCCCCTTAACTAAAATCTATCCCAATCAAACAAGAACAGAAAGATGTTCATCAAGGAAATCATCAATCAGGCCGCAACGAACACACAAGATGGTAACACCAAACTACCAATCACATCAAACAAGAACAAAGAGATTGTTCGGAATCATCATGTTGATGTATACGTGAAGCATTAACCGGAAGCACTTTGTCGATAAACTCATCAATCCGAGTGAAGATGTCAACCAACGGCTCTTAGAAGAAAACTCCATGTGAAGATGACCCGGTAAGAAGAAGCTCGGTTCTTACATGAGTTTGGAGCCGTTTGACCATTTATTCTCTAATAACAATCAACCATGCAGAATTATCATACTTCTTCTCCCCCTCAAGAATTGCATACGTAGATGCCATTCTTGATTGAATAAGTGATAATCATCTAAATGTATTCTATTCACACTTCTCCCTCGCAAAATTAGCACAGGATGTCGCCATCGTCATTATAGTTGAGCAAGTAGAATAAGAAAACAATCATCGGTAGCCCGGTTCACTTGATATTTGAAAGCGCATGGAAAAAGTATGAAGCATGTTGATGAGAATGGTCATTAATAAGAAGATTTCTCTTCTTCAGAAGATAAAGTGCACTGAAGCGTACACTTTTCTTTTCTTTAGAGAACGAGGTTTGAACTGAGGTATTCAAACGTCATAAGAAGATTTCTCTTCTTTTCAAGATAAAGCGCACTGAAACGTACACTTTTCTTTTCTTTAGAGAACGAGGCTTGAACTGCTGTGTTCAAACGTCATAATCTCTCTCTTTTCAGCTCTCTTGGCAAAACATGTAATCAACCCCATTATCATTCAGTAGGATTTTTATAGTGACAGCTGATGGAGAGAACCCAGTATGATGAATTTGACCCTGAAGTAAACTAACCCGAACTCGTGACTTAAACTTGCACATATGAAACAAAGAGAGGTGCCGATTTCCATTAGCATCTCTAAGTACTCTCTATGTACTCTATAGTCTTCAACCAACCAACCATCAAGTATAAGACGTACATTACCTCTTGAAAATCCACAATTGAATGTGACACTGAGCACTACAACGTAACTCCTTAAAGTGATAGTTATTTTGTGGTGGTATGAGCCCAATTCTCCCAAGTGGTAAAAGAAAAGGTAAAAGACACCCAACAGTAACTAGATTTCCAAGTCTTCGTTTTTGATAATAAGCTCGAACAAGGATCTTGAAGAATCTTCATCCAACCATCCCCGATACCTTTAGATACTAAGTACACTCGCCCGTGATATTTCACTTCAACCTCAAATAAATAATAGTGAATTAACCCCGTTGTCACATCTTCTGGTTAAAAGCTCACATCTAGCCTCCTTTGACGTTTTAAGTGATCTATGATAATGGTTTCATTCCGGCCATGGTTAGAAGCACGTAACCCCGTAAAACTATGTAATAACCAAACTGCCATGACGAATATCCAAACACACATCCAAGTCATGAAGTACACCCTTTTATCCCTTCTTTGAAGCAGAAACTGTAGCACCAGCATTAGATAAGATCCCGAAATACACTTTCCTTTCACCAGGGTGGTTTCATCATTACGGGATTTTACAATTCTATGGTTTAAACCGAGAAATAGTTTCTTTCGCGGGATTTTACAAAATCAGGACAAAACCATAAACAATGTTAGCTTGAATGTGTAATGACAACTTTGGTTTCGGTGAATATTTGTTTTTAGGGGAACATGCAGCGGTTTATCAGCGGTCCATTATCCAACATCAACAATATCATCAATCATCCAATAAACACTTTGGTAAACACATTATTCACGCATTCTGTCGGCAAATGTTGTGACCACCTGGAGAAGTAAACCCGATATACCAAACTTGATCATGAAGTAAAATTCCCCAGATTTGTTACTTAAACTTGTACTAATCCTTGTGAAGAAGAAACGGTGTACCCAATGTACAAAACCTCTTTACATATCCTCAATTGTGTGAGGCACCGAAGTGATAGTTACGTTGTGGGTTAAGTGAGAAAGAATCACAAACGAAACTAAATATCCAAGTCTTTATCACACTCTATAAATGCCCAAACAAGTCATCTTCGCGGAAGGGTAGGAAGAAAGAAGACGAAATAAGCAAACGCGCCCGAAAAAATCTCACTTCACATCCAAATACGAAATACCGAATAAACAACCCGGTAGTCATCTTTGTTCAATAACCAATTCAAGCCGTGATGAAATATCCTCCGTGAAAATGTATACACCAAAGTACCAAACCTCATAACACACCGAATCTCAACGTTAACACTCATCATCAAATATCATAATCCAAATCTCATAATCAAATCACTTTATCAAAACTCATGATCAAATCTCAAAACCATTCAAATCTCATGATCAATTATCAATTCGCACTTCTCAAGTCGCAGAATAATCATTAACTGGCCCCAAAGGTACACTTTTATCTTGACCCGCTTCAAAAGAAAGCTACCCAACACTATTGACACATTACCGGTTCAAAACAAATTAGCAATCTAAATCCACAATAGATCCGTCCAAGCCCATGAAGAATGGTTAACAATATTTGCACATCCTAATTCATCCAAGATTACCTGATTATGGTAAGTTCATTATCATCCCAATATTATTTGAGTGTAGTCCATGTAATAATGCAACACCAAAAACCATATCAAATATGAAGCCCACGTAGGATTTTGTGCATGGTCCATTAAGCATATATCACGTATTACCAACTTCTGCCCATGTAGGAGTTCGGATTCAATAAATTGGCACCAATTTCCTATAATAACTGAACCCAAGAAAATCATATAGCCAAATCTAATTATCAAATGATACGTCTGATGAATTGATATTAATGAGCTAACATCCACAAATTTTAAGAGATGATATAGTATCAACCAAGACCAAAGATGTACATGCGCCACAATATCCAAATCTAAAAAAAATGATACCAAATCAAGTGATCTAATCCCGCTGAGTATGGCACCCAGTTCAAGCCCATCACAAGTATGTAAAAACCACACACGGCCCAGTCACTCACAGCCCCTGTTTCATTCAACCCGATCCACCAATCCATCCAACCTTAATACTTCAGTGTATAAAAGCTTACTTAACCTCAACCCTAATCCCTAATCTCACATTTAACATCCGCCCCCATTAGCAGATTCTCTCCAAACCCTAAAAAATTGCCTCCATCATAAACAACTTGCGTATAACATCAATCTCATCTCAACAACTCGCCACAGGGATGGCTTGAGTTATATGCCACAGGGATGGTGTAAGTTGTGCGATAGGCTCCAAAGTCTCGGTAAGAAATTTTATTTTGTTAGCACTGAAACAAGGGAAAGGAGATAACAATCTTGTTATAGCTCTGATTCTTTATGTTCAAAAAATAAAAAATCCGTCATGAATGAGTTTCGTGTAGGAGACCCTTGATGGTCCAGATTTGACATTGAATATACATGAAACACTTCTGAGATTAAATTGGATCTTTTTGTTGTTTTGATTTTGTTCATAGAACGAACTGAAGAAAAGAGTGTAACAAGGTTGTTATAATCCTTTTCTTTGTAGTCGTATAGCAAAGAAGCATGGGTCTTCAAAAAAAAATTGTTCAATGATGAATTTTTCTTTCATGTATGTGGACTTTTAAGTTCTAAGATGCCTTTTTTATAGCACACGAATAAGAAAAAAACTGAGATCAATATATTTTTTTCATTGTTTGAATTTAGGGTCAGTGAAGAGATAAGATCCATAAGAAATCTATAAAAGATTATAAAAAATGGAACGAGTCTGAGACCTTGTGATCTTGTTGTTGTCGATTTATAAGACAAGGGATTGTTTGTTGTTGATATGTTTAGGTAGGGTTGGATTTGTTTTGGTGATGTTCATCTGTTCTTTCGAATACGGGTCATGTTAATTTTGTTATCTCGTAGTCATGAACATGGACTGATGATTAAGGAACTGAAGTCTTGATGTATTTTGGTATATGGTATGTTGTGGTCAAGGTCGAGTCATATTCTTCTTCATCTCTTCTTTTCTGTCCAAGTCGCTGGTCTTTTAAACACAAATCGCTAGGTCAAGTTGCTATCTTGCTCATCTTTCAAGTCGCTAACTTATCAATATAAGTCGCTAGTTGTCATAAGGCCAAGTCGCTAACCCTTTTAGTCACAAGTCGCTACTTGTTAAATAACAAGTAGCCAAGTCACTAACCCTTTTAGTCACAAGTCGCTAGCATAACTCCTTGATGGTGTGACAAGTCGCTAATGACCTGACTCAAGAGTCAACTCGCCACCAAGATGAAACAACAAATCCAGAAACATCAAACCCACCAAGTCGCCACCAAGAATTGCCAAAATGTACAGACCCAAACCCAGAAAAAACCAACAGAAATTGCATCATATTAACCCATTTGACCATGAAAAACATACTAGTTTGACCCCTTTTTGACCATGTATGACCACGAGAACTGAGTTTCTACCACATGGTATTAGACAGGTTTGGTATAACAAAGTTCACAAAAATGATAAGTTACAATACATGTTTGGACAAAGTCATTTTGACACAACAAATGTAAAACACTGAATAGACATGTGACTTGTGACCAATATGAGAATACAAACATGTAAGAACAATTATACCACATAAATTAACGGAAATACCAACAGATTCAAAAACATGTACTGGTTTTATACCACATAAAAACTGTAAAAACATGTACTATAAAAGTGAACAAAAACAGTTTTACACATGATTCAAAAGCCACGACAAATCAAAACAACACAATAACCTTGGCTCTGGTACCAATTGTAGGATCGAATATATTATTGTGTTAATGATTCGGGTGGTCTTGGATGATCAAAATACATGTTTGCTATTAGAGAGAGAAATTAGAGAGTTGGGAGATTTCTTGGTAGAGACTTGTAGAACAAAAATGTAAGGTTAGATTGAAAAGCTCCACCCCTTCCATGGATGGAAGGGGTATTTATAGTTACAGACATAACGACCTCCTATCGGCCTGTGGATCAGGTATACAGTGGGTAAAGACCCGTCCTTCCTCCACGGTGTTGCACTAAACTAAACTACGTTACAAACTAACTAATAAACTGCTAAATAACGTAACTAATAACAAGTCTACGAGCTAACTTATGCTAGATAATATTTGGGGTGACCGACACTTCACTTATGGAATTTCCAATTCCTAACACACCGAGCCATCAGCAGCAGTCTCAAGAATGTCTCTGGTTGTCTCAACTTGATACGGTCCTTCATCAATTGATTTGAGAATGTTAACCCCATTTTCTTTACCTAAACAATACAACCTAATTCGTTGAGCCCATGAGTCATAATCAGTTCTGTCAAGCATAGGTGGACGAGTTTCTGATCCAGCTACTTGAACGTCCTCAGCTATATTAGAAATGATAGTAGGTACGTTGTTAGACATGATTCCAGATTCTACGGGATTTTACTATTCTTTGATTAAACCGGGAAATAGATTCTTTCCCGGGATTTTACTAAACCAAAAGAACAACCGTAAAAATGTAGCACGAAGAAGTGACAAGTCTCAATAGACAAGTCGCTAAACAGTCAACTCGCTTTTATATCAACTCGCTAAACAGTCAACTCGCTTGAAAGGCAAGTCGCTTAAAGAAACAACTCGCTTAAAACCCAAGTCGCATAAAGAGTCAACCCGCTAAATAGCCAAGTCGCATACAGAGATAACTCGCTTAACAACCAAGTCGCATAAACCAACTCGCTGCCAATACAATTCGCTTAATAGCCAAGTCGCTTTAGAACTCAAGTAGCTTAAAGAATCAACTCGCTTAATAGCTAAGTCGCATATACCAACTCGCTTCCAATAACAAAGCAACTCGCTTCCAAGAAATGCAACACCGTGGCTCAAATCGCTTCGGACACTTTTAAAAAACAACCACTTTATCAATCAAAAACAACCAACCACAATGATTAAAGCCTTCCAATTCAGAACCTAAACACATAGTACAATAAAAATTCAAACTTTAACAATAGAAGTTGACCAAATGATTCAAACTCTCCTAAACACTTATAACCCCAAAACCCTTATGAAATCCACCAAAACAAAGAGCATGAAAGATGAGTGATCAAACCATGGCTCTGATACCAATTGTAATATATAGGATTTCTCAAACACATTAAACCACAATCCATATGGGGCGTATACAAGTTTTAGAGAGATAAAGTTAGAGAGAGAAAGGGAAGAGAGTTGGGAACTATGTGAAACAAAAAAAATGGTATTGAAGCTCCAACCCTCTACCTTGGGAGGTAGAGGGTATTTATAGTTTTCTTACAAGACTCGCCTCCTACGGGCTATGGATCAGGCATATAGTGGGTAAAGACTCGTCCGTCCTCCACGGTGTTACTTAACTAAATACTAACTAATATTAAATGACTACGACTACGAGCTTGTTTATTGTGCTTGGAGCTAAAAAAAGTAATTTAAAACCAGATTTAACAACTTGTTATGCATTACTTTAACAAGCTTAGAGCTCATGTGAGAAAAGTATTACTTATTTCTATTTGACAAATTCTGCAAATTTCGCCATTTGCATAAACGCATACATATGTTCAAAACATGAGTTCGGGTAACGCTCAAGTAAGCAGCTTATGATGTTAACTGATGATATATGAAACCCTGCAACAGTTTTTGCTATTGTGATTATATATTGAAAATTTTTACCTATATAAAATTAGGGATTTTTTTAATGTTGTTATAGATGGTATAAGTGTCTTGGATGTTGCCATGATTAAATGGGTAAACGGACAGGAAAAGTGCGCCCTATGGCTCTAATTTACGCGGCCTAGCTGGTATTTCCGTGGCTGTTTTCAGACTTTTTTGCCGGCCATCCCAAGATGTTTCAGGGGAGGTTCAAACCTGGATATTCCCGTGACCTTCAGGGACACCTTACCACTATAGGCCACTTATCAGTATATTTTATCTTAACATTGTAAGATCAATGAGGAATGAGAAGCTGCCCAAATAGTCCTGAAATAAGTAGAAGCTTGGAATATTATATTATTATGTGAATATTGATTGTGTTGCATGTTCTAGATGACGATGATGATAAAATGCTTGTATTATTCTTAAATTGGGGATTTGGATGCATTAAATGGGGCTTAATGAATATATTGGAGATTACGCAAAAAAAAATAAAAAAATAAAAAAAAATTAAAAATAGAAATGTGATGTGGTAGAATATTACTGTGATTTTTTGTGTATAACGGTTAATGCCCTCAACCGTAAATAAATTTGTGGTGAGGGGAATAATGAGGTTTTGTATTGGTAGTTAAGTGCCGAATCTAATGCGTGTTGTGCGGCACAGTCCCTTTAACCAGCTTTCTGGTTTTATAAATGTGCAATCATTTCAGTCTTTCTAGAGTTCTCGTAGTGAGTTCTTCTCTTAAATTACTTTTCCCACAGAATTTTCCACCTAAATCTATTTGTCTGAAAGTATCTGATTTAGATGATTTTTCGTAGACATGTATATAGCAAAACCTAATTACCACATATAACATGCCCCCTATAGAGTAATGACTGCAAATATTTATTACAAACAACACCTAAGAACAACCGACGAAACATTGGTGCCATTAATATATCTAGATGGTAGGATAAACTCACATGGACGTGAGACTCCCTTTGGAATCTGTAATATTGAAACAAGGTCGAACTCTACTGAAGATTATAATCCGAAAAAATGTGGCCATGCTATCTATTACTTCTAGCTATTATTTTGAAAGAACAAGCTTCAGCGATAATATTAAATGTGGAATTGGCTGCTTTATATACTAACCTATCCTAGTTTAACAAGCATTCCACATTAGCATCATTTACCTTTAGGTTGAAATGAAGTGTTTTAATCTTAGGCACGCGATTGTTGATTTAAGATTTTGTTTGTTATGGGGGGTGTATGCATTGGCTTATTTAGGAAGAGTAAGCCAAGTGTTTTGGTACATTTTATTAAGTTAAATGTTATTCAATGTTTTATGCTCAAGTAAAAGGAGAATTATCAAGAAAGACTTCAGCTATCAGTGGTTCTGGACCTGTGGATACTGAAGTAGAAGCAGAAATTGCAAGAGATATCATACAAAAACTTAGACCTCATGGAGTAACTGGACATGGGGCTGGTGTGAAAAAATCACAAGTATCTAAATTTAGTATCGAGTACAGAAGAATGAGGGGTGAAGCAATATCCAGTGAAAAGCGAATTCTGGTGGATAAAGTTGATTGTCAAAGTAAGACAATTGAAGCCCAAAGCAAGCAGATAGAATCTCTAACCAAGAAAAATGAAGCTCAAAGCAAGAAACTGGAATCCCAAAGCAAGCAGATAGAATCTTTAACTAAGAAAAATGAAACCCAAAGCATGCAGATAGAATCTTTAAGTAAAGAATATGAAACTCAAAGTATCAAATTGAATAGTATGGAGGAAAAGATGTATCTGTTCATGAGAGAGCTTCAACTTTTTAAAACTGCATTTCCGGTTATATATGGTAAATCCAACACTCTCTCTTGTGATTCACATGGAGACTATCAGTAATCAAGTCAGAGCATCGTGACATTCATTACAACATCAGTTATCAGGTACGCTTCCGTATTAAAATAATATACCATAATGTTAAGTACAATATACCATGGTCTCTGTTCTTTTGGTTTGAAATTTAAATAGACAAATCTGACCCGTAGAAGTTACTGAGTATAGTACCTTGTAATAGAAGTTATATCTTCCATGACCAAATCTGACCCGTAGACCAGGTAAACGAAAGACCTATATATACACTGAAAATACCCATGGTTGATTCTGACTGTATCTCTAGAGGGGCTTCCATTTGCTTATGGTATGGGATATATGGCATCGTTGGTTCCTTGTGGCATAGGTTAGACATTTAAAAGGGTCTTTGTTATTGCACTTCAATTCTGCAGGTAGTAAACTAATCACTCTCTGTTCTAAAACTGGAATCTGTTATATATATCATTAGCGGTTATGAGAGCAGGTCACATTTTTGTGGTAAGGTTTTGTGAGGTACTGTATTTGAATTACACATTCACATAGATTACCTTTTTTTCTTGGTCCAAGTTATTGTCTTTTCCTTGATGGTTTGTCTTAGAGGTGGCAAATTGGATGAGTCGGGAAGGTTGGCTAACGGGTCAAAGCCAGTATGTTTTGTACATGAGAAACAGACCAGGTTTGCTGAAACACTTATAATAGAAGTTTACCTTTTTATAGGTGAAAACACAGGTCTTCAAGTGTTTATTTATATCTGCATATATGTATAGCTCTATGAAATGTGAGGACTAGAGCCAGTCCTATAAGCTCAATTAAGCATGCTGTCTTTTATTTTATCGTAGATGATAATTGATTCACTAAAGCCTGGCGCTTATTGTTGCGTATGTGTTCTGCAGGTTTAATGATCAACATTCATGAAGCGAGCAACAAGAGTTCGATTGTTTCCCATTGATGTTTGTTAATGCAAGACAATGCTTTAATGACTTTTTAGTTATTTGTAGGACGTGTTTAATGGTCGGATGTACTTTTTGTTATCAAATTTGTAGGTATATGAAATGTATTGACTCTCTGTTATCATGATGAAATCGAATCTCTTTTATTGCAATGAATTAGTTGTTTTAAGCATTCTTTGCAATTTACTAGTTTCCAGCAAACTACAAGTATGATAATGTAAAACTTAAAAAGATGGAGGGCAATATATGTAAAATTTAAAAATAACCAACTGTTGTTTTCACACGCAAGTCTTTTTGTTTGTCAACACCAAAAGGTGTGGAGTTTTTTTAGTTGTGCACATTTGAAAGTGTGGAGTTTCTATTATTCTCCACATTTGAAGGTGTAGAGTTTTATGATTGTCCACACTTAACTTTGTGAACTTCTTCCAGCTTGTCCACATTTGAATGTGTGGACTTTTATGTTTTGTCCATGCTTTTTTATCTGAAGAGTGAAGTAATGTGTGCACAATTCTAAACGTGACAATTTTTGTGACGCACAAAATCTCCACGCAAGATTCAAATGTGGACTTTACAATTGTACACATTTTTAAATGTGAAGATATCATCAATAAAGCGTGTAGAAGCATACTCTGTTTTGTAGTGTAAGTTTGTAAGTTCAAATTCGAAATATAAATCTTACCCCATTAATTAAAAGGAAAGTTGATAATGATGTCGAACACTTCTCATCGTATGACATTTAATCTGATGGGCCATTTAACGCAAGAACGAGAAACTCCCTATTTCTCCGAGCCTACAAAAGAATGTACGTTGAACAACCAATTTCGAGAAAGCCCAAAACCAGTATTACTATACCATATGTAATTTTCGGCCTCCTTTATGTAAATTGAAGATATATGTAGTTAAAACAAATGTCATTTGTTCATTATTTTTACACGTTTTAAAAAGATAAGTGTGTGTTCGCACTGGCAAGTAAGTACATATATATGCTTAAAAAATCACATTCATTTATAAATGAGTGTTGATTGCACATTTATTTTTTTTATTTACGCACTCCGGTGTATAAACTGAAAAAGCATCATATAACAAACGTACAATTCATTATAACATAATATGGATTGTACAAATAAATTATAGAAGTATGCAAAACATTAGCCTTTATAAATTGATCATATCAAACTTTATTAATATATTGTGGGACCAATCTTCACTCTCTATCTCTCCATTTGATTCAATGGATGAGATTAAACCTAACATTTTAACAAAAATAAATGTACCATCACAACGAGCATTTAATTACATTTATATATATATGCATTTTGAAATACTTTTGGCAAACATTTTTTTCTTCGTTTTTCATGTTCTTTTACGTTTCTTTTTTGTTTTTTTTACGTTTTTTCGTCATTGTTTTTCTTTTTTCCTCCTTGTTGAAATTTGCATGAGAAATCACATGTGATTAAACACTAATTTGAATATATAATAAAATCACGTGTGATTTTTCAAACACGTATCTCAATCACTTGTGATTTTTCCCACACCTGATCTTATGTGATTTTCATAAATGAACTACTATAATCTATAAAATCACGTATAATTTTATTATATTATTAAATTAGTGTTTAATCACATGTGATTTCTCATGTTATTTCAACAACGAAGAAAAAAGAAGAAAACAAACAAAAAAAACGCAAATAAAGGTGAAGAAAGCTAAAAGAAAGTTTGTCGAAAATATATTAAAGTGCAGGCTCCGATTCCATTGAGAAGGTTTTTATTTTGAGAAGATTGAGAAATCTTCGTTTGAACAAACTGATACATATTTTTGATTTGATTCACAAGTAAACATCATTTTATAGTGAATCGAATCTATAAATCACAAATTTGTTTCACAAATCATTGTTAAAATCGAGTTATGATGATTCATTAAATTTGTACAGATGATTCAGTATTCCACATATATTGCAAAATTGAGAGATTTTTAACATTGATTAAAAAAAAATTTACACGTTTTGAATTTTAATCACATTAAAATGAGTTTTACGCTTGAAAAATATGAATCAAAGTTAAAAATCTATCGTTTTTGAAAACCTTCTGAATCTTCTCAAAATAAAAATCTTCTCAATCGATCCGGATTCTTAAAGTGCATATCTATATAAAGATAAATAAATAACCGTCATTGAAGTATATTTATTTTCTCTTAACAACTACTCCGTCCGTCCCAAAATTATAGTCCTCTATTGACTTTTTCGGTCTTTCTTTTACAACTTTGACCTTAAATATTTTTGATTTTGTTATATAATACTTGATGAAAAATATATAAATGGTTTGGGTTTTAAATGTATATTCATTGGTATATTTTTCATCAACTATTGTATAACACAAATAAAAATATATAAGGTCAAAGTTGAAAAAGAAAGACCAAAAAAGTCAATAGGGACTATAATTTTGGGACGGAGGTACTAATAGTTTATAGATATTTAAATTATAAAACATATGTGAAATATTAAAATGATTTTAAAATCAGCTATTGATTTCTATTTAGATGAATTTGGGGATAAGTCATTCCGTATACAAGGAATGTTTGGTATACAAAATAACTATCCTGTTATAAATTACTACGTAGTACATTTTCTCTTATGATTATAGATATAAAAAGTGTTAACTTCATATATGATATATCTACTTTTTCCATGCATTCATAAAATTAATCATCTTGCCAGGGACGGACCCAGGATTTTTAAAAATGTGTTGCACAAAAGAAATGTTGGGTTAACTAAAGTTAAACCGTAAGAAATGAAATTAGCAAAAAAAAAAATAAATAAATAAAAAATAAAAAAAAATTGGGGGTTGCACATACCACAAAAATGACAGTTTTGAATTTTTTTTTGCATTTCGTAACCTAAAATTGGGTGTAGCCCGTGCCACACCCGGCATACATGCGGGTCCGTCCATGCATCTTGCACACTTTCTTTAATTCTCTGCGAGCGATTAATAAGTTTTACGCATTTTTCGAAAGCCTCTGTAGAAAGTGAGAATAAAATTTTTGTTGTGGTGTGTAAATTTATTTAGTACTGTATTTAACAAGTGCATAAGGTTAATAACCGATAATTTGAACTGGCTCATATATCGATTTCATAATGTAGAGGTCACTCACTTAGCGGTCATGTTTTGATAATCAGAGAGAAATGATGAAAGGTGAAATAAAGACTAACTTCTAACTATACTTTGAATTTTTTTTACACTTGTTAGGATTTAGTAAATCCAGTTATTAAAGAGTCGGTCACCTCAAGTATATGTAATCATTAGAAAGCTCATAGTCATAGATTAGTTAATGTTTAGTAGTATTTAGTTAAGTAACACCGTGAAGGACGGACGGGTCTTTACCCACTGTATGCCTGATCCACAGCCCGTAGGTGGCGACTTATGTAAGAACTATAAATACTCTCTACCTTCCAAGGTAGAGAGTTGGAGCTCATAATAAGATTTTTCTTTCTCTCACTAAAGTTCCAAACCTCTAACTTTCTCTCTCTAAAATATCATTTATACGCCTCTTGTATTTAAGGTTTGATGTGTTTGTGAAATCCAATATGTTACAAATGGTATCAAGAGCCATGGTTTGATCATCTCTTACATATCCTTGGATTTCTAGTGGTTTTTAGATGGTTTTTGAGTTTGAAAAAGTTTAGTGGTTTTTGCATCATTTGGTTCATTTCTAGTGTTAAAGTTTGAATTTTGGGTGTACTTTTGTGTTTAGAATAATTGTATGTACTTGGGTTTTGATTTGGTAAGCTTCAATCACTGTGGTTGAGCTTGGTTTGGATTGAAAAGTGTGTTTTTGAAGTTTTTCTTGGTAGCGACTTGGTTCTCGTAGTGAATTTCATCATAGCGACTTGCTTCAGAAAAAGGTAGCGAGTTGTAGTGCTTTTTGGTAGCGACTTGGTCCTAGCGACTTGTCTATTGAGACAAGACGACAAATAGTACAACTTAGTGGATTCTCCACTACGGCTAGCGACTTGGTGAAGGTAGCGACTTGCTTTCAACTTTGTTAGCGACTTGTACTTAAGATTCTTAGCGACTTGGTGTTAGCGACTTGGACCTTAGCGAGTTGCTCTTTAGCGACTTGAATGCTTAGCGACTTGGTGCTTAGCGACTTGGTGTTAGCGACTTGGACCATAGCGAGTTGCTCTTTAGCCACTTGACTGTGTAGCGACTTGGTGCACTAGCGACTTGTTACTTAGCGACTTGGTGATTAGCGACTTGGTTCAAGAACTCGTAGCGACTTGGTTGATTTTTGGTTGTAATACGGTTTTCTCTTGATTTAGTAAAATCCCGTGAAAGAATCTATTTCCCGGTTTAATCATAGAGTTATAAAATCCCATGTAATCTGTTAACATGACTACCAACGTACCTACAATCATCTCCACTGTTGCTGAAGATGTTCAAGCAGCTGGTTCAGATACTCGTCCACCCATGCTTGACAGAACTGACTACGACTCTTGGGCACAACGAATCAGATTGTACTGTCTTGGAAAGGAAAACGAAGTCAACATTCTAAAGTCTATTGATGAAGGACCTTATCAGATTGAGACTACAAGAGACTTAATTGATACAGTTGTGGATGGAACAATGATCTATGGAATTGACAGACCAAAGACGTATGATGAGCTCAATGATAAGGAGAAAAAGAGATTTGATGCTGACATTAGGGCTTCTAACATTATACTTCAGGGTCTTCTAAAAGACATCTACAAGCTTATCAATCACAACACTGAAGCCAAGGCAGTTTGGGATAATGTCAAGATGCTTCTCTCGGGTTCTGAATTAACAAAGGAAGACAGAGAATCACAGCTGTATGATGAATTTGAGCACTTTAAGATGAAGCCAGAAGAAAATGTCTATGAGTATTACATGAGATTCCACAAACTTGTGAATGATATGAGGAATATCAAAATGACCATGCCAAATATTCAACTGAATTCAAAGTTTGTGAAAAACATGAATCATGAATGGCATAAGTTTGTCACCTCTGTGAAGCTAACCAAAGGATTGAAGAATACCAACTATGAGCAACTTTATGCATTCCTTCTTCAGAATGAGAGACATGCTATGTTTGAAAAAAGGATTCTGGATCAGTTCAAAACCAACCAGGGAGAAACAAGTTCATCAAATGACTCTACAGCTTTTTACACCAATGTTGGAATTACTACCAAAGCTTCTCAAGTTATTCCAGATCCAAGTCTCAAACAACCTGATGCCAATGCAGTCATGGAACACTTTATCAATCAACTGGCTCTTATGGTAAAAAAAAAACTTAACCTTCACTCCACATACTAACAGACTTCTCACTAACAATGAAATCAGGACTGCATCCAATCTACACAATCATGCTTTAGTCAGAGATGGAAAGGTTACAGTGCAACCAGCTCAAGGAAGACAATATGAACAAAGAAGAGGTGGAGTAGGAGGAGGGTATGTGGAAAATCAGTATAGGGGAAGGAATGGAAATCAAGGACAAGCAAATCCAATTAAGTGCTACAACTGTGGTGGTGATGGACACATAGCAAGGAACTGCACTTCTCTAAAACGCCCTCAAAATGCAGAGTACTTCAAAGACAAGATGTTACTTGTGCAAGCTCAGGATAATGGAGCTGTGTTGGATGAAGAGGAGTTGTTGTTTCTTGCTGAGGGCAATGCCAAGACATATGATGCAGATGTGGATGAGCAACCAATTCAGGAGATAGGTCATAATCATCAGAATGCCTTTCAATTCGCCGACTGTGATGCATACGACTCAGACGTTGATGATGAACCTACTGCACAAATAATTTTCATGGCTAGCATTTCTCCAATGGTCTCTCGAAAGGTCTCCTCACCACAGCAAGCTAGTCCATCCAAAGAATCAATCATCTCAGAGGTATTAAAACTATACGATGATGTTGATGAGCAAAAGATACATGACAAAGTACAATCAACTGAAACTTTTGAGTCAGATATTGAAAATATGGGTAATATCAATGTTGTCCCATATGATCAATATGTGAAACAAAGTGAAAGTGAGACTGTACCAAGTGATGCATCTTCTGCAGTCAATGATGACTATATTTTTGATGAATACACTGCATGTGCCCATGATGATTCTGTTGTTTCTGAACTGAATGCCTATAAAGAACAAGTTGCTATTTATGAACAATGTGCTAAGGTTGAGTTAACCACCCGTGAGCAGGAAATGGATGACCAAATGCGTACAACTATTAGAAAAAGTAAGTTTAGAGAAGAAGTATTAAAACAAGAGTTAAACTCCTTACAAGAAAAGCTTTCTAAAACTGCTAAGCAAAAACAAGAACTTCAAGAAAATGTTAAAATGCTTAAGCAAGAATTAAGTGCTAAGGAATCAAAACTTCTGAATGATTTTTCTAATCTAAAAACCTTGAAAAACAAGCTTGAAAATAAGTTGTACGTACAAGGGAATACCATTCAGACTGCTCACATGATCACTAAGCATAGAGTTCTCAGCGATAAGCATAGTATCCCCATTATAAAGGAATCCAACCCTAAGTATGGTAAGATAGCAAAAGCTGCTCAAAATGTAATCTATGATGGCAATGAGATTCTTAAACCTAGACAGAAACCTAGTTGCATTAACTGCACTGAGGAAGATAGAAAACTAGATGATGCATCTAGGGAGAAAATGAATAAGAAGCTTAACGATCCTGCGTGTAAAGATAAAAACATAACGATCAAACCCCATGATTACACTAAGGAAAATTAGATATCCTTGAACATGTTTAAGCCTCAAACTCAATTAACCCCTGAACAGATCTTTTGGAAGAAAGATATGGATAAGCTAAAAGTTAATGTACTTGTTGAAACAAATACTCCCCTTAGAAAAAATGCCTGTAGCTACTATGTATCCTCCAAATACACCAATGCATCTAGTTCCTAGATCTATTGCCACTAATAGCAAGACCTTAATCAGCCTATATGTTGTTTATCAACTGTTTGTTGATTTTGAGAAAACGTGTAAAAGGAGAATCACACCTACTGGGATAACTGAGGGGGAAAGGGGTTTTGAGCAAACTAAAGAATGTTATTTAACTGAGGTCATGCCTTTCTTCAAACAATTAAAATGTCAATATGAGAGTCTTCAAAAAGGGATAAATTCAGATATTAAAGAAATGGAAAAGGAATTTGATGCAATGATAGTTGAAGTCAATGATTATGAACAGGAACCCAAATATAATGAAGTTGAAAGAAAGAACTTGCACATCTTAAATGAGAATTTGATTTCGTGTTGTGTTGCTCAAGATGTGTTTTATACTGTTACTAAGCACTCTATTACTGCTTCTCGATTTCATGAATTATCTATTGCATTGAAAGTTTCCCATGATCGTGTCATTGAGCTTGAAAACAAAAACTCAGAACTAAGTGAGAAAATTGATCAGGATGATCACGATAATTTGGTAAAATATCTTTCTAAACTAGAAGTTGAACATTTTGATTTACAACTAAAATATCAACATCTTAAAGAAAATGTCAAAACCTCAAATATCAAGACATCCTCATATGTTCCAGAGTTTGATGCAGTTTTTCAGATAAACAAACGTGACAAACAGATTCAAGCTCATTGTAACACGATCAGAAAGTTGAAAGCCCAAATCTCTCAATTAAAGGGTGAAAGGAACAATGTGACTGGCTCCCAAATGCCTCCTCCTTTAGATTCTCAGTATTCTCAAACTTTTCATCTTCAAAACTTAGTTAATGCTTTACAAAAAGAAAACGAAAGTTTTCTAGAAGAAAATGAAAAAGTTAAACGACACTTTAAAGAGTTATATGATTCAATGAAAGTCACTCATGACAAAAACAACGAAAAAATAACGTCTTTACAAAAAGAAATTGAGAATCTGAGGAGTCAGGAAAAAGGGAAACTGCCACTTGTTTTTAATGAGAATGTTACATCAAAGACATCCTCAGACTGCAAATATACTGTAACTGTTAAATACATTCCTCCTCATCTTAGGAATAATGAACCTGTGTTTCACAACTATTGTGCTCACCTTAAGGATATTCTAGAATGTCTCCGTGAGATCGTAGAAGAGGATTTCTTAAATAAGCCTCTTGATAGAGAAATTAGGTTTGCTTGCATTCAGGCCAAACGATCTCAAGAGCTACTAGAATGTTTAATAGCAACATGTCCTAAAACCTTAGGTACGAAAGGAAAAGCTGTGATGCCTTGTTCTATGCCTAGTGCCAAGCATACAAACCATTCTATGCCTAGTTTTAACAAAGTGAACACTAATGAGCCTTCAAATAGTTCAGATCCCTGCACGTCTAATTCAGGAATGCAAAAAGTAGATCAACCAACTAATGTTCCCATAATTCCCTCTACAGGAGTAATCAGTGACATTAAAGCAAGCGGGTCAAAGCCTCCAGGCAATACCAAGCAAGATAGGACCTCGCAAGCTAAGAATGTGCATTGGAAGAGAGTAGAAGACCAACCTAGGAACTTTAAGTTTGAGTTGAATAAAAAAAAATCGTGTTGATTCTAGTATTAGCCATAGGCGTACTGTAATTAATTCGAATTCTGATACTTTTGGCAAAACATGTAATGATGATTGCGTGGTTTCTGTTACTAATCTTGAATGTGGTGAGAATGATTTGTCTAATATTGTTAAATGCCCAGTTAAAACTGTTAATGCTAAAAATCAAGCTAAGAAGGCTAAAAGGCAAAGGCGTAAGAAAGTTAGAAAACAATGGAAACCCATAGGAAGGAAATTTAGTAATATAGGTTATCAATGGATACCTACTGGCCATAAGATTAATGTGTTGTGCCCTAAATTTGTTGAGTCAATGACCACTAGGAAATGGATGCCTACTGGTAGAACTATTCCCTGAAGAAGTGAACATACTTTGAATAGGTCAAATATGGACACTAAAACTACATCTATTTCTAATGAGTCCATTGTTTCTACTTCTGATGTGGGTGTTCCAATCACTGTTACTAACCAAATGGAACCCATTCTTGCATGGGGATCCCAAGTATCCAGTTATCCACTCTTGTCTGTGTTCAACTGCAGATCGTTCAAATCGTTATGTGGTACCTGGACTCAGGCTGTTCCAAGCATATGACTGGAGACCGGTTACGGCTCATGAACTTCGTGAGCAAATTCATCGGAACTGTGAGATTCGGAAACGATCATTTTGGTGCTATTATGGGTTATGGAGATTACGTGGTTGGAAATAGTGTGATATCCAGGGTATATTATATTGAAGGTCTTTGACATAAACAATCTTTCCAGAAAGGACTTAGTAAGAGGATTGCCTAGATTAAAGTATGAAAAAGATCATCTTTGTTCAGCTTGCCAATTGGGAAAAAGCACAAAATATGCCCACAAACCAAAACCCACAAACTCAGTAATGAAAGTTCTTCATACCCTTCATATGGATTTATGCGGACCAATGAGAGTTCAAACTATTAATGGGAAGAAATATATTTTAGTCGTTTTCAATGACTACTCTTGATTCACTTGGGTAAATTTTTTGAGGACAAAGGATGAAACTCCAGATGTCATCATTAAACTTATCAAGCAACTTCAAGTTCGACTTAACAATACTGTTAGAATTGTTTGAACATACAATGGCACAGAGTTCGTTAACAAAGATTTAATCCAGTTTTATGAAAGTGTTGGAATCAGTCATCAAAGAAGTGTTCCACGAACCCCTCAACAGAACGGTGTAGTTGAAAGATGAAATCAAACTCTTGTGGAAGCCGCTAGAACAATGCTTATTTACTCAAAGGTTCTAATGTTTCTCTAGGCTCAAGCCATTGCCACTGCTTGCTACACCCAAAATCGTTCCCTTATTCACACCTCTCATGGAAAAACTCCATATGAACTTGTCCATAAACGAAAACCTGATCTATCCTACTTTCGTGTGTTTGGTGCTTTATGTTACCCAACTAATGACGGTCAAGATTTAGGTAAACTAAAAGATAAAGTGGACATTGGTGTATTTGTTGGTTATGCACCAAACAGAAAAGGATACCGAATCTACAACAAGAGAACCCGAAATATCATGGAAACAATTCACGTTACGTTCAAAGAGCTGACCGGTCAAATGGCTCCAGGAAAATCCAGTTCTGGACCCGCATTTCAACCATTTTTAAGTAGTCCTATCAGTTCTACTCTTGTATCTAATCCCTCACCAGCAACTCCTTATGTACCTCCTTCAGAAAATGATTTGAAGAAATTATTTGATCCAATGTTTGATGAACATTATGAACCAAGTGCTAATGATACATCAGTTCCATCAACAGAGGCTGCCTCTATCCCTGTAAATGAAGTTAACCCTTCAGTTTCAATGTCATTAACTCAAGAAGCGCCTGCTACTGATCACTTTGTCTCATCAACAAATCATCAATCATCGAGTGTACACAATGGAAATGTTGTTGCTGTTATAGATGATGAAAACCCTTTTGCTCCTCCAGAAGATGAACCCTTTGAGAACATATTTGCTCCTGAATCATCATCAAAACCATCTTCTTCAGGAGATATCGACTCTACTACTTCAGTTCCTCAACAACAACCACATGAACACCTTAGAAAATGTACACATGATCATCCATTGGACAACATCATTGGAAGCCTTTCTCGTCCAGTATCAACACGGAAACAACTTGCAACCGATGCCTTATGGTGCTTCTTCAACTCCGTACTCTCTAAGCTCGAACCAAAAGACGTGAAAACTGCCATGAATGAAGATAGCTGGTTCAATGCCATGCAAGAAGAAATTCATGAGTTTGATCGACTAGATGTATGAGAATTAGTACCTGCTCCATATTGTGCAATGATCATTGCTCTTAAGTGGATCTTCAAAGTAAAACTTGATGAGCATGGTGATGTTTTAAAGAACAAGGCACGATTAGTTGCAAAAGGATACCGTCAAGAGGAGGGTATTGACTTCGAAGAATCATTTGCTCTAGTTGCTCGTATCGAGGCAATCAAAATCTTCTTGGCTAATGCTGCAAGTAAGAACATTGTAGTCTATCAGATGGATGAAAAGACGGCTTTTCTTAACGGAGATCTTAAAGAAATCGTATACGTCAGCCAACCTGAAGGCTTTGTGAATCCAGAGCATCCTACTCACGTCTATCATTTGAAGAAAGCTCTTTATGGTTTGAAGCAAGCTCCAAGGGCTTGGTATGATACGCTATCAAAGTTTCTTCTATCTACTGGATTCAGCAAATGAGCAGTTGATCCGACATTGTTCACCAGAAAGTCAGGCAAACATTTAATTCACGTTCAAATATATGTTGATGATATCATTTTTGCCTCTACTGACCCCAATGAATGTGACCGTTTTTCAAATGAAATGGGCTCTAAATTCCAAATGTCAATGATGGGACAAATGTCATTTTTCTTGGGATTACAAATTTCACAAAGTCCCGGAGGCATTTTTATAAATCAATCTAAATATGCAAATGAGATTTTAAAGAAATTTGGATTTGATTCTAGTGACCCTGTTGACACTCCCATGATAGAGCGTACTAAACTGGATGAGGACCACTGAGGGATCATGGTAGACCAAACGAAATATCGTAGTATGATTGGATCCCTGATGTACCTCACAGCCAGTAGACCAGACATTCTGTTTGCTGTTTGCATGTGTGCTAGATATCAGGCTAAGCCTACCAAAAGGCACCTTGAAGCGGTTAAACGGGTCTTTCGGTATCTCCAAGGAACCATCAATATGGGACTTTGGTACCCGAAGGACACCGGTATGTCACTAACAGCCTATGCAGATGCTGATCATGCAGGATGTCAAGATACACGTCGAAGTACGTCTGGAGGTGCTCAGTTTTTAGGTGATAAGCTTGTGAGCTGGTCTTCAAAGAAGCAAATGAGTACTTCTATTTCCTCTACAGAGGCTGAATACATAGCCATGTCATCTTGTTGTGCTCAAATCCTATGGATGAGATCTCAATTATCTACTATGGCTTTGAATTCAACAAAATCCCTCTGTACTGTGACAATAAAAGTGCTATTGCTCTCGCATGCAACAACGTACAACACTCAAGAGCAAAGCACATCGACATTTGACATCATTTCATCAGGGAGCAAGTAGAAAACGGTGTGGTGGAACTCTATTTTGTGAGGACTGAATATTAGTTAGCAGAAATCTTCACCAAAGCTCTTCCTAGAGAACGTTTTGAGTTTATCCTCCCACGACTTGGTCTAAAGAGTCCACAACCAGAAACACTCAAACGTCTTCAAGAGGAAGACGAGGAGTAAAGGTCTTTCTTCATCCATCTCTTGTAAATATCTTTTCAAAAAGCAAAATACAAAATTTAAAAACCAACCAAAAGCAATTAGAAAAATATAAAACTTTCAAAAATCCTTAAAAAAAAATTAGAAAATCTTGAAAAATTCCAAAACAAAAATATTGTTATTCTATCATGTTTTCCTTGTTCGATATCATCTACGGATTTTGTGTTGTCATTCAAAGAATGACACGTGGTCTTTAGATGTTGTTCGAATGTTTAAAAAAAATTATTAAATTAAAAAATCAAAAAATATTTTTGGGAGAAAGTGAAACAACGGTTTATTGTCATTTCAGGCAATAACCCGCTTTTCATAGAAAGAACAGAGCCATGCTTTATCTTGTTTTTCAAAACTCATGCTCTGATTCTATAAACAATTACTTACTATCTAATGAAAACTAATTGCTTTGAAAAATAACTAGGACCTTATTTTTGAAAATCATCTGATCTGATCATTTGTCAAAATATCTATCTCTCAATCAACAACTTATGTCATTGATTGAGGGGGAGAATTATTTTAATTAAATCAAAAGGTTATTTGTCATACAATTGTTTTCGAAAGATAATCATGCATGTTTAATCAATGGAATTTAAAGTCTCATAATCCGATCTTTATCAGTTAAAATGTTTTCATAATCAAGTCACAATTCTCCTCAAAAGCTTTCAAAATCAATTTAAATCTATAGAGATCACAAATCTCTAATGATTAGAAAATTGTGATCGGGGGAGAATTTGTGATTTAAATTGGAGTTAAACTGATGATTCGATAAATGGTTTCACAAGTGTTTTGCAAGCATTCCTCCCCACATGTGCCAAACGATTTCAAATTCTCCATGCACATGTTGAGGATGAGCAACTTTTAAACCATAAAGAATTGAAACGTGATTGATTTGTCTCTAAGTGCAGGCTCCTTCTAATATGTGCAAAACTCTTTGAAACCTTGAGGCACATATTAAGGGGGAGCAAAATTGTGAAAACCTCATCCTTCCCCAAATATGCTTTATATACTTGATTTAATCAGGGAAGTGATGTTGATATCTTTTAGAAAATGATATTCAAAGAAGTTAATTCTTCCTCTTGCCTCCGTGTGCTAAAACGATTTCTAATACATGATGCACATGTTGAGGGGGAGCTATTTTTTATAAAATATCAAAAACAATTCAGGTACAAAATGCTTTGATAATATATCACAAGTATCTGGATTGATTTTCAAATGGTTTTCAATTGGTTCCAATGGCAGATGATCAATACCTGTAGGACCTTAAATCTATCAACCTTATATCACAAACCCAACACGTATATCACGTTATGCGTAGAACTCGTTAACACACAAACACAAACTATGCGTAAATAAGAAAGAAACAAATATGAGAAAGATGGTGACTTGATATATAAATCGTGTATGTGAAGAGAGAAACATGAACACAAGATGTTGTATATTCCAAAGAAAGCACATACACACACACACACAAGCACACCCCTCAAATGATACTTTGAGGGGTATTTATAGTACAAGCACTAGATGCCCTAAAAGGCTTTCCATGGGCCTCGTGGATGGGCTTGGATTAGATTGGGTTAAATAAACTTATTCAAGGCTAGCTTAACTAAACTAATACCCATTTAGATTAGCCCAATCCACGAGCCCGTTGACTATTCTAATACGATATCTAACACACGTTACAAAGTTCCTAAACGTGAATGACCATCACTTCTAATAAAAACTATTAAGGCTAACAATCTCCCCCTAAGGGGTGGTCATTCAAAAGATGCTCCACTTGAATAGGTCTTTACTTTTCTTGAGCTTGAACTTTGTGTGTAGATATAGAATAGTCTTAATTCTTTGTTCCTTCATGCTTTATGATCGGTTAATGTGGTTTCCTGCCGTTGTCAACTTCGTTGGTTTGGTGTCTCCACGTCTTTCTCCACCATGCTCACACTTCTATTTGTCTTTTGGTTACCAATGATGTAGTTCTCGAGTCTTTAAAATTTGTAGATTCTTTTACATTGACGAAGAATCATCTTAACCTTTTGTTGCCTTTGATTTTGATGAGAACTTTCATGTGTTGTTGGTATGAGCATGTGGAGAATCTGCACGATCAATCCGCTCCGGAGCTTCCAAAAGAAGAAAACATAAAACCAGGTTAGTAATAAGCGGATTCTGGCCCTTACAAGTTTGAATTTCGAGGGCGTTAACAGCATAGTGTGAAAATACATCTCTAATTCTCACAAAGGCCGTTCCTGAACTGGAGTCCCACAAGTGAGATAACGCGATATACCGAAGTATATCTACAATTCAGATGAGTCGTTGAAGTACACCGAAGCATCACTCCACGACTGTAGACCGTTTGAGACACACTAAGCGTAATCCACGGGGAGTTACCGAAGTGACCTGCTGTCAGGGCTGCATGATGTTGACCCTGGCAGGAGTTTCCATTCAAACACTGAAGATCACAGACGTGAATCTTCTCATAAATATTCTGGCAGATTGCTAAGACCTGCGTAGGACTCTAGAATATATCACTTGTGTCCTTAATGATGAACAACAAGCGATGTCATGTCAAGTGTTCCTATGAGATCTTTTTGATGAATCTCGTGGCTCTAGACTCAATAGTGCATTTTGGTTTTCCTGAGCGGAGACTAGGGAGAGGGTCTCCTTTTTCAATACCAACCAACTCTAAGAGAAAGTCGATAGATTATGCAGGGTTCCCATTGAGAATGAAACAAATCCCTTTTAAGAGGAATTGAGTGGCTAGGAGGTTTAGTGCAGTGCGCCACTCGGTCCATGACGTCTTTGTCTTCAATACCAGTGTCATCTAGTGACATCCAGTAGCATATGTATTGAACCCGGTTTCTGCCCTAAGGTTGATTATGGAGGGCTATTTCTTTTCACCCTTTTTCATTACTTTTCTTTTTAATTCTTCAACCCCTTCTTTCTCCTTTCTCACATTACTCATTTTTTCAATCATACCTAAGGACTTCTAGTTCTAAACTATTGGTGATGTCCTTGGGTAGATCCCTCCGGCTCTGGCGGATCATAGGACTGATTTCCTATCCTTAGTCACCTTATAACTCCATGACTGTCCTATTGTTGCCATAAAACTATTTTTCTTGAAAATCTCTCAAAGTGTTTTTTATAGAAAAAATTTTTGGAACACTTCGAGAGTTTTATATTTTCAGAAACACTCCCCCTTCACATGTGCTTATAAGTTTTGACAAAAATCTGCACATAGAGGGTAGAGTTCGCACTTTTTAAATTGATCGACTTTAAATGAACAAAACCGATTCGAGACACGTTTACATCACTAGAGAACTAGCTTGAAATTATTACCCGTCCTGGTCAAGTCCATAGAAATTTTCTCGAGATGGTACATTATTCCTCGTCAATTCAATGGTTGCATCTGAATCGAGCTCTTTTGAGAATCAAACAACGATCATTAAACTTTTTGATCACATTTTAATCATGTCTCCTCCCCCTCAAAAATAGCATATTCGTGATATTTTTTATATCAACGGATTAAACAACATTTTAGAATCTTTTGGGGAGACAAACGGATTTTGATTTAAGCATGAATTTAGAACATTTTTGTTTTATACTCCCCCTTTAATAAAGCATAATCAATTAAAGGGTTTTAGAGGGAGTTATCTTGAGCACAAAATATTTTGAAAGATTTTGAAAATCTTTTTGAACAATCTTGAAAAAGTGCTCAAGATGATGATGATTTCTCACCAGTTTAAAGTGTAGTGCACTGAAGCGTACACTTGATTTTTTCTTTTAAAAACACGAGTTTTGATTTGAAAATAATCAAAAGTCATCATTTTAGTCCGGGTTTCGTACAGAAGTATACGAAAGCCATTTTAGAAATTTTGAGAAACGACATGTTTTGGAAAACATTCAAAGAACTCTCGCTCAAGCATCTGTACATGCCCGTATCATTGTTGAATGACATTTCTAGAAACGTACAGAATATCGATTATACAAGAGACATGTCGTGAGAAGATTATTTTTGGATTTTTGATTTTATATTGTTTTTCTATTTTTTGAAAGTTTTATATTTTTATATTTTGCTTTTGTTGGTTTTTCAAATTTTGTATTTTGTTTTTCAAAAATATTTACAGCGAAGCATTTTGGATAATCATTTTCAAGAAGATTCGAGAAGACGTTCTAACTCCTCAGGGGTTAGGCTTCGCATTCCAATTCGTCGAACTAAATGGTCAAACCTTTCTTTCGGAAGGGCTTTAGTAAATATATCAGCGAGTTGGTAATCTGTCTTCATGAAAAATAATTCAACATTACCTTCTTCCACATGTTCTTTTATGAAGTGATAGCGTACTCTGATATGCTTAGTCTTTGAGTGATGAACAGGATTGCATGATATGGCTATGGCACTTTTCGAGTCACAATACATAGGTATTTTATCGAAAGTAAAGCCATAATCTGTGAGTTGTGTTCTCATCCATAGAACTTGAGCACAACACGCAAACAGAGACACATACTCAGCTTCAGCGGTTGAAAGTGCAGTGCAATCTTGTTTCTTTGAAGACCAGCTTACTAACTTTTCACCCAAAAATTGTGCTCCTCTGGATGTACTTTTTGCTGTAACTTGGTCACCTGCGTGGTCCGCATCTGAAAAGGCAATTAGATCAAATCCGGATTCCTTCGGATACCACAGACACTTGTGAATGGATGTCTTCGGGTACCGAAAGATCCTTTTAACCTCTTTGAGGTGCAGTTCGGTAGGCTTTACCTGAAACCGTGCTAATAAGCAAACAGCAAAATGAATATCGGGTCGACTAGCAGTAACGTACATGAGAGAACCAATCATGCTCCGATATTTCTTCGGATCAATAGGTTTCCCAAATAAATCGGCTCCAATTTTTGGTGATGTTACCATTGGTGTTCCAACAGAGTCACAATTATCCATACCATGATTTTTCAAAATCTCAGTTGTATATTTCGCTTGATTAATAAAAATTCCACGTGGGGACTGATGTATTTGTAGACCAAGAAAAAACTTTAGTTCCCTCATCATGGACATTTCAAATTTGCTTTTCATGAGATTTTCAAAATGTTTTGAAAGATTCGGATTAGTGGACCCAAAAATGATGTCGTCCACGTAAATCTGAACAATCAAAATGTCATTTTTTCATTTTTTTGTAAACAAGGTAGGATCAACCGTTCCTTTGGTGAAATTGTTTAGAATCAGGAAAGAGGACAGTTCGTCATACCATGCTCTCGGAGCTTGCTTTAAACCATAGATTGCCTTTTTGAGTTTGTAGACGTAGTCTGGATGTTCCATGTCTATGAAGCCTTCTGGCTGACTCACGTACACTTCTTCTTTTAGAGTTCCATTCAAGAACGCGGTCTTAATGTCCATATGATAAACCGTGATGTTTTTGTGAGCTGCATAGGCTAAGAAAATCCTGACTGCTTCAAGTCTAGCTACCGGTGCGAATGACTCTTCAAAGTCTATCCCTTCTTCCTGTTTGTATCCTTTGGCCACGAGACGAGCTTTGTTGTGAATTACAGTCATCTCTTCATCCCTTTTGTTCTTCCATAACCATTTGAGATCAATGACTCGAATGTCAATTGGTCTTGGAACCATATGCCAAGAGTCATGTAGACGGTATTGGAGAAGTTCTTCCTGCATCGCTTCTATCCATGCGGGTTCTTCCATTGCCTCGCGAATGTTCTTTGGTTCAATATTGCTAATTGAGCAAAGGTAAATGCATAAGTCGCAATCGGTGGCAAGTTGGCGTCTCGTCTGAATTGGCCTTGACGATTCACCAATAACTTGTTCAATCGGATGGTCTTTTGTCCACTTCAGAGTAGAAGGATACCGTAGATTATACGAGTGCGAGTTAGATGGTTCTCATAAGCATGAAGATGATTCAGCTGATTCCGTAGCAATCGGGTTTTCAAATAAGTCTTCATCTAACGTTGCATCGTTCTGGTTTTGAGTAGGTTCTTCTTGAAATGATATGTTTTGAATTTGCTCATCAACTGCTGGTAAGACTGTTTGAAGAATTGGAGTTGCTGGAGTAGATGTAGAGGACGTTGATGGAGTTGGTGCATTGGTTTCGACCGTTGTAGATGCATCTTCTGTTGGTGGCGGTGGTAGATGATTTTGAGTGGGTGCAGCGGAATGATGATTTGATGCATTTGTCGAAGTTCCACCATAGTATTCATCGAACATTAACTAAAAGAATTTCTCCCATTCTTGTTCATGAGGAGTGCCAGCAAAAGTTGATGGAGCTCTTTGATGTACGAGTCCTGAACTGATATGTTCAGAAGTCTGCGGGTTTGGTGCGGGTTCTAGAGCGAGTCTCTTAGAAGCCATTTGTGAAAGTTCATCAAAATTCACGTTCATCGTCTCCATGATCCTCCTAGTTCTTCTGTTATACACCCTGAATGCCCTAGAGCTATCTGAATATCCAATGAAGATTCCAATATCACCTTTAGCTTTCAGTTTCCCTAGATCTTCTCTGTCGTTTGTCAGATAGCACAAAGGGCCAAACACGTGAAAGTAAGAGATATCAGGTTTTCTGTTGTTCACTATTTCATATGGGGTTTTATTGAATCTTGGATGGATTAGGGATCGGTTCTGAGTGAAACAAGCAGTAGCAACAGCATCAGCCCATAGAAATAACGGTGCACTAGAATAAATTAGCATTGTGCGAGCAGCTTCCACAAGAGTACGATTTCTTCTTTCAACTACCCCATTCTGCTGTGGAGTTCTAACAACTGATGTCTGATGAGTTATTCCAACATCTTCAAAATAAGCTCTTAACTCCTGATTTGTAAATTCTGTGCCGTTGTCAGTTCTTACTACTCTTACTAGAGCTTGAAGAAGTACTTGAATACGTTTTAGGAAGGTGATGATGATGCCTGGTGCTTCGTCTTTTGATCTCAAAAACCTAACCCATGTATATCTTGAATAATCATCGACGATAACAAGAATATACTTTTTCCCATTAATGCTTTCAACTCTCATTGGGCCACATAAGTCCATGTGCAACATATGCAACCTTGCTTCTGAACTAGGTACGAGTTTGGGTTTATATGATGCTCTTTTGCTTTTTCCTTGTTCGCATGATCATAAGTGATCCTTGGTGTATTTGAACTTTGGAAGTCCGTTGACGATGTTTTCTTTGGCAAGTTTGTTGATAGTGTCAAAATTGAGATGGGATAATCTTCTATGCCACAACCAGGACTTTGTTCCAGATTCTCGTGTCATAAGACATATTGGTGATGAAGAGGCCATTTGATTTATGTCGATAGCATACAAGTTTGTATCACGATTCCAAGATAAGAGAATAGTGCCATCAAAGTTTCTAACGAAGCAAGCATTTTTCCTAAAAGCAACCTCTAAATCTGCATCACAGAACTGCCCGACTGAAAACAAATTGTGTCCTAACCCTTCGACATAGTAAACCCGAGTGATCAAATAATTTCCAAAAGGTAGATCTCCATAACCCATGATAGCTGCTACATGATCATTTCCGAAACGTACGGTTCCCATGAATTTCTAAACGAAATTGATCAGCAACTTCAGATTCCCGGTCATGTGTTTGGAGCAACCCGAGTCGACGATCCAAAGACATATTTCGATAACCTACCAATAACAGAAGAAGAAGATTTTCGAAACCGTTTTGATTTTGGTTCCTTTGGGTTAGAGGTAAAATCCTGATCACACTCATAGGAGTTATCTATTGGTAGGACAGGTTTATCACTCATTCTACCATTCTGGAGGGTGAAATTTCTACCCGTGGGTTTCCAAATGTCATCCCTAAAGTAAACATTATGCTCCCTATCAGTAGTGTAAAGCCTAAGTCTCGCAACTAGTCTTCCTATACGTTTAGCATAAGTTCTTTTGGGAACATTCTTCTTAACAGGCTTAACAATCTCATTCTTAGAAACACAATCATCATGAACATTATTTAAAGATTTCTTGCAAGTTACACAAAGAGTTTCATAGGTTCATTACATTCAGATGAAATGTCTTTCTTATTACAAAGCGGTAAATTCCTAGGGTGTTCTTCTACTTTCTTCTCTTTATTCACGTGACTACTCTTAAAGGAAAGCGAGACTATATTGTTCCTTGTATTGCTCTTAGGCTTTAGTCTGCTGCTCCTAGAGGTGCTTCCTAGTCCTGTAGAAGGTAAGGCACACTCATTAGGATTCACAATGTTATCTAGAGAAGTGGTTTCAGCTTTCCTAGTCTCTTTGGAGTGCTTTTCTAAACCTATGTCGTTTGTTCCATATGTTTTAGATGTGGAGGCAGACGCATTAGTGGTACTCATCTTAAAAAGGCCAGGAGCTAAAACTTTTAGTTTCTCAATAACCGCTTTTCCTTTTTCAAAATTTTGTTTAGGCGAGGCATGTGGAGTGACTGGTTTTGATAAATCATTTTTCTCATTGACTTTTGGAGGAGGCATTGAAACAGACATTTTTGGTTTTAAAACCGGTTTGGGAACATTTGCTTTCTCCTCAGTCAATGGTTTTGAAATCTTAGTATCCACTGCCTTTCCTTTTTGACATTCCAGCTGAGCCCTCATGATGAGTGTCTAAATACTCATCATTTTTGTACCATTTAAACTGCAAAAACATCTGAAAACACTCAGAAATGCATCAAAATAATAAAAATAACACAAATAAGTGTTTTATGTGTTTTAAATGCAAAAATATCAAAATCTGGTGAAAAACGTATCAAGTTTGCATAATTGGCAGTTTTAGTCCCCCAAGTTTTAAAAGTTGTCAAAAACAGTCCCTGGTAAATCAAAATAAAGAAAAATATCATTTCAAGTCCCTAGGGATTCATGAGTTGTCAAAATTGGTCCTTGAGATTTAAAATTGCAAAATTACAACTTAGGTCCCTAAACTTTGAAAATTGTCATAAATAGTCCTTGGAAGTTTGAAAATGTCAAAAATAGTCCTTGTACTATTGAAACTTGTCAATTTTGGTCCCTTGAAACAACTTTGGAAAATTGGCAGAAATGGTCCTTCAAGATTGGAGAATTGCAAGTTTTGTCCTTGTAATAAT
This sequence comes from Chrysanthemum seticuspe, assembly GCA_019973895.1. NCBI lineage: Eukaryota > Viridiplantae > Streptophyta > Magnoliopsida > Asterales > Asteraceae > Chrysanthemum > Chrysanthemum seticuspe. The sequence goes on from BPTQ01000007.1 coordinate 279,429,763, forward strand.
AAACAAACCATGACCCCTTTGCACCCTTGACCCCTGCCATTAGCCTTTGGACCCCTGCCATTACACCTTGACCCCTCCTTTTTGAACCCCTGTCCAAAATAAACTCCCCGGTCAAATATAGTCAACTCCCGCCACCTCCACCTTATCTCTTCCCACCACTTGCCTGCAACTCTTCCCCCTACTCCATCACCATCACACCTCCCCTTATCACTCTCCCATCACCTCATCACTAGCTCACATACACCTCCCCTTTCCTTGTCCAAGTTATCAGAACCCCACTGGAAAAAACCATTTTGGCGCCAAAATTTGATCAAACGGCCAATATAGTCTCAAGTAATCCAATGGCCAAGAAAAGAAGTGGGATTTGCTCAGAAATCAAGTGGGATGCCTTTTGCTATAAGAAGAAGGAAGAAGAGAGAGTGGACAGGTAGTTCTTAGTTTTTAAAATTTCCTTGTATGTCGTTTTTCATTAAACTATCTCAATTAGTTTTTTAAACTGTAATCTTAAGCTTTATTGTATTAAACCTAAGCTACTTAGTCATTGTAACTCATTTTCAAGTATTAATTCAAGGTTCATTTAAGTTTCATGTTTTTTTGTATCCACTGTTAAAGAAATCAGTTTCATGCTCTTATACTCAATGCTCCAAGTAGCATATTTTCAACTCAAATAAGCTTATTTAAGCTGTTTATAGCTTTTAGTAAGCTTAAGAAACATATGCAAGCAATATTCATGTTTGGTCAACAAAAGTCAAACTGAAGCTTAAATTGGAAATGGTGATGACATTGGGTCTTGCAGAGCTTGGATGGGGTTGGATTTGAGTAGTTTAGCATAGTTTGGGTTCTGTATAAGCTACATTATTGCTGGACAAGTTGTGTGTTCCAAATTCCTTTGCACTTTATTTTTTTTTGAATCTGCATAATCAGTGTGATGTCTCAATGATAGTTATAGTTGATGTACTTGCATGATTTAGGTGTTTTAATGATATTAGGACCTAAATTTGTGGGAATCATTGTTTAAATCTGAATTTGGTAGTTAAAAGTTCAAAACAGTTAGTATAAAGCATGTTTGGATCAGTTAGCTTATTTGAGCTTGAGCTTTTGTTTGTGTTTAAAATCTGTCTACTCAGTCTAAGTTAGGTTCACTTGAACCATTTTAGTCATCAAATCTCATCTGTGCACTTTAAAAGTCAAAATCAACCATTATCTGTCCTAATTTCATAACTGTTAGAAATTTGTGAGATCAAAAGCTTGATCTGTGTTAAGAAATCATTAGCATAGCTTGCATTAGTCTTAGTTTACCATAAAACATCTATTTCAGTTCATAAATTGGGATCAAAACTCATAAAAGTCAAAGTTACCAAACTGCTAAGGAAAGTCAAAAGTGTAAATCTCAGTTTTCACCCAACTTGGGTGATTTTTCATAGCTTCATTATTGGTTCAATTCCAGTGAAACTTTGGGTTCAAAAACTTCAACTGGTCTAGTTTACAAAAATGATTTTTGTTGAATTTTAGTAATTTTGTAAAAGCTTCAAAACAGCTTGTCAATTTGGGCAAAAGTGCCCTGTGCACTGACTCAGTATATACTGAGTCTGCACAGGTTCTTGCAGAGCTTGTCAAAAGTTCAATTGAGCTTATCTCAGGCTCAGATTTGGTCCATAGGTTCTTATCCGCTCCCAAACAGTCAAGTTTTCTCACGCAAACCGGCCACTTGTGAATGGCCGACCGTAAGAAACTTAAAACAGTTCAGGAACGAACTCAATGAAGATCTGAGGAGTATAGTGTTTCCCCGGGTCGTTATGTCCCAGCGAGCTATGCAATGGATCACCCTACGAATAGTGATCGAGAAATTTGAACGAAAAAGGGATTTGTGATAGGATTATAACTACAGAAAAAGCCAAAAAATTACAACGGCTTAAATGCAAATTAAAGAAAGTTAAAAAGAAAAAAAATATATTAAATAAACGCTATCACTATTTTTAAAATTGATGAACGTTTAAAACTTAAAACTTACGTTTAAATAAAAATTACGTAAACGTACAAAATAAAAAGTGAAATCTAAGAAATAAAAGTCCTAAAAATATGAAAATGACATTTTTACAAACCTAATGATAAAAGAAAATTTATAGAAAAAGAAAATTATTTTTATAACTAATTATCTAATTATTATTAATTAAAAACTATTTTTAACTATTAAATAATAACCTAAAATGCAAGAAAATAGGAAATAAAGCTAGAAAAATAAGATTATGACTTAGAAAAATCTAAAATAACAAAATAGAATTTTCAAAACTATTTTTGTATTTTTCTGATTGTTTTTCTATTTTCTATGAATTAAAATCTATTTAAAATTACTTAAATTACTTAAAAATACAAATTTAACTAAGAAAAATCTAGAAAAATATTTTTTTGTCTTTTTATATTTATCTTAACTTAAGAAAAATGAAAAATTATTTTTTTTGAAACTTTTCTTAATTATTTGTATTAAATGCTATTTAAAAATGTTTAAAAACTAATTAAAATCAAGAAAAATAGCAAACTGACTTGGAAAAATCTGAAAATTTCAGGAAAACTCTAAAATTATATTTGGAATCTAGGAAAAATGGAAAAAACAGGAGGTTATGTGGGGGATAATGAGGCTGCAATGGAATGTGCTTAAAAATAAGCACTTTTAATAAGCTAAATGAGCACAACAAGCACCAAACTGTTACAAAAGCTAAAATATGATAAGAGTACTCTAAAGCAACTAAAAACAACAAGCTACAACCTCTGGATGGCAAGCTAGCACAGATTTGGCTTATTTGAGTTTAAGCACAAAAACAGTTTTGGGTAGGCAACTTTAAGCTTATGCACAAGCTACTAGATAAGCTGAAAATGAAAACTACAAATTGGAACTTAATCAAGACCTGGGTGAGACCTTATAAACCAAATTACAGACCTAGATAAGCTCTGATGAGCTTAATACAAGCTCTGCAAGATCTGCTTAAGACCTGTGCAGCTCACTGTCCTGCACAGGGCATATAAGCCAATAATCACAAGCCTTTTTGGTGCTTAAAGTAAATTTGAAAAATTATACAAAAATAGCTACAAAATATTAGACCAAGGCAAGTTTTTAAATCAACAAGTTTCACTGAATTAGGCTCAGAAATGACAGGGGGTCCAAATAGTTTTGACAAGGCCAAATGGGTATAAGGGTTTAAATGACAAGGACCTAGGTTGTATTTTCTGAAAATTCAAGGACCTTATCTGCCAATTCTGAAAAGTTGCTCCAAGGACTAAAAGTGACAATCTCAAAAAGTACAAGGACCAAACTTGCCATTTTCCAATTTCCAAGGGCCATTTTTGCCAAATTTCAAACTTGAAGGACTAAACTTGTAATTTTCTCAAACTTTTTATATTTTTCACCAAAGGACTAATTTTGACAACTTATGATTTTAAAAGGACCTTTGGTGATTTTTCTTTTGAAATTATGTGCTCAGGGACTGTTTTTGACAACTTTTGAAACTTGGGGGACTGAAACTGCCAAATATGCAAACTTAGCTCATTTTTCATCTGATTTTGAACATTTTGCATCTGAAACATATAAAATGCAATTTTGGAATATTTTCAGTATTTTGATGCATTTCTGAGCATTTTTAAACGTTTTGCAGTTCAGATTTGACTAAAAATGATGAGTATTTACACACTCATCAATCCCCCACACTAAACTATTGCTAGTCCCTAGCAATCTTTTGAGAAAAACTTAATGGATTTGAATCTCTTTACCAAAAGCCATTACTTCTGGAGTAGCCAAATGTTTCAGTTCAAGTAAGAACCATGGTACACCGATAACCATGTGATTTTGAGCAAACCACCAGCTTCCAACGGATTTGATTTGTCTTTACCAGAAGCCGTTTGCTTCTGGACTAGCCAACTCTTAGATAAATTATCAATATTATCTTTGGTGAGCTGATTACCAATTATGGTTTTTCCACTGCCTTTACCACAAGCCATAAACTTGCGGGCTAGCCAACTCTTCACTTTTTAGGATATGGTGAGCTGAATACCATACAATTTTGGGCAAATTGCAAGCCATCAACGGATTTGATATATCTTTACCAAGAGCCGTTTTCTCCTGGATTAGCCAATCCTTTTGTTATTTAGACAAGGCGGACTGATAACCAATTGAGTAAGTGCAAAAACACTTACTCCAAAAAAAATTTTGGCCAAAAACGGGGAATTGGGTGGATAATACATGATAAAATTCGTGAGAATTCCCCCCCACACTTAGAAATGAATATTGCCCTCAATATTCAAAGTACCGGCGGTTATGCCGAAACAAAGAACGTAAAAGGGAAATACTACGGCCATTATTTAGAAAGATTTTTTTTTTTTTTTTTTTTTTTTTTTTTTTTTTTTTTTTTTTTTTTTGTAACATGTGGGGCAACTCCCCCCCAACACTAGGGTGGTAGAAAGATAGAAAGAAGTCAGAAATATGGGTGAAAACCCATATGGCATGCTACTGTTTTTGATTCCCGAGTCGCTAGCTTGACTCGACCCCGTATTCATTTGTTCATGGGGAAAGTAACGTGGAAAACCAATCTCGATCGGACTTTCGTTCACAATGTTAATAAACATATGAACATCAGAAAGTTCCACACCGACGAGATACAACCACGGTATTGTTAATAGTAGAAACTATAAGGGATGATACCGGGGTCAAAGATGGTGTCCTCATTCCCGAAAGAGAAAAGGGAAAGAGCAACCACACTATCTGTGAAGAATGGAATAAAGACGTACATGAGAATGCAAGTCCATTCCTCAGCAGAGAGAAGCAAATCACCAGTTTTGACATCTTTAAGCTTAGAGTTAAAGCTTAGATGGTGATTGTCAAGAAGATGTCCGGGAGGGAGGGTGGGAAACGGTTCTTCAATCAACAGATTTTTCAGAAAAAGGATGTCTCCCTCCGGATCAAAGTAAGTATTATCAATTCCCGTTAGAATTGACTCATCACTAAGAAAGGCATCGACTTCATTTCAAAAGTTGTCATCTTCCTCATCAGGGGTGAGGGAAGGGATGGAAGAGTCGGGAATAAGAATAGAGGATGATGGATCATTTTTGAGCAATTCATCAATGGGAAGGATGTCTCCCATTGGATCACAAACATCATCATCCAACTCAGATGAAACTGAAGAGAGTTTGGTTTCATCCACAGAGTTAACAATCTCGATGCGACAAACTGATTCCGGAGGTGGGACAAGTGGTGTGCTCTTAGAGCTAGCAGTTTCCACCACTTCCGATGAAGTCTCCGATTCTAGATCATCATCATCAAGAACACTCTTGACTTCCCTGGTACAACTTTCAAACCATTTGTTTGAACCAGGGTTGATTTTCAAAGTTTTAAGCTCAGCACGTTTTTGAAAACTCCTCTTAACCGTGAAGTTTGAGAGTGTTGCATTGAATCTTTCAGATCTTTGATCAATTGTGGCAACACTCTGTTTGTACAGAGGTTTGGAGTTCTGGTTGATATTTAACGTGAGCTCTTCGTTGTCAACCCGTATGGTCAACTCTTCAGCAAACACATCAATCAGAGCACGACTCGTTCTCAAGAAAGCTCTCCCTAAGATGAGGGGAACTCTAGGATCTGCATCGAAGTCTACTACAACAAAGTCAGTAGGAAAGTGAAACTTTCCCACTTTCATCACGACATCCTCGGCTATCCCAATTGGATGAGTTATGGTACGGTCCGCTAGCTCGAGTGTCATACAAGTGGATGAAAGTTTAGGAAGAGACAGTTTCTTCCATACTGAGAGTGGCATGAGGTTAATGCTAGCTCCAAGATCGGCCAAGGCGGAGCATTGAACCATCCCCAAGAAATCACACGGGATTAGAAATCTGCCAGGGTCTTCAAGCTTTTTGGGAAGCTTCTTGAGAAGGACCGCTGAGCATTGCTCATTGAGAGGAGTTTTAGCCATCTCTGATAGCTTATCTTTGTTGGTGAGTAAGCCTTTAAGCGTGGATGCAAATTTAGGCATTAGAACGAGAGCATCAACGAAGCTTATATCAAAGTGTAGCTCATTGAAGATTTGGAAAAAATTTTCCATTTGCTCTTTGTTTTTGTCTTTGAGCTTCTCATCATTCATTCTTGATGGGTAAGGAAGCTGACTAGACTTTTGAGCCGGGATGGAAGTCATTTCTGGCTCAGGATTTTTCTTCGGAACTTCGGGTTCCGGACTTAAAGCTTGGACTACCGAAGGTGGGACGTGTGCGGTACTTCGTGGGCTTGAGAATTGCACCTTGTCCGTTGTATCCTTGGTAACTTGACTCATTGCCACAGGAGGAGGGGCATAGGAGTCGAAGGTCCATTGTGCGTCTTACCACTACGAGTGGTGACGGCTTTCAACTCGGCATTGGGATTAGGAATAGTATTTCTTGGGAGTCCTCCAGAAGATGATGAAGCTTTGTTCATATTCATGTTCATGAAACTGCTCATCATATTCTTTAACTCATTTGTCTGCCAAGACATTGTGGTATCAATTTCCTTTTTTAGCTCAACTCTCATGTTATTGATCTGAGTTTGCATTGCACGTATGTTTGACTCAGTAATTTTCATGAAGTCATTTGGCATGGGAGCTTGAGGAGGTTGTTGATAATTTTGATGATTAGGAGCTTGATATAGCTGGTTGAAATTGTTCCGGTTTTGACTGAAATTTTGAGAGTTATTGAAATTTTGTCCTTGATTCGGAACAAAGCGATTTTGATTGCCATGGTTTTGCACAGGAGGAAAACCAGGTGGTGTCATACCGCTAGGTGCACGGTAGTGAGGATCAGCCTGTGGTCGGTATTGATTGTGGTTTACCGAAGCTACGGGAGCTTGGTAAAAGGAATCATCGGTTGCTTGACAATCATAATACGCATGTGGACCACTACAAGTTTCACACACCTTGTTTACGGCTTTGACTGGTTCAGGCTTATGAATTTCGCTTTTGATTTCCTTAACATCCTTAATCATACAACGGATGGCATCCGTTAGAGCAGCTATCGGAGCTGCTAACTCAGAAGAGTTACTGGATGAAGAAGCAGGAGGGTTAGGAGTATTGACTTTGTTGCGAGAAATAGGAACTTTTGATTTTTGCTCGCAAATCTCAATCACATCTTTAGGTCTACGATTCAAGATATTTCCGCCTGCGGCTGCATTCAAGGAATCTTGATCATTACCGTTCAACCCATTGTAAAAGATATTGACTTGTTGAAGCTCCGTGAATTCATGATGGGGGCATTTCCTGAGGAGATCTTTGAATCTCTCCCATGCCTCTCCAAAGTTTTCATCAAAATTGTTGGATCGATATACTTTAATCAAACTAAACTAGCTTGTTAAGGTTTAATAACCTCGGATAAATCCTAAGTTATTAACAAAGAAACACTGAGCAATCTTTATTAAGTACGCGGAATTTACTTAACAAAGCTAAAAAGAAACTTTATTAATAAAACTCTAAATCTGCTTAATATGCAGATACTCTAATACAACTCTAAGATTCATGACATTTGACGTTTCATGACCTTCTTCAATTTGTCAGTTTCATGACGATTTCTGTTTCAGTTTCATGACGTCTATTTCAGTTTCATGACGATCTAATCTTCTTGACAATATAAGCAAATACCTTTCATAACATAAGGTACAAATCTAATGAACAGCATGTTCCAATAGTTAACATTTGGCTGATCCTATAGGAACTCGCATATTTTCCTGAGGATCTAACCGTAATCTCCATGCTAAAGTCTTTTTCTCAAAATCTCAAATGCTTAATTCTCAAATCTCTTTTCAAGCTTATAGAATCTCAACATAATCTCATAGACGTATAATTCGTCTAAATCTCAAAATAATTATTTCAAAGAAAAATCGAAACAATTCATTTAAGGCGCATGAATTATTTCTAACGAGTCACAAAGAAACAATTATTGAATCCTAAATAGGCTCCAATAATTTG
>BPTQ01000007.1:279455932-279467030 GCA_019973895.1 Chrysanthemum seticuspe
CATCATGTCATCGATAGAGATGGTGTATAGGTTTGAGCCACGAGTTCCTTTCAACAGTTCCTTACCGTTAAGATCTCTAACAAAGCAGGTATGTTTTCTGAAGGCTACTTCTAGATCAGAATCACAGAATTGACCAACAGAGAACAGATTATGACCTAAACCTTCCACATAATACACTCTGGAGATGACACTATCACCAACAACATAATCTCCATAACCCATAATAGCACCAAAATGATCATTACCAAATCTAACAGTCCCGATGAATTTGCTCACGAAGTTCATGAGCCGTGACCGGTCTCTAGTCATATGCTTGGAACAGCCTGAGTCCAGGTACCACAGAACGATTTGAACGATCTGCAGTTGAACACAGACAAGAATGGATAACTGGATAATTGGGATCCCCATGCAAGAATGGGTTCCATTTGGTTAGTTACAATGGTTGGACCACCCACATCAGAAATAGAAGCATTCATATCAGAAAGTGAGGTAATGGAATCATTGTGAATAGATGCAATACTAGTGTCTGTATTAGCCCTGTTTACAGTGTGACCACTTCTTAAGGGAATAGTTCTACCAGTAGGCATCCATTTTCTAGTGGGCATTATCTGAAAGAGATCACGATTGTTAAATGAAGACCCATTTCCTTCACTCCCTCCGAAAGAGATCACGATTGAGGAAATCAAATCAGTACAAACGTCTACTGAAGAATTTCCCGAGGTTGAACTTAAGGACCTACCTCCTCATCTCGAGTATGCATTCTTGGAGGGTGATGAGTGTCTAAATACTCATCATTTTTGTACCATTTAAACTGCAAAAACATCTGAAAACACTCAGAAATGCATCAAAATGATAAAAATATCACAAATAAGTGTTTTATGTGAGTTAAATGCAAAAATATCAAAATCTGGTGAAAAACGTATCAAGTTTGCATAATTGGCAGTTTTAGTCCCCCAAGTTTAAAAAGTTGTCAAAAACAGTCCCTGGTAAATCAAAATAAAGAAAAATATCATTTTAAGTCCTTAGGGATTCTTGAGTTGTCAAAATTGGTCTTTAAAATCAAAAATTGCAAAATTACAACTTTAGTCCCTCAAGTTTTGAAAATGTCAAAAATAGTCCTTGGATATATTTAAAAATAGAAAATAATCATCTATGGTCCTTGTACTATTCACATTTGGCAGTTTTGGTCCTTGTGACAACTTTGGAAAATTGGCAGAAATGGTCCTTCAAGATTTCAGAAATTGCAAAACAAGTCCTTATCATTAATAACCAAGCCATGACCCTGCTAAAACCATTGTGACCCCTGCCATTCCCTTGACCCCTCCTTTTTGAACCCCTGGTCAAACCTCTCCAGTCAAATACCCCACCTTTCCCTCCACCACTGCCCTTCTCCTTTCTTTTCCACTTGCCCTGCAACACTCACCTCTCCCATCACCTCACCTTATCCCCTTCAACCCTTACCCCCCATAATCATCACACCTACACTCCATCCCCCCCCCCTAGTTGCAAAATCAGAGCCCCATTTGCATATATCCATTTCCCGCCAAAATTGATCCAATGGCCAATATGCACTCTACTCATCCAATGGCTCCAAGGAGTGGTGGGATGTGCTCAGAAACAAGTTGCAAGACCTTTTGCATATAAAAAGAAGAAACAGGAGAAGAGCAGAGGGTAGTAGATTTTAGTTTTAAATTTCTTATATGTCGTTTTAAATTTCAATGTTTTAGTTTAATTTAAAAGCTGTAATTTTCTGTTCCTATGTACTCAACTTAAGTTATTTTATCATTATAATCCATATTCAAGTATCAATTCAAGGAAAAACAACATTTCAAGTTTTATGTTCACTGTTAATAAATTCAGTTTCAAGCTTTTGTACTCATGCTCCATGTAGCTTACCTTTAACTTAAAAAAGCTTATTTAAGCTTCATATAGCTTTTAGTAAGCTTGTAAAATAGATTCAAGCAATTTTCATGTTTGGTCAACAAAAGTCAACTGCTGAAGCTGATTTGGATTTGGTCATGATATTTGATGATGCAGAGTTAGAAATGGGTTTAGTTAGTCAAAATGGGTTGGAAAGTGGGTATTGTACTATTCCATTGATTCCAGTGGCTTGTTACTTTGGCAGAATCATGTAGGTTCTTGAGTCCATTTCTGTTTCAATTTTAATTCATGACTGCTTCAATGCTTGTGGTCATATGTTAATTCGTAGGATTAGATGATTTATTTAGTAGTTATATTCATATTAAGCTTTTAGAATAGGTTAAGGTTGAGGATAGCAGTCATTGGCATAGCTCTCAGTACATAAACCAGTGTTTGGAATAGATTTGCATTTGGAGTTCTAGAGCATGTCAGTGGTTAGAAGTGCTAAGGTTAGTTTTAGTTAGACTTATAAAACTCACTCTATTCCTTATTTTGTGTCTGCACACTTTAAAAGTCAAAATAACATTGAATCTGTCTTAAGTCATGTCTGTTGAGATTTTGATAGAGCAAAAGATTGAATTGTGTTTAGATATCATTAGGATAGCTTGCACTAGTCTTAGTTTTTCATAAAACATCAATTTCAGTTCAATAAATTGAATCAAAACTCAAAATAGTCAAAGTTTCATAACTGCTCAAAAGTCAAAATTTCATAAAAACCCGTTTTTGAATAAACTTTGTAATTTCATTGTGATCTTACCATTAGGATTTAGGATATAAGCTTTTGGGATATTAAAGTTTAGCTGCTCATCTTAATTAGAAAAATATTAGTTTATCTCTACTTAGCTTATTAACTGCTTATTCATTAGCTTCTTTTAAGCCCTTTTTCACAAAACTCTCGTTTTGCTTATTCCTTATTTTTGCTTATTTAGTGTGTTTTTCTTGTTGTTGTTGCTTATTCTATGTTCCCATAACTTGTTTATAGCTTATTCAACCTTTGGTTCAGTAGTGGTAGCTTTTTATTAGCTTATGCAAGCTTAATAGCTCATTTTGACCCGTTTCCATAGCTTCCACTTTTGCATTTTTAGTTTCCTCAATTTTAGTCCTTATTAGCTGAAATTCTGGATTTAGACACTTTGGTTGGTAGTGGTTTTCATGGTGATTTTATTTTATTTTTGTGATTTTTATAAGCTAGCTTAACAAGGGCTTAAAGTTAGTACATAAGGGCTGTTTGGCACTAGTGCTTAAATAGACCCATATCATTGTAGATTGTTATTCAGAGGTTTAGGATACTTGGAATATGTTGGTTTTAAGTAATTTTAGCATACTCTAGCTTCTGTGATAATTTGGTGCTCATTTGGTACTTATAGCTTTCTTTTGGTGCTTATTTATAAGCACTTTTCACTACAGAACCTAATTATTGAACACCTGCACCACTTTTATTATTTTTCCTATATTTAGAATAATATTTTATAATATTATGGAAGTTTTCATATTTTTCACTGTTCATTTGCTATTTTTCTGCATTTAATTTCAGTTTTTAGCATTTTTAATTAGCTTTTTATTCAAATAAATTAGAAAAACTTCAAAAAAATAAGTTTTCATTTTTCCTAGGTTAAGATAAATATAAAAAGTCAAAAAAATATTTTTCCAGATTTTTCATAGTTTAATTTGTAATTTTTAGCAATTTAATTAGTTCTAAGTAGTTTTTAATTCATAGAAAATAGAAAAATAATCAGAAAAATACAAAATTAGTTTTGAAAATTCTCTTTAGTTATTTTAGATTTTTCTAAGTCATAATTTCATTTTTCTAGCTTTATTTCATATTTTCTTATATTTTAGGGTATTATTAAATAGTTAAAAATAGTTTTTAATTAATAATAATTAAATAAATAGTAATAAAAATAATTTTCTTTTTCTAAAAATTTTCTCTTATCATTAGGTTTGTAAAAATATCATTTTCATATTTTTAGGATTAATATTGCTTCAGTTTCTCATTTTCTTTTGTACGTCACGTAGTTTTTAATTTAAGTTTTATAAAAGAAAAATCAAAAACATCAGTTTAAATATAGTGATAGCGTTTATTTAATATAATTTATCTTTTTTAATTTTCTTTAATTTGCATTTAAGCCCCTGTAATTTATAAACTTTTTCTTTAGGTTTAATCAATCATATCTCTTTTCCGTTCAAATCCTCTCGATCACTATTCGTTTTATTATTCTCGCACAGCTCGTTGGGACATAACGACCTGGGGAAACACTGTACTCTCCTGGACTTCATTGCATTTGTTTCCAGGCTGTTTTAAGTTTGTTACGGTTGACCATTCACAAGTGGTCAGCTTGTGTGACAAAACTTGACCGTCTGGGAGCGAATCAAATTTTGGCGCCGCTGCCGGGGAGCTGTGCTAATTATCTTACGTTAATCAGATTAGTGATTTGAATATTCACTCATTGTTCATACCATCTATATGTTTATATTTTCTTATAAAAATCCAAAAATCCAAAAACATTTTCTTTCCTATTTTTACAAAATGTTTATCCAAAAACCCAAAAGTATTCACCTTAACCCTCTTACCCTTTTTGATTCTTTATCCCTTTACCCTCTATCCGTTTGATTCTAACTTCTTCTATTCTCATGGAATCTCTCGACTACGACGAATTCTGGGACGAAGTTGAAAAACTTCAGACTTCATCACAAATGTCAAGAATTCGTGTTGTTCGTGATGATCCATTAATTTTGCGTAGGGAAATGGAACGAGAAACCGGGGTGACAAAGGACCAGGTACTTCCCTCTAATAATGGAAGTGCTAAATACGTCCAACCTACGGTTATCCAAAGATCTAACCCCTCAATTGCTGCTAAGCCGTCTAAAATTAATCCTAAACATTCACGATTTACGGTTAAAAGCAAACATGCAGAATTTAGACCGGTGACTAGCAAGAATGACTTGCCTAATCTTCATGTTTCTCAAGAACCAGAACCAGAGACCGTAACGGAAGTGGTGGAAATTGCTAGCTCTCAGAGCACACCACTTGTCCCACCTCCGGATTTTTCAAAATATTCTTCGAGACTTGATAGTCATTCGGATCACCATGTTGGTTTTGTTGATTCTTTGAATAAACCGATTCCTTCTCATAACTCTCAAATGAAATCGTTTATTCCTTGTGTCGGTTGTGGTGAGCCTCTTTTTGGTTCACCCTGTCGTTGGTGTACGTGTGTACAGTGTGGTAATGATATTCGTAACGGGAGTTGTTTGTTTTGTGGTTCGAGGAATTCATTTGATTATAATCCTAATCCGAACTCATTTAACGACCCCTCAAACTTTTCCAATTACCCACCACAGCCCGACTTATCTTCATATAATCAACATAACTGCTGTGAATTTTGTGGAGGTCCTCACCAAGGATTTGAGTGTCAATCCGGAAACACGTTTGTCTATAAACAATTTTCCGGTGATGCTCAGAACTTTGGTTTTGACCAAAATCCATATAATTCACCAGTCCAGACTCAGCAGTTTTTCTGTTGTGAGTACTGTGGAGGTCCCCACTTCATCTCTGATTGTCAAATAGGGAATCCATTTCCTTGTAACAATCATGACTCTCACAGGTTTGACAATTTCCAACCTCCACAGCACCATACGGTTCAAACTCCACCTGAGCCGTTGCCTAAAGAAATTTCCCAAGATTTTGAAACCGCAATTAAAACACTTGATGATATGATTCGTAACTTTAAGAATCAAGTGAGTAGTGAGAAAACCATGGGAGAATTTCTAGCTGAAGAACGAGAGGCCCACAAATCTAGGGAAGAATTATTAGTCCTAGAGCAAGCAGCTCTAAGGCGTTCCTAAATTCTTAAGGCAGCTATGTATGATGATGACGAGGAGAGTATTTCTTTTAAGAATATTATTTCTCAACTCCCTCAGTCAGTTGATATCCCAGCAGTTGAGATTCCATCTCAAACAACTGCTATCACACCCGAAGCTCCCACTCACTCTCTGAACATGGGGGACGAGCATCTTGACACTGTTCCTGAAAAGGAATCGGACGAATTCATAAAGTCTAGTGTTGAGAACCTTGTCCCAATCCCGAGAGAGTCACAGGGAACTTCTGATCATATGTGTGATTCTCCTTCCCCTCTTGAGTGTTCAAAAGATCATTTTGAAACTTTCTCCGATGTTAGCGACGATTGTACTTCTTATGGAAACATCGAGTATGTTGAGGCATCACTCCCACAGTCTGATCCTCTTCTTGAGGAGTTCACCGATGAACTCGCTCACATCAATCCACTTTCATCAAAAAGTGATGATGATATCTTTGATTTCAAAGCCGATCTGGGAGAGACTGAAAATCTCCTTGGTAATGATCGTTCACTCACTTCTTATCCCAACAGTCCAATAGAGAATATTAATCACTTTGTTCCTGAAGCATTCAAAACAACTCTCACCAATCCTCTATTTGAATTCGAATCTGAATTCACCTTAATTTCTGAGAATCCACTCTTTGATACTCAGATTGAGGATAGTGATGAGTCTACAGTGGAACAAGAATTCACAAATTTACATCTTGTGATTGATTCTCTTCACGAGGAGTTCGCCGGTGAACTCACTCATATCATATGTCCGCTGGAGTATGATAATTTCTACTTTGATCTAGACACACCCATAATATGTCTTGATCAAGCGAGCTTAACTGATGAGATTCATGAAACTATGAATTCTCCTATTGAGGATGAAGAGTTAGTCATGATTTTTATCATGATTTTCTTTCTTTTCTTCATATATTCTGTCACTTCTCCTGTTCTTCACTCCTTCGGGAATGAAGACATTATCTTTGACCCCGGCATTTCCATGTACCATTTGTGAGCCGGGTCTGTCTATGTATATCTCGTCGATGTGGAACTTTCACGCGCTTCAAATGTTTGTCCAAACATCTTGGATGAAAGTCCGATGGAGATTGTCTCTTCCACTTACTTCCCCATGCACAAATTAATTCGGGGTCGAGTCAAGCTAGCGACTCGGTAATCAAAAACAGTAGTTAAACATGGGTTTTCACCCGTGTGTACCACTCAAGTGTGGGGGAGATACTCCACATGTTGTATATAGATCTTAAAAATGAATGAAAATTGTAAATATTAAAAAAAAAAAAAAAAAAAAAAAAAAAAAAAAAAAAAAAAAAAAGAGAATAATTGTTGTGTTTCTACACTTAGCTAGTAATGTTATCTTTTTACGTTCTAAGTTTCGGCATAACAGCCGGTACTTTGAATATTGAGGACAATATTCATTTCTAAGTGTGGGGGGGGGGGGGGAAATTCTGGCGAATTTGATCATAAATGTACCCTTTTAGTCCCTTTTTCCACCAAAATGGCCAAATTTTAAAAAAAAAATTTAGTGGAAGTACTATGTACTAAACACAACAAATGGTAATCAGTCCACCATGTCTAACCCACATAAGGATTGGCTAATCCAGGAGCAAACGGCTCTTGGTAAAGATATCTCAAATCCGTTGACGGCTTGCAATTTGCCCAAAATTGTATGGTGTTCAGCTCACCATATCCTTAAAAGTAAAGAGTTGGCTAGCCCGCAAGTTTATGGCTTGTGGTAAAGGCAGTGGAAAAACCATAATTGGTAATCAGCTCACCAAAGATAATATTGATAATTTATCTAAGAGTTGGCTAGTCCAGAAGCAAACGGCTTCTGGTAAAGACAAATTAAATCCGTTGGAAGCTGGTGATTTGCTCAAAATCATATGGTTATCAGTGTACCATAGTTCTTACTTGAACTGAAACATTTGGCTACTCCAGAAGCAATGGCTTTTGGTAAAGAGATGAAATCCATTAATTTTTCTCAAAACATTGCTAGGGACTAGCAATATCTTAGTGTGGGGGATTGATGAGTGTCTAAATACTCATCATTTTTGTACCATTTAAACTGCAAAAAACATCTGAAAACACTCAGAAATGCATCAAAATGATAAAAATATCACAAATAAGTGTTTTATGTGTTTTAAATGCAAAAATATCAAAATCTGGTGAAAAACGTATCAAGTTTGCATAATTGGCAGTTTTAGTCCCCCAAGTTTAAAAAGTTGTCAAAAACAGTCCCTGGTAAATCAAATAAAAGAAAAATATCATTTTAAGTCCTTAGGGATTCTTGAGTTGTCAAAATTGGTCCTTAAAATCAAAAATTGCAAAATTACAACTTTAGTCCCTCAAGTTTTGAAAATGTCAAAAATAGTCCTTGGATATATTTAAAAATACAAAATAATCATCTATGGTCCTTGTACTATTCACATTTGGCAGTTTTGGTCCTTGTGACAACTTTGGAAAATTGGCAGAAATGGTCCTTCAAGATTTCAGAAATTGCAAAACAAGTCCTTATCATTAATAACCAAACCATGACCCTGCCAAAACCATTGTGACCCCTGCCATTCCCTTGACCCCTCCTTTTTGAACCCCTGGTCAAACCTCTCCAGTCAAATACCCCACCTTTCCCTCCACCACTGCCCTTCTCCTTTCTTCTCCACTTGCCCTGCAACACTCACCTCTCCCATCACCTCACCTTATCCCCTTCAACCCTTACCCCCCATAATCATCACACCTACACTCCATCCCCCCCTAGTTGCAAAATCAGAGCCCCATTTGCATATATCCATTTCCCGCCAAAATTGATCCAATGGCCAATATGCACTCTACTCATCCAATGGCTCCAAGGAGTGGTGGGATGTGCTCAGAAACAAGTTGCAAGACCTTTTGCATATAAAAAGAAGAAAGAGGAGAAGAGCAGAGGGTAGTAGATTTTAGTTTTAAATTTCTTATATGTCGTTTTAAATTTCAATATTTTAGTTTAATTTAAAAGCTGTAATTTTCTGTTCCTATGTACTCAACTTAAGTTATTTTATCATTATAATCCATATTCAAGTATCAATTCTGTAATATATAACTTTTCACATACACATCAAACCATAACACAAAGTAGCATATAGATGGAATTCTAGAGAGAGAAAGTTAGAGGTTTAGGGAACTTAGTGAGAGAAAGTGAAAGATATTATTATGAGCTCCAACTCTCTACCTTGGAAGGTAGAGAGTATTTATAGTCTTACATAACTCGCCACACTTTGGGCTGTAGATCAGGCATACAGTGGGTAAAGACCCGTCCGTCCTCCACGGTGTTACTTAACTAAATACTACTTAACTTAAAAGAACTACGACTACGAGCTTTCTAACGATTACATATACTTGAGGTGACCGACTCTTTAACACCTGGAATTTCTAATTCCTAACAATCTCCCCCTAAGGGAGGTCACCTCAATCATGTACCAAAATTACATTGAATACAACCAGATAATACATTAACAATTGATCTTGCATTCTTGATGTAGTCCTTTGCTCCTAAGCTCGTAGTCATTGATTCTTCACATTGCATGTTTGGTTACTTCAAGTGGAGGTCTTTTACTGATCCACGTGATAATAGTTTTGAGCCATCTTTTGAGATCATCAGCTATCAACAATCTCTGACACATCCTTTGTGGTGTTGGTATTATGTGATGTAGTGACTTTAGGACCGACATGCTCACATTCTGGATCATGAAATCTTCACATCAGAGTAGCGGAAGCTTTTGTTGAATCATGATATTGGCAGCAGCGTAGCAGAAGCTTGGTGTGAAAATATCAGAGTCATAGATGCACTAGTCATGATTTCTTTGAGTTAAATGTGTTAAGTGAGCATGCGGCTATGGATTGACCGCTTCATTCTGATCAGCTGCAAACGTCGGGTGTACCTGCATACAACAGTTAGCAATAAATCGCACGAAAGTGTCTTTGATCACTTTCATTGAATTGAGGTACACGGCCCACGGTTCCCCGTTGATCAGTACAAGTACTGCCTATGATCAGGTAGGATTCCTAAGAATCTCCTTGACAGGGTTTCGCAGCTGTTCTAGCTGTTCTCAAACCGGAACGTCTCAAAGAAGACAACACGGAGTGAGTGAACCAGCGAATTTTAAGTCCACTGATTGATGAAAAGAGATTTGAAAAACAATCGTGTATTGCTCAATAGAAATTGTTTTTGCAATACAACGAAGGTTTTATTGAAAATCAGTTATCAATCATAAAAACACCTTTTGATTTGAAAAAATAAGTACACGGTCGATGTGCTAAAGAAAAGAGTTTTTAAGCACAAAGACCGGTTTTTCAAAGGTATCCGTCAATCCATAACCTGAACCAGGTTTGATTCAAGAGATTGAATCGCCCCATTGTTTCTATTTAGTTGTCACATGGTTGATCGATATAATAGATCTCACATGCCACCTACCAGGAGCTTGTTTGATGTTGGCTCCAGAAGGCTTTCCATCTTCATTATGAATATGTAAACACATCACTCAGATGTTCTGGCAATACCACAAGGATAATGCGTAGGACTCAAGATATAATCTCTCTTTCCACATTGTGTGAAACAGAGAGTCTTCATTGAAAGTGTCCTAATGAGATTTATTGATGATCTCGTGGCTCTAGACTCAATTTGTGCATATTTGGATCCTGTGTCGGAGACTAGGGAGAGGGTCTCCTACTTCAATATCAACCATCTCTAAGAGACAGTCGATAGATTATGTCGGTTCCCCGTGAGAATGAAACAAGCCCTTTTAAGAGGAACTTGAGTGGTTTGGAAAGTTGAAGTGCAGTGCGTCACTGGGTCCATGATGTCTTGTCTTCAATACCGATGTTACCATCAGTAGCATATGAATTGAACCTGGTTTTTGCCCTAAGGTTGAATTAATGGAGGGCTATTTGTTTTCACCCTATTTTCATTCAATTCTTTTTAATTCTTCAACCCCTTCAGTGCTTACCGAGACTTCATAGCTAGAACCTTGTTGGGTTTATTCCAGTACTAGCTCAGTCTTAGTCCGGGTCCCTGTTAGGTGATCAATCACATCTTCAGGAATCCATACTACTATTTTCCTCTTTTTACTCTATTCCCTTCTCACGCCTGATTCTGACTCGATCATGACCTTATTTGGGTTGTTCCAAGATCGATACTTCAGAGCCATTCGTGACTTCCCCAACTTCTTAATTTTTCTTAACTTACTTTTATCCCACTTTTGTTTATCGGGAGGTAATTAAGTTGGAATCCCGTTTTTGGTCCAAGTTAAGTATACGATGACTACCATTGTAGCCATAACTTCTGTTCT
>BPTQ01000007.1:279472775-279502193 GCA_019973895.1 Chrysanthemum seticuspe
TGAGCTAAGTCGCTAGCTTGAAAAACCATATAAACATCACTTTTCAATCCAAAAACAACCCAACCAAGATGATTCAAGCTTACCAAGTGAAAACCTAAACACTTGTGATGATTCTAAACATAAAAGTACCAACAAAATTCAAACTTTAACACAAGAAATCACCCAAATGATGCAAAAACCACTAAACTTTTTCAAACTCAAAAACCACCTAAAAACCACTATAAATCCAAAGATGTGCAAGATATGATCTAACCATGGCTCTTGATACCAATTGTAATATATAACTTTTCACATACACATCAAACCATAACACAAAGTAGCATATAGATGGAATTCTAGAGAGAGAAAGTTAGAGGTTTAGGGAACTTAGTGAGAGAAAGTGAAAGATATTATTATGAGCTCCAACTCTCTACCTTGGAAGGTAGAGAGTATTTATAGTCTTACATAACTCGCCACACTTTGGGCTGTGGATCAGGCATACAGTGGGTAAAGACCCGTCCGTCCTCCACGGTGTTACTTAACTAAATACTACTTAACTTAAAAGAACTACGACTACGAGCTTTCTAACGATTACATATACTTGAGGTGACCGACTCTTTAACACCTGGAATTTCTAATTCCTAACAAATTCAAGGAAAAACAACATTTCAAGTTTTATGTTCACTGTTAATAAATTCAGTTTCAAGCTTTTGTACTCATGCTCCATGTAACTTACCTTTAACTTAAAAAATCTTATTTAAGCTTCATATAGCTTTTAGTAAGCTTGTAAAATAGATTCAAGCAATTTTCATGTTTGGTCAACAAAAGTCAACTGCTGAAGCTGATTTGGATTTGGTCATGATATTTGATGATGCAGAGTTAGAAATGGGTTTAGTTAGTTAAAATGGGTTGGAAAGTGGGTATTGTACTATTCCATTGATTCCAGTGGCTTGTTACTTTGGCAGAATCATGTAAGTTCTTGAGTCCATTTCTGTTTCAATTTTAATTCATGACTGCTTCAATGCTTGTGGTCATATGTTAATTCGTAGGATTAGATGATTTATTTAGTAGTTATAGTCATATTAAGCTTTTAGAATAGGTTAAGGTTGAGGATAGCAGTCATTGGCATAGCTCTCAGTACATAAACCAGTGTTTGGAATAGATTTGCATTTGGAGTTCTAGAGCATGTCAGTGGTTAGAAGTGCTAAGGTTAGTTTTAGTTAGACTTATAAAACTCACTCTATTCCTTATTTTGTGTCTGCACACTTTAAAAGTCAAAATAACATTGAATCTGTCTTAAGTCATGTCTGTTGAGATTTTGATAGAGCAAAAGATTGAATTATGTTTAGATATCATTAGGATAGCTTGCACTAGTCTTAGTTTTACATAAAACATCAATTTCAGTTCAATAAATTGAATCAAAACTCAAAATAGTCAAAGTTTCATAACTGCTCAAAAGTCAAAATTTCATAAAAACCCGTTTTTGAATAAACTTTGTAATTTCATTGTGATCTTACCATTAGGATTTAGGATATAAGCTTTTGGGATATTAAATTTTAGCTGCTCATATTAATTAGAAAAATATTAGTTTATCTCTACTTAGCTTATTAACTGCTTATTCATTAGCTTCTTTTAAGCCCTTTTTCACAAAACTCCCGTTTTGCTTATTCCTTATTTTTGCTTATTTAGTGTGTTTTTCTTGTTGTTGTTGCTTATTCTAAGTTCCCATAACTTGTTTATAGCTTATTCAACCTTTGGTTCAGTAGTGGTAGCTTTTTATTAGCTTATGCAAGCTTAATAGCTCATTTTGACCCGTTTCCATAGCTTCCACTTTTGCATTTTTAGTTTCCTCAATTTTAGTCCTTATTGGCTGAAATTCTGGATTTAGACACTTTGGTTGGTAGTGGTTTTCATGGTGATTTTAGTTTATTTTTGTGATTTTTATAAGCTGGCTTAACAAGGGCTTAAAGTTAGTACATAAGGGCTATTTGGCACTAGTGCTTAAATAGACCCATATCATTGTAGATTGTTGTTCAGAGGTTTAGGATAGTTGGAATATGTTGGTTTTAAGTAATTTTAGCATACTCTAGCTTCTGTGATAATTTGGTGCTCATTTGGTACTTATAGCTTTCTTTTGGTGCTTATTTTTAAGCACTTTTCACTACAGAACCTAATTATTGAACACCTGCACCACTTTTATTATTTTTCCTATATTTAGAATAATATTTTATAATATTCTGGAAGTTTTCATATTTTTCACTGTTCATTTGCTATTTTTCTGCATTTTATTTCATATTTTCTTATATTTTAGGGTATTATTAAATAGTTAAAAATAGTTTTTAATTAATAATAATTAAATAAATAGTAATAAAAATAATTTTCTTTTTCTAAAAATTTTCTCTTATTATTAGGTTTGTAAAAATGTCATTTTCATATTTTTAGGATTAATATTGCTTCAGTTTCTCATTTTCTTTTGTACGTCACGTAGTTTTTAATTTAAGTTTTATAAAAGAAAAATCAAAAACATCAGTTTAAATATAGTGATAGCGTTTATTTAATATAATTTATCTTTTTTAATTTTCTTTAATTTGCATTTAAGCCCCTGTAATTTATAAACTTTTTCTTTAGGTTTAATCAATCATATCTCTTTTCCGTTCAAATCCTCTCGATCACTATTCGTTTGATTATTCTCGCACAGCTCGTTGGGACATAACGACCTGGGGAAACACTGTACTCTCCTGGACTTCATTGCATTTGTTTCCAGGCTGTTTTAAGTTTGTTACGGTTGACCATTCACAAGTGGTCAGCTTGTGTGACAAAACTTGACCGTCTGGGAGCGAATCAGAGGGTGATGATAAATTACCCATCATAATTGCTAAGGACTTAACTGAGGAGGAAAAGACTGCTCTCATAAAGGTCTTGAAGTCACACAAGCAAGCAATTGCTTGGAAACTCTCCGACATTAAGGGTATCAACCCTGAGTTTTGTACTCACAAAATCTTGATGGAGGATGACTTCAAACCAGCAGTCCAACATCCGAGAAGGGTGAATCCTAAGATTCATGAGGTTATCAAATAAGAAGTTCTCAAACTTCTTGATGCCGGTTTAATTTACCCAATCTCTGATAGTCCTTGGGTTAGCCCAATTCACTGTGTTCCAAAAAAGGGTGGCATAACTGTTGTCGCAAATGAAGAAAACGAGTTAATTCCAACTCGATTGGTTACGGGATGGCGTGTGTGTATTGACTATCGCAAGTTAAACGAAGCCACCCGTAAAGACCATTTTCCTCTACCCTTCATGGGCCAAATGCTTGAGAGATTAGCAGGGAACGAATACTATTGTTTCCTTGATGGTTTCTCGGGTTATTTTCAGATCCCCATTGATCCGCTGGATCAAGAAAAGACCACATTCACCTGCCCATATGGAACTTTTGCCTACAGACGTATGCCTTTTGGCCTATGTAACGCTCCTGGCACGTTCCAACGATGTATGATGGCAATTTTCCACGACATGATCGGGGAAACAATGGAGGTGTTTATGGATGACTTCTCGGTCATTGGGGACTCATTTCCGACATGTCTCTCCCATTTAGATAAAATGCTAAAACGGTGTGAAGACACCAATCTTTGTCTAAATTGGGAGAAGAGCCACTTTATGGTCAAAGAAGGCATAGTCCTTGGCCATAAGATTTCAAAAAACGGGATTGAGGTAGATAGAGCAAAAGTTGATGTTATTGCTAAATTGCCTCATCCTACTACCGTCAAAGGTATTAGGAGTTTTCTAGGTCATTCCGGGTTTTATCGTAGATTCATACAAGATTTTTCTAAAATCGCTCGGCCTATGACCCATCTTCTTGAAAAAGATGCTCCTTTTATCTTTTCACCTGAGTGCATCGAAGCTTTTGAAACATTAAAGAAAAAGCTTACGGAAGCACCCATTCTAGTTGCCCCCGACTGGGATTTACCCTTTGAACTCATGTGCGATGCAAGTGATTTTGCTATCAGTGCAGTCTTGGGGCAACGAAAAACCAAGCATTTTCAGCCTATCCACTACGCGAGTAAGACTATGACTGAAGCTCAAACCCATTACACCACTACAGAAAAAGAGTTATTAGCTGTGGTGTATGCGTTTGAGAAGTTTCGGCCATACCTAATCTTGACCAAATGCGTGGTGTATACGGATCACTCGGCTCTCAAATATCTCTTTGCAAAACAAGATGCAAAGCCGAGATTGCTCCGTTGGGTTCTCCTCCTACAAGAATTTGATATCATTATACGTGATAAAAAAGGAGCTGAGAACCTGGCTGCTGATCATCTGTCCCGTCTAGAGAACCCTCACCAGGATGTGTTCGAGAAAAAGGAAATAAACGAAACATTTCCTCTTGAAACACTCAATGTGGTTTCTTTTCGTGGAGACTCTTCTACCCCATGGTTTGCTGACTTTGCAAATTACCATGCGGTTAACTTTGTGGTGAAAGGGATGTCGTCCCAACAGAAAAACAAATTCTTTAAAGATGTAAAACATTATTTCTGGGACGACCCCTACTTATTCAAAATTTGTGCGGATCAAGTCATCAGGCGATGTGTGTATGGTCAGGAAGCCAATGACATTCTCAAGGCTTGCCATTCTGGACCTACTAGGGGACATCATAGCCCCAACTACACTACCAAGAAGGTGTTTGATTCCGGATTTTATTGGCCCACGATTTACAAGGATGCCCATGAATTTGTCAAAACCTGTGACGCTTGTCAACGTCACGGGAATATCTCACAAAGAAATGAAATGCCGCAAAACGCCATTCAAGTGTGTGAGATTTTTGACATATGGGGCATTGACTTTATGGGGCCATTTCCATCATCTCGAGGAAACAAATACATACTCGTGGCCGTTGACTACTTGTCAAAATGGGTTGAAGCAAAAGCTTTGCCCACCAACGATGCCCGAGTTGTTGTGAAATTCTTGAAATCTCTTTTTGCTAGGTTTGGAACTCCACGAGCTATAATCAGTGATCGTGGTACGCATTTCTGCAATGACCAGTTTGATAGAGTCATGCAAAAGTATGGTGTAACTCACCGTCTCTCTACTGCGTATCACCCCCAAACAAGTGGGCAAGTGGAAGTTTCCAACCGAGGGATTAAAAGAATTCTTGAAAGGACAGTAGGCGAAAATCGTGCCTCTTGGTCGGATAAGCTAGATGACGCACTCTGGGCCTTCCGTACAGCTTATAAAACACCCATCGGGTGTACTCCTTACAAGCTTGTATACAGGAAGGCGTGTCATCTGCCGGTTGAGCTTGAGCACAAGGCATACTGGGCTTTGAAACATGCCAACTTCGATATTCAGACAGCTGGTGATCACCGGAAAGTTCAAATGAATGAATTAAATGAACTCCGTGATCAAGCATACGAGAACTCTTTGATCTACAAAGAAAAGACAAAGAAGATTCATGACTCCAAAATCAAAAACCGCGTTTTCAACGTCGGTGATCGAGTCCTTCTTTTCAATTCAAGATTGAAGATTTTCTCGGGAAAACTAAAATCCCGCTGGTCTGGACCATTCACCATCACTAAAGTATTTCCATATGGAACCATTGAGTTATCTCAACCCGAGGGTCCAAATTTTAAAGTGAATGGTCATCGATTTAAGCATTATTTTGGAGAGGACATTCCTCCTGTGGTTGTCCCGGATCTACAAACTTTCCCCATGAACCAATGAATGCGGGGATCGAGTCAAGCTAGCGACTCGGGAATCAAAAACAGTAGCATGCCATATGGGTTTTCACCCACATTTCTGACCTTTTTCTACTTTCTACCACCCTAGTGTGGGGGAGTTGCCCCCCGCTGTTGTATATAAAGTTTGAAAAAAAAAAAAAAAAAAAAAAAAAAAAAAAGAGAAATCTCTCAAAATAATGGCCGTAGTATTTCCCTTTTACGTTCTCAGTTTCGGCATAACCGCCGGTACTTTGAATATTGAGGGCAATATTCATTTCTAGTGTGGGGGGGAATTCTCATGAATTTTATCATGTAATTATACCGCCTAATTCCCCCATTTTTGGCCAAATTTTTTTTTGGAGTAAGTGTTTTGCACTTACTCAACTTATGGTTATCAGTCCGCCATGTCTAATAAACAAAAGGATTGGCTAATCCAGGAGAAAACGGCTCTTGGTAAAGATATCTCAAATCCGTTGACGGCTTGCAATTTGCCCAAAATTGTATGGTGTTCAGCTCACCATATCTTTAATTAGTGAAGAGTTGGCTAGCCCGCAAGTTTATGGCTTGTGGTAAATGTTGAAACAAACAGACCTTGATAGATCTTGAGCTCGTGGATCGTTATGTATGCCTATGTAATCACAAGCACAATAAAAGACAATCTCTACTACTTATATTTATCAGCGGAATATAAACACAAGTAACAAATAACTAAGAACTTCTTGATCGTCTATGGATCTTTATATTAACTAAAACTGAGTTTTCCAATCGGTACATAACTCATTCTAATGTGTTCCTTTTATAGACAAGGAACCCTAAACAATATCACTAAACCGTTTCCCAAGAAACGTATAAACATAAAACTAAATAAGATATACACAATCACTTCCTAATAAAGCTCATGTATATCCATACTAAATAAACTAAACACGGAATAAACACTTCCGCAGAAACAGACTAATAACTATTATACTTCAGTAGATTATATCTTCGGCAGAATCCACTCTTCTTCAGTAGAAACACTTCGGCATTAATTTCAGCATAATCCAGACTTCACATAATTCCCAACAATCCTCCCCTAAACTGGAATTTGACTTTGTTAAGTTCTAGTTTCTTGATAGATCTTTAACAAAACAGCTCCAGAGGATTGTAGACGAACAACAACAGCAAAGAATCCAAAGAAGAACATCTCTATGATTAAGCAACTCTGAAACACCATATCTTTGCAGCAACAAATGACAATAGATACATCAAAACAAATTAGTTTCATACTATTCTCATCACATCCAGGTGTGTTAACTCCTGTGAGAGGTGAATCATTGAAAATAATGGATTTGATGTCTCTTTACCAATAGCCATCACTACTGGAGTAGCCATATGTTTAAGTTCGTAAACTATGGTACACTGATAACCATCTGATTTATTGGCAAACCAGCAACCATATAAACGGATTTGTTATGTCTTTACCTGTAGCCGTCTGCTCAGGACTAGTCAATTCTTAGAATTGGTGAATTGATTACCAAATATGGTAGTCCAATGCCTTTACCACAAGCCATATACCTGTGGGCTAGTCAATTCTTGGATTCCAAAAAGGAATAACCCATGGTGAATTGAAAACCATACAACACTCAGCAATGAAGTATGGGTGGTTGCATACCCTATGATTTTTAGCAAACCATTACAGCTATCAACAGATTTGATGTGTCTTTACCAAAGCTGTACCCTTTGGACTAGCTAACTCTTGGACATACACAAGGTATATCTGGTGAGTCAATAACCAAGATAAGTATACAACAAACCTGCAAGAAAAGTTAGATAAAACCAAAAACATTTTTTTTTTTTTTTTTTTACAACTAAGAAATAAAGAAAGAAAACAAATATTACAAAATAGTACAATCAAGATGAACCTTTATGTGACAGAATCTGATTTTTAATCAAACCAACACATTGAGAAGCATGAAGTTCATCATTGCCAACAGGATTAGGAGGCACTTCCAACTTCTGTGTCAGCAACCGTTCCATAAAAGTAACCGATAAAGGATAGAGCTTATCCGATAGCATACACAAAATCATTCCACATGTGGTCTGAACCACATGAACACAAGGCAGAGGATAAAATCTCCAACTCTCAATCTCCCACTTATGAGAATTCTTCCAAATAGAATACCCTTTACCATTTGGAGAATGAGAATCAAACATAACCTGAAGATCACCCAACAAATATAAACCAGAACCAGTTGCTGAATGAAACTTATAATACTGAATGACATGTTCATACAGCATCTTCAAATCATGTCTAGTCACCAAATGAAGAATGTCCTTCAAGAAGTTGAACTCAAGAACAATATTATCCAGCCTATAAACAATGTTAAGCTTTCCAGCCTTCCAATTGACCAACACCACATGAGTCCCTTCAGGAAAAACTTCAACAGATCCAACTTCAATAAAGGTAGATTCATCAGCCTTGAGATCTAAATCAGTATTCCTTGAAGAATGTTTCCTAGCCAATCTGTCAGAACTCCTTTTAACCAAACTCTGCTGCCCCGTACCAACAATGTTATCAGTATCAAGCTGTAGATCATTTTCTTGACTCAGAGGAGCACTCAACTCCTCATTAGACAACATTTCAGAAGAAACCAAAGAGGATTCAGCAGAAACAACCACATCAGAAGAAGGAGTAGCTGCAGAAGTTGTGTCAGAAGTAACAACCGGAGAGATCACCAAAGGCAACACAGTTTCAAAATTATCCACAATTTCAATTGTTTTCTGTCTCTTAGCCGTAGGAACATCAGACATTGAAGCAATGCTTTCCAATTGAGAAGAAGAAGTAGAAACAGAAGAGGAAAACTTCATAACCATATTATACTGTCTAATCAAAGCATCATCAGACAAAGCATAGATTTGCTTCATTGACATACCAGAATTATACATAGCAGAATTCTTCACAACTTTCCTCATATAATTCCTTTTCTGAGCAACAGTCATAGGTTTTTCTCTTTTGGCTTTATTTCTTTGATCAATAAGAGCTCTTCTCTTTGCAGCAGATTCTTGCTTCCTTTGAGTACCAAGTTCCACCATTTTATCCACAAAATTCTCATCATCAAAAGATGCTCCTAATATAAGTTTTGCAAGATTTGGATCAGATGCACCTTGAGAAGTATAAGCATCCCATTGATCATCAGTGATCTTAGGAAGTAATGCATCGAGCTCTAATTTCCTTTCAGGAGATAAATTAGAATCAGACTGATCTTGAAGAAATTTAGCCACAATACGACTCTTCTGCATATTTTCATAATCAGCAAACAATCTAGCCTGAGCTTGATTTTCTTCTTCAGTCACAATACCCGAATTAAGTATATCATCAATCACAGGGTCCTGTCCTTTCTCAGAAGATGTCTCAGTAGAACCAATTTCAGCAGAACCAATGTGAGCTTCAGAAGGAACAATCAAACCCACATCAGAGGAAATAGGTTGAGACAATTCCTCAACAGGTGTAGAGAAAACTTCAGATGAAGAATTCAACTTATACATTCTCCCAGCAATAAAAACTTCTTCATCATCTGCTGAAGGTGAAACATTTGGTTGTTCTTGTATAGATGGGGTTTGACCATGATCAGAAGCAACCTCCTCAACAAGAACATCAGCAGATGCATCAACCATATTCGGATCCTTTGAAGTGTCAGCAGATACCTTATTCAAATATTGTCTTCTTCTTTTGCTAGCATATATAATAGGTTCCTTGCTCCTTGAAGATTTAACAATAGGAGAAGAAACATCAGATGTAAGTGCTGCATCAGCCAATATTCCAAGGGATGCATGAAGATTTTCTTCATCCTCCTCCTCAGAAGAAACCAAACTTCTCTTTTTACCCCTCTGACTCAGTAAGTCCTCCAAGTGCTCAACTTTAGTTTCCAATTCCACAATCTTGTTACCAAGAATAGACTTGGTTTCTGCAAGTTCTTTCTTAAGACCAGTCACCACACCTGTAAGCTTGTTCATCAGAGCATATAATGAGGTAAGTGTAATAGGATCCTCATCTGTATCAACTGATTGCTCAGTTGGAATTGGAACTTCATTAGACCGTTCAGGATTAACATTAACCTGATCAACATTAGAACATCCTTCACCAAATGGAGTCCTAACAGGACTTGGTGTAGGAAATCTATCAATATCAACCTGAACTTCATCAATAGAAACTTGTGTAGGTGCTGGACTAGGACATGGTCTAGGTGAAGGTATGGATGCCTTATTAACAGCAGAAGGACCCTCATCAACATCAACTGAAAGAGTTACATCAGTAGTATTAAAAGAAGGTAAAACAACATTAACCTCATCAGCAGGCTCATTCTCCTGAGGCAACATGGCAGCTAACAAAGGAAAATGTGTCCCCTCAAATTTAGTTCTCATCGTGGCAAATAACTTAGAAGTCAAAACACTTATGGGATGAAAAGCTTGGGTTTGTGTAGAAACATTCAATATCATCTGTAAGAACCTAGGGTACATAAAAAACTTACCCTTTTTCCTAGTTATATTTTCAACCATATTATCAAAGATAAACTTAGAAAAATTATAAGTCAAACCCTTAGATAAACAAACAATACCACATCCCATTTGGGTTGAAAACTGATCCCATCCTCCAGACTTATTGCTCATACACTGGAGCAACGTCTGAACCAAGAACCTCCACATAGGACAAAGCTTATTTTTCAACCACATATCTGTCCTCGTACTTTGATATCCAATCGCCCTAAGCCCTTCAAGTACCATCGTAGAATCAGAATGATAAACTCCATTCTCATCATCCAATCGAAGTTGTCTCCTTATCAGGTCTTCTGTGACTACATACTCTGTTTCATCAACTCTTGCAACTATCTCAGTATCACTTCTTCTTTCTGCCGACGCCCAAAATTGAGTAACCAAGGATTCATATATAGCATTTGGAGAATGCGTTAATGCATACTGAATCTTTGATCTTTGTAAGAATGAAA
The DNA here is from genome assembly GCA_019973895.1 of Chrysanthemum seticuspe. Taxonomy (NCBI): domain Eukaryota; kingdom Viridiplantae; phylum Streptophyta; class Magnoliopsida; order Asterales; family Asteraceae; genus Chrysanthemum; species Chrysanthemum seticuspe. The sequence goes on from BPTQ01000007.1 coordinate 279,483,451, forward strand.
TCATCGGCCTATACAACTCATCTCCTCGAGCAGTTCCAAGAAAAGAAACCTTATTATGATCATGTTTAAATTGAAGTGCCATTAGAGATTTTGAAGATTAGGGTTATGATTTGCACAAAAGGAAGTGTTTTGAATGAGAGTAATAATCAAATCACTTAATATGGAACGAATATATGCCGGTAGAGAATAAATAGAAATTTCCCAATTTTGGTCAATGTTGACCAATGATGACGTGGATTTCTACTTTTACTCATATTCACTTTTAACTTCGGTGGAAACAGAAACCATTCTGCTGAAGTAGAACAATCAGCAGAAACATATTACTTATTCAAGAAGCTTCAGTAGATATCATTTTACTGTTTCACCCACACGCATTAAATCTCTTACCACTTGAACCCGTCTATAAAACAATCCTAAAGCACACATACTTCTTCATCAAAAACCCCCAAATATTATTCCAAACCCTAATTCCACCAATACTCCAAAATTAGCCATCATAAATCATGAGTACCAAACCTGAGATCATAGATCTCACAACAACATCCTCATCATCATCTAGTGAAGATACCAATCCATGGCTTCATTACTTTCCAAAACCATATCCACTTCCTAAGAAATCACCCTTTCTCCCTTCATCAGAAGATGACAGTGTGGTGAATCCAAGTACATCTGCAGATGATTCTGATGACTCCTATAAGGAGGGAACATCTTACTCCCAACCCCCAGCACCTCGGCCTCAACGAAGGCCACGAGCCAAAAATCCACCACTTCCAGAAGATAGAGAGGTGGTTCTTGGTCTTTCTGCATCAGGTTTTGGTGCATCTTCACATATCGTATAAGGGAATAACTTAAAGAGAGTAGATGGGTTGCATTTTGGTTGAAATACATAGATGAAGCACAAAGGACACATTATTTTTCTCCATCATCAAATGTGGTCATTGTCATCATCAATCGTTTGCATCAATCCATCCTCTCCATTTTGATCCTTAGCATCTTGTTAGGGTTGGTTATGCACATCACAAAAGCGTAGCCAGCATTTAGTGTGAAAGATGTGAGCGATCATGCATATCCAACAGCCTGTTAGATGTTGGAACGGATGATATGTAATAGATTAGGATTAGTAGATCATGTAGATGCATTTGATGTTGCTAGTACTCTGTAAGCTGTAAGCTGTAAACTGTTTCTTGAATGAATGAATGATCAATTTGCTTCAGTACTCCTTTTGAATGAATTATAACTTCAGTACATCATCTTCAGAAGAAACAATTGACTCATCTTTGGCATTATGAATTCAGTAGAAACAAGCTTTAGTACTTCTGACCAAATCTCAACTGAACAGAACAGACACTCTGCAAAACAAAACAAACACAGAGAAACACACAAACCAACAAAGAAACACACTAAGATTACATTAGCAGGTTAGAGTTAGTTAAAATCAACCAAATATCAACCAAATATACAAAATTACATAGCAAAATGCAAAGTTATACACAAATCCTCCCCTGAGGCATATGCCTCCCCTGAGGCCTATGCCTCCCCTTAAACTTTGCAGTTAAGGGTTAAGTATGCCAATATGAACCACAAGGTGTTGAAACCTTGGTCCCTCAAAAGCCTTTGTTAACAAATCAGCCACATTATCATCAGTATGAATTTTGACCACATTTATCAAATTTTTATCATATGCATCTCTTATAAAGTGGTGCCTGATTTCAATATGTTTTGTTCGACTGTGAAAAACTGTATTTTTAACAATGCATATGGTACTTTTATTATCAATAAAAATTGTTGTGTTCATGAAATTGTACCCATAATCCAACAACTGATTTTGAATCCAAAGAACCTGTCCACAGCAATTTGCAGCAGCAACATACTCTGCTTCAGTAGATGAGGTAGCCACAATAGTTTGTTTCTTGCATTGCCAAGAAATCAATCTCTTTCCAAGGAACTGGCAACCTCCAGTGGTGGACCTCCTATCCAGATTAGCACCAACATAGTCACTATCACTATATGCTTCCAACTTAAAAGGAGACTCTTTTGGGTACCAAAGACCTAGAAGAGGTTGGCCTTTGAGGTACTTAAAGATCTTCTTAACAGCATTAAGATGGGAAGTCAGTGGAGTAACTTGATGTCGTGAACAAACACTCACAGCAAAAGTAATATCAGGCCTGGAAGCTGTTAAATACATCAAAGACCCAATCATAGACCTGTACAGATGAACATTCACAGGTGGATCAGCTTCATTGTTGGTCTTTGTCTCTGGAGCTTCATAAGGTGTAGTGGCAGTCCTTACACCCTCCATACCAAACTTCTTCAAGATGTCCCTCACATATTTGTCCTGACTGATAAAGATACCATCAGGTTTCTGCTGAACTTGAAGACCCAAAAAGAAAGTCATCTCTCCCATTGCACTTATCTAAAACTCTCCCTTCATAAGCTCCTCAAACTCCCTGCACCAAGCTTCCTTTGTGGATCCAAAAATAATATCATCCACATACACTTGTACAAGAATAATGTCAGTGGAATTCTTCTTTAGGAAAAGAGTCTTATCAATTGCACCTCTTCTGTAACCATGCTTAAGAAGAAATGTAGAAAGCCTAGCATACCAGGCTTTGGGTGCCTGATGTAGTCTATAGAGAGCTTTGACTACCTTATAGACATAGTTAGGATGATCTGGATCTTCAAATCCTTTAGGTTGAGTGACATAAACCTCCTCTTCAATTTCACCATACAAGAAGGCTCCTTTAACATCCATTTGATAGACCATAAATCCCATATAGGATGCATAAGCCAAGAAAATCCGTATAGCCTCAATTCTTGCCACTGGTGCAAATACTTCATCATAATCGATCCCCTCCTCTTGTCTATACCCCTGTGCAACTAATCTGGCTTTGTTTTTAATGACAACACCTCGAGCATCTCTCTTATTCTTCAGAATCCATTTAGTCCCAATAGCATACTTACCATCAGGTAGTGGTACCAATATCCAAACTTGCTGATTTTGAAACTGTTGCATCTCATCCTGCATTGCTTCAAGCCAACTTGAGTCTTCAAGAGCCTGAGTAACACTGGTTGGTTCCACTTGTGAGAGAAAACAAGCAAACAGACAATGTTCATAGTCTGTGTGATTGTCTCTCTGCTGATTTGAGACATAAGAGATAAAAGCCACCTGACCATATTTAGAACGCGCCACAGTGCCTCTTGTTCTAACAGGTGCATTAGGATCACCAATAATATTAGACTGTGGATGAACATTGTTGATCGTTGCAGTAGTGGTGGTGTTGACATCAATGGAGGAATCAAGATTAGTCACAGTAGGTTCAAAGTCAGTATCATAGGAAGGTGTGTTGAAGATGCCTGCTTTAGGTTGATGATGACCAAGATCTGAAGGTTTTGGAAACCTTGTATAAGGTTCTCCAAGGTCTGTTGACACTCTAGTAAAAATAGGAGTAGAGGCAACATGTCTTTCAGCCAAATTGGAGAGGTGAGGAGAAACAGAACCACTTTCAGCAGAATTGAATGTTCCACTGATTGCTTCACTTGTACTATTTTCAACATTCCTCTCAGCATCTAAATTGGCTGCATACTCTTGTTTCTTCATTCTGGCAAGGTCCTCAGCATAATAGAATTCATCTTCACCCACATCAGTATAATCTTTAGAAGTGTCACCTACAAAATTGTTAGGAGAGAAGGAAGGTACTACAATGGGTTGTTCATCATCATCAGACCCACTGTCAGAATGAGCTTCCAAAGTTTCTGCACTAGTAGTTGGAGATGCTTCAGAATCTGCATTTTGGTTAGCCATATGTCTAGCATAACCCAAGTAATCAGTCAAGTAATCAAGGTCAAATGACCAAATATGACCCTGTCCTTGAACATTAGGCTTGTCTTCAAGATACCTCAGATTCAATGTCTCCTCAATCTTCTTAGCAGATACATTGTAAACTCTGTATGCCTTACTATGAGCAGAATACCCCACAATGTAACCATCATCAGCTTTCTCATCAAATTTGCCCAATGGATCACTGGTATTCAAAATTGTCACTTGGCAGCCAAACGGTTTAAGGTAATGAATAACAGGAACTTTCCCAAAAAGAAGTTCATATGGTGTTTTAAGGTGTGGTCTAGTAATGGACACTCTATTTAGTACATAACAAGCTGTACCAACAGCCTCAGTCCAAAACATGGTTGGAAGTTTAGAGTCTGCCAGAATTGATCTTGCAGCCTCTATTAAGGTTCTATTTTTTCTTTCTGCCACCCCATTTTGTTGAGGGGTTCTTGGAGTGCTATAGTCCCTTTTGATTCCCTTTAACCTGCAGAGTTCTATCAGAATTGCATTTTCGAACTCCGTACCATTATCACACATAATTCCTTTCACCTTTTTGTTCAACTGATTCTCAATAAGGGTAATGAAGTCTTTCAATACTTCAGATGTTTCATCTTTGGTCCTTAGAAAGAATACCCAACAAAATTTGCTATAACCATCAGTGATCACCAGACAAAAATATTTATGATCAATGCTTCTCACTTTAGTTGGACCAAACAGATCCATATGAAGCAGCTGAAGAGGTTCAGAAATAATGCTTACTGCTGTAACAGGAACACCTTTGTATGAGGCTCTGTGCTGCTTTCCTTTGTTGCATGCAACACAGTTATGATCATTGGTGAATACTTTGGCAGGAAGACCTTGAACTAGGCCCAGTTTAGAGAGCTGGTTTATGGTCTTGAAATTGACATGGGCCATCCTTCTGTGCCATTTGGTGGACTCATCCACAGATGCTTTAGCCACCAAATATGTTAAGTCACCTGCTGGTTGGACATTAGTTGAGTTGAATGTATAAAGATTGTGACTGCGAGGAACCTTCAGTAGAATTGAAGTTTCTTCTGGGAGTTTGAAGTCTTTAGACAGCACAAGACATTCATCCTCTGTGAAGAGTACTTTGTTCTTAGTGTCACAGATTTGTGAGACTGAAAACAAATTGAAGTGTTGAAGTTCCTTGACATAATAAACATTCTCAAAATCCAGCTGAGGTGTTTTGATGGTCCCTTTTCCAGTAATTCGTCCGTCACTTCCTCCAAAGGTTACATTGCCTCCTCCTTCAATGGGTACAAAGTTATGCATCATGTCCCTGTTTCCTGACATACTTCTAGAACAACCACTGTCAACAATTCCAACATCTTTATGCTTAAGGGGATGATCCTACAATAACAAAAATATACAGATAATTAGTACACTATGGAGGCTCAAGTCATTGCTGACTTGAACCTGCCTTGTGGATCATATGAGTTGTGCCATGTAGAAGTATAAGATCCACTATTGTTCTTGGGTTTCCAATGAAACTTAGGTCCCTGTGTATTCCAAGAACAACCTGCTGAGGTCTTGACAGCAGTATCCCAGTACCCTTTCCCATTAGTCATAGAGTTAACATATCTAGGCCAAAAACCATTTTTAAAATATTCACTGGTTGGTTGAACATATGGTTTTACAACTGGTTTCCTCCAAGAAAAAGGAATATTATAATTTGTATCTTGTGGAACATAAGGTGGGATATCATTCACATTTGTCCACATTGGTCTACATTTCCTAGAAGCACCACCCCTACTCATCCTTTGCTCATGATAATCACAATCCTTAATTAAATGAGATTTACTTCCACACACAAAACATTTCTTCTGATTAGAAGATTTATTTAAACCAAAAGAAGTATTATTACAAGCAGAAGTATTCAAACCAAAACCATGAAAAGAATTGTTTTTAACAGTACTATTATGCAAAGAATTAAAATGCAAGTCTTCAGAGGCAACTGTCTTGGAAGTGGATTCCTTGGCAGCAACTCTGACATGCTTATTGGTAGTCTTGGGTGCAGGCAGGGGTGAAGACTTGGGAAGGGCAGACTTGGGAAGGTCAGACTTGTCATTTGAATCACACTCTGTAGACCCTTGCTTGGAGGACTTGTCACTGTTAACACAAGAGACAAAGTCATTAGTAGAAGTATTAGGGTCTGGCATGTCTCTTGACTTTTTGCCATACAGATGGTGTGATCCATCAAAGTCATTAAGAGTGGAAAGGTCAATGGGCATGTGCTCACCTCTAATTGGTCCTCGTACAGCATGTAGGTCACCTTCTTTCACAAAATTAGCTAGGCCTGCTGATGTAGATTTACATGTGTCATCCCTAGCTTCTAATCCTACATATTTCTTAAAGCCTAAAGCCACTGTAGAATTGGAAGCTTGACTACTATAAATGAGACCAGCTAACTTATTTCCATTCATCATCCATTCTTTATGCCTAGCAATTTCCTCCTTAAGTTTCTCATTAAGCTCTAGATTTTCTGACTCTACATCTGCTCTTAACTTCTCAGACCATTTTAATTCATTTGTAGCACATTCGAGATCTCTTTCTAAAACACCTATTTTCTCATCATAAGCTATTTGATTCTTCTGAAACCAAACTTTTTGTCTTTCTAGTGTTTTTAAAGCCTGTTTATAAGCTTCTACTTCCACATAGCATTCATTATATTTAGGTTCCAAGATATCATAAGCTTGTTTGAGTTCATTATAACGTTCACTATAACCAAACAAACAGTTTTGTGCCTGAGAGATGTCCATCAAGGCAATCTGATCATGCTTATCCTCTGTAGTACAGCTTGCAATCAACCCAACATTATCAGGGCCATTATTATCATCCTCCTCATGTTGCTTCCAGTCCACATTGCTATCCAAAGTAACCAAAGCAGCTGAACCCTTTGAAGTTCCTGTCTCCTTCTGATACTGCTGATAAGAAGAGTATCTTGTCTCATCACCAGCTTTCCTGTCTTTGCATTCTCTAGAAAAGTGACCCATCTGTTGACATGTGAAGCATTTAACCTTCCTTTTGTCAAACCTTGCTGGATCGCGTCCTTTGAATCCAAACGTTCTGCCAGCTTTGCGCTCAAAGTTCTTGATATCCATGGAAAGCATGGCCACCTGCCATCTCAGCTTCATCTCTTCCATCTCAATTGGGTCCACCTGATCAAAATCCTCATAAGCCAGATCCTGCTGAGGATCATAATCAGCAAAGAAAGATCCAAGAACATCTTCCATAATTCCACTTGATCTAGGATGAGAGCTTGATGAAGGAGCAGCATAAGATGATGACGGATATGGGCTTGGACCATAGCTAGACTTTGGAGTAGAGGCTCCAACAAATGCAGTATGACTAGCAGAAGAAGATGATCGAAAAGGGCTTCTTACATCATGTTCAAAGCTTTAAGTTTTTTGATGAGTGCTTATTCACTCATCCTTTTTACCCATCTAAGCCCACAAAAACGTCTAAAAACACTGAAATATAACCAATTGTGCTACAGATATCCTTGGAATGTGTTTTTATGTATTTCAGGTACAAAGGATCGAAAACAGGGCAAATACGGACTGAAATGAGCTCGGATTGGATAACGTGCTTTGCTGACGGAGCCGGAAGATGATTTTCTACATTTTCGGAGCCCAGGATACCATTTGGGAGTGAGCTTGGGGAATCAGACTCAAAAACCTATCCCTAAATCCAAATCACCATTTTACCTTCTACCCGAACCCAAAATTACCATTTTACCCTTTTTGCAAAATCCAAAATTACTCTTTTAAAACCTCATTTTTATTTTACAACGATTATTTTTTAAAACCAATTTTATTAAAATTAGTTTGTTTAAAAAAAAAAAAAAAAAAAAAAAAAAAAAAAAAAAAAAGTTTTAATTAAAACTAGAAAAAGTATTTAAACAAAATACCTCTTAAACCATTTTATAAATTACTTAACCATTTTAAACCACCCATTTAAACCCTTTTTAAACCCATTTTACCCAACCCCACCTTCTGCTTATTACCCAAATCAGATATAACAAAACCCCATCTCCATTTTTGGCGCCCAAACCACTTTGTCTTCTTCCCCACATCTCAACATCAAGACCTGGTCCCCAGCTTGCTCCCAACCCAACATACCCACATGGGTGAGATGCCACCTTGGCAATCCCCAACACCCTCATTGGATACCCAAGTGTGGACGGCCAAGATTGAAGGAGTGATGCCCAAGTTGATTTCTATGGCTGAGATGATAGCAAAAGAAACACAAGACCAATCCTCTCTCATTTGTCTCACATAAGAAGCACAGCTCAAGACCTAGACAGTAGTATAAATATTAGTTGATTGTAGCCAAGTTTGGCATTAGGATTTTTAGGTTTTAGAATAGTTTTAATACTTAGCTTCTTATTTTAATTGTACTTTGTTTTTTTTTTGAATGAAAAAGTTTTTATCACATTATCTTTACTGTTTAGCTAATAAGCACTTATTAGCTTATTAGCTTATTGTTCATTTATTCTCAGTCACAAGTTCTCTTTTTAGTTATTAAGTAAAGTTTTATAAAGAAAATCCAATCTTAGTTTTCAAAAAAATCAGTTTTATAGTATTTCTGCCCCAGAAGGGGGTGTTTGGTTTAAGCTTATTTGCTGTCAAAAAACTTTTTTTTACCCACTTTGACTCTCAAAGTCAAAGTGGTTTAAGGTTTTAGTAAGTTGCAACAAGGTCTTAAACTGTTTTGACAATGTTTGCAAAGTTTGGTTCATAAAAAAATACTCTTTCTGGTTCTGTCCTACTGTCCTAAACAGCAGCTGTACCTGCTGTTTCACCTCTTTTTTCCAGCTTATTTTTAGGTCCAAACTTTGTCCAAAGTACTTTTCTCACATCTCATCGTACCCAACTCAACATAGCATTAGTTAGTTTGCTTGTAGGAATAGTCTAGCTTAGTTAAAATAGCACTTCAAATCTGTCAAAAATCCATAGCAGTACCTGTTACAGTAGCTTGTAGTCCCAATAGCAGCCCTTGTTTAGCTTATTTTAGTAATCCCTTTAGCTTATTTAGGTTTACTCTAGTGCTTATTAGTCCCATAGATTAGGTTAGTTAGTTTTTTAGCTTAACTCTTGCTTATCAAATGCTTATTTAAGCCCTTTAGATTAGCTCATATCCTTGAATGCTCATTTCTTTTAGCTTAGGAAGTTCCATAAACTGCTTCTATCCCCTATTTCTAGATTGCTTTCTAGTTTTTTATAGCTTATTTCAGATTTAGCATAGTGTATGCCTGCTTATTTCCATTATGCAAGTGCTTATTTACATATCCTTGTGCTTATTCATGGTTTTCACTTAGTTCAAATCTGTCAAAAAGGTGTTTGTTTTGGCCACTGTCCTAACTGTTGGACATAAGCAGTTGAGAAACTGCTTATTCCAAGTTTTTATAAAAAAAAGTTCTTCACAAAAAGTTCTTATTTTGGTGTTAGAAAAAAGTTGCAAAGAAATAAAAAATAAAAAAAAAAAAAATTAGTTTGCAAAAAGGACAGGGGTGGGATTCGACCTTCTGACCTCTTGCTCAAACACACAACACCACACTCATTAACCAACTGCCCTAGGGTCTTTTCGAGTTTAATCTTACACCATTTAATATTTAAAGTACCAAATCAGTTTTTAACCTTATTAGCTTATTTGCTTATCAGTTGCTTATTTAGTTAAGTAGTGTACCACTTTTTTATTTTTCTTAAAATCAGTATAATCCAAAGTATTTTCTGTGAAATTTTCAGATTTTTATAAAATCATTTAGTATTTTTTATAATATAATTAGATTAAATTAGTTTTTAATTCGTAATAAATAATTTAAAAGTCGAAAAAATACCCGGCTTTTTCCTAAAATTATTTTTAGTCGTTTAGGACGTAGGAAAATTAGTTTCACATCCGTAGGCCTTAAATTGCATTAATTTCACTTTTTGAGGCTCGGGATTAGCCCGGGTTTTCACGTTTTTGCATATTATCACTCTAGGACTTAGTGTAACTTAATTTTATTGTTCCGTATGCTTAGTAGTAGTTAGTTAATCATTTACTTTGTTCCCGTAGCCTTAATTACTTTCCCTTTAGTTAATTTGTAGAAACCGTAACCAAAAACCAAAAACCCGTAACATCGAGCATTTTAATAACAAACCTCAAACGAGATTCTCCATTCACACCTCGTTGGGAAACGACCCGGATATCCTTATCCGGTATCACATATCACACTCACGGGATTTGATTGATTACCCTTTTTCCTAAAAGGTTTTCGATTCGATTCTCGCGTTTATTTTGATATTGATATTATCATACTATTTCATCCATACACACCACCCTATTGAACTTATCATCATTTTGGCGCCGCTGCCGGGGAGGTTGTGTCGCGACAATATCGTAAAGGTTTGACGATTAGTGACTCAAGATCCTTCCTTCGTGAAGTTATTGTTTTTATAAAAAACCAAAAAAAGTAAAAAATATTTTCCTTTTTATTTTGTATATATATATAAAAGATTAAAAATACAAAAAGATTTTCCCTTTTGTTTTAAATAAAATAGAAGACACAATCAATATAACATTCTCAACGGAGGTGTTATCATTATAAGTTCCCGAACTAAAGATCAAAAACTTGCCTTTGTGTCGCTTGTGGATTTATTTATTTCTATCGGACAAACAAACTGTGTGGTGGGTATAAGGACGGCCTGAAATTAAATTGCGGCTGTAAAGAAGCGGGTTTTTAATAAGCTTCGCGCTGACCTACAAAGCTTCTCCGCTCGCTTGTGCGTTTGTCTTGTAGAGGTGATTTATTCACTTGGGATTATTGGTTTAAGTTCACTGTGTTTTGCCTCGGTCTTGTTTTAATTGAAAGTGTTGTTTTTGGTAGTGCATGCGCACTCGTTCTTCTAATTCTTCTACTCCTCTTCTTGAACTCGTCACAATTCCGCGAAGACGAAATAGACGTCCCCCGCCAATAGTCGAACCCGAGATTCGTACTAATCCCATTCAAGAAATGGCGGAGGATAACCGTTCTATGTTGGAACAACTCCAAGCACCCACCGAGGGTTATGGAGAAGCCATCGTCGTTCCACCTATCGTTGCCGACAATTTTGAACTCAAACACGGATTGATTAACTTGGTATCGTCAAGCCAATTTTACGGATTTGAGAGAGACGATCCTCACTCTCATATCCGACGGTTTAACAAGCTCACGTCTACAATCAAATATCGAAACGTGCCGGAAGAAGCAATCAAACTACTTCTTTTCCCGTTCTCACTTGAGGGGGCCGCCCGGATTTGGCTCGAAAAACAACCCCCTCAATCAATCACCACATGGGAAGATTTGGTTTCAAAATTCACTAATGAATTCTTCCCACCACAAAAGACAACACATTTAAAAAATGAAATCACAAAGTTTACACAAAAATTTGATGAATCATTTAGTGAAGCTTGGGATCGTTTCAAGGACTTACTTCGTCAATGTCCTCACCATGGCTTTTCCGAGTTACATCAACTCGATACTTTCTACAATGGTTTGAATGAAAATGATCAAGACTCTCTCAATGCTGCCGCCGGTGGTAATCTCTTGACACGCTCTACGAAGGATGTGTTGTCCATCATTGAGAACAAGTCTAAGGTCCGCACCTCTCGAAGCAAACCGATTGCTTCCCGAGTGAGTGCTTCACCTTCTTCGGAAAATGTCTCTAGCACGGATGCTAAGATAGACAAGCTTACCGATGCTATCCAAGCATTGGTTCTCTCAAAATCTCTTTCTTCTCCATCTCCAAATCCACCCGCTCAAGTCAAAGCGGTGGCTACTACTTGTACTACTTGTGGTGGGCCTCATGCCTACTACAATTGTACCGCTACGGATGGTAATCCTTTTGAAGCAAATGCCGTAGCCGGGCCTTACAATCAAGGAGGTAATCAATACCGTCCTCAAGTTGACCCGAGCTATCGTGCTAGCAATCAAGGACCACCCGGTTTTCCTCAACCTAACAATCAAAATAGGTTCAATCAAAATCAAGTGAAAGGGCAAAATGTTCCATATCAAGCCCCGATGAACCAATACCCTCCCCAAGGGGGTAATCTCAATCATGGTTATCAAGCTCCTAATTACCAACCCCCGGTTGGCCCCTCTATTGAACTTTCCAACTACATTAAGTCTAATGAGGTTACAATTAGGGGTTTGCAAAGCCAAATCACTACTTTGAGAAATGAATTCCAAACTTCAATGTCAAAACAAGGAAATGAGTTAAAAAATGAGTTGAACAAAACGAACAACAAAATTGATCAAAATCAAAACAAAATTGAAAATATGTTCAATAGTATCATGTGTCAAATGAATCAAGCTTCAACTTCGAAAACCCTTCCGGGTAATACAATTCCAAATCCGAAGGGAGAATTGAATGCTATTGCCACCCGAAGTGGTAAGACATATGATGGACCCTCGATGCCTACACCCTCTCCGGTGAGGGAGGTAGTACAAGAAACCGAGGTGACAAAGGACAAAGTGCATTCTACAAGCTCACAAAGTACCGCACACGTCCAACCTCCGGTAGTCCAAATTTCCATTCCGGAGCCCGATGTTCCGAAGATTAAGCCTTCAATCCCTTATCCTTCAAGGCTTAATGATCAAAAGGTCCGCGATAAATCTAATCAACAAATGGAGAAGCTTATCCAAATCTTCAAAGATTTGCACTTCGAGATTAGTTTCGCGGACGCTCTTCTTCTAATGCCCAAGTTTGCTCCGACAATCAAAAGCTTGTTGGGCAACAAAGAAAAAATTTCCGAGTTGGCTAAAACTTCCTTGAACGAGAATTGTTCGGCGGTTATCCTTAAAAAACTTCCCGAAAAGTTAGGAGACCCCGGAAAATTCCTAATCCCGTGTGATTTTCAAGGGATAGTTCAATGCTCCGCTTTGGCCGATCTTGGCGCGAGCATTAACTTGATGCCACACTCGATGTGGAAAAAGCTTTCATTACCTCCTCTTACTCCTACATGTATGATCCTCGAGCTTGCGGACCGTACAAGTTCTCGTCCGCTAGGTATAGCCGAGGATGTATTTGTGAAAGTAGGCAAGTTTCATTTCCCCGCCGACTTTGTTGTTGTCGAATTTGATGCCGATCCTCGAGTACCCCTCATCCTTGGGAGGAGCTTCTTGAAAACGGGTCGTGCATTGATCGATGTTGATGAAGGGGAAATTACTTTGAGGGTAAACAAGGAAGCCGTAACTTTTAATCTTGATCAAGTTACGAGATACTCCCCCGTTTATGACGATACGTCCGTAAACAAAATTGATGTCATTGACATTGTGTCGGAGGAGTATTCTCAAGAAATTCTTGGATTCTCGAGTGGCAATCCCACTTCGGTTGATCCCATCATTGCTCTCTCTCCCCCTTCCCTCACTCCATTTTACAATGAGGAAAGTGACTTTATCTTGGAAGAGATTGAAGCTTACTTGTCTAGTGATTCTGTCCCATGGGAAATTGATCATGCTCCCATTGACATCGAGGGAGATATTCTTCTCATCGAGAAGATGCTCAATGATGATCCATCATCACTCCCTCCACAAGAACTTCATATTGAGGAAATCAAAAACATTGATAATGCTAATGATCCTCCGGAGGTCGAACTTAAGGACTTACCACCTCACCTCGAATACGCATTTTTGGAGGGTGACGATAAATTACCCGTCATAATTGCTAAAGATTTGAGTGAGGAGGAAAAAGCCGCCCTCATAAAGGTTTTGAAGTCACACAAGCGAGCCATTGCTTGGAAACTTTCCGACATTAGGGGTATTAACCCGGAATTTTGTACACACAAGATTCTAATGGAGGATGACTTCAAACCGGCGGTTCAACATCAAAGAAGAGTGAATCCTAAAATCCACGAGGTTATCAAACAAGAGGTCCTAAAACTTCTTGATGCCGGATTGATTTACCCTATCTCGGATAGTTCTTGGGTGAGCCCCGTTCATTGTGTGCCCAAAAAGGGTGGCATCACCGTTATTGAAAACGAAGAAAACGAGTTGATTCCTACTCGATTGGTCACGGGATGGCGTGTTTGCATTGACTACCGAAAGTTAAATGAAGCCACCCGTAAAGACCACTTTCCCTTACCCTTCATGGATCAAATGCTTGAGAGATTAGCGGGAAACGAATACTATTGTTTTCTCGATGGTTTCTCGGGTTATTTCCAAATACCCATAGATCCTCAAGACCAAGAGAAGACCACATTCACGTGCCCTTATGGAACGTTTGCTTACCGGCGCATGCCTTTCGGCTTATGCAACGCTCCCGGTACATTCCAAAGGTGCATGATGGCCATCTTCCACGACATGATCGAGGAAACTATGGAGGTCTTTATGGATGATTTTTCGGTCTTTGGGGATTCTTTCAAATCATGTCTCTCCCATTTGGACAAGATGCTAAAACGTTGTGAAGACACAAATCTTTGTCTAAATTGGGAGAAAAGTCATTTCATGGTCAAAGAGGGCATAGTCCTCGGCCATAAGATCTCTAAAAGCGGGATTGAGGTTGATAAGGCTAAAGTTGATGTCATATCCAAATTGCCTCATCCCACCACCGTTAAGGGTGTTCGGAGTTTTCTAGGTCACGCCGGCTTCTATCGTCGATTCATTAAAGATTTCTCGAAAATAGCCCGGCCGATGACCCGTCTTCTTGAAAAAGATACTCCGTTCATCTTCTCCAAAGAATGCATTGAAGCTTTCCAAACCTTGAAAAAGAAACTTACGGAAGCTCCTATTCTAGTTGCCCCCGATTGGGACCTACCTTTCGAGCTTATGTGCGACGCTAGCGACTTTGCTCTAGGTGCGGTCTTGGGGCAACGAAAAGCAAAACATTTCCAGCCTATACACTATGCTAGCAAGACTTTGACCGAAGCTCAAGCACATTACACTACGACGGAAAAAGAATTACTAGCCGTGGTGTATGCTTTCGAGAAGTTTCGGCCATACTTGATCTTGTCTAAAAGCATAGTGTATACGGATCACTCGGCCCTCAAATATCTCTTTGCTAAGCAAGATGCAAAGCCGAGATTGCTCCGGTGGGTTCTCCTCCTACAAGAATTTGATATCATCGTTCGTGATAAAAAAGGAGCTGAGAACCTCGCGGCTGACCACCTATCCCGTCTTGAAAATCCTCACCAAGGTGTGCTCGAGAAAAAGGAAATCAATGAAACATTTCCTCTCGAGACACTTAATGTGGTATCTCTAAGTGGAAATTCGAGTACCCCATGGTTTGCCGACTTTGCAAACTTCCATGCGGGAAACTTTGTTGTTAAAGGGATGTCGTCCCAACAAAAAAGTAAATTCTTCAAAGATGTTAAGCATTACTTTTGGGACGACCCCTACTTGTTTAAAGTTTGTGCGGATCAAGTCATCCGACGGTGTGTTCACGGCCAAGAAGCCGTTGATATTCTCAACGCTTGTCACAATGGACCCACGGGGGGACATCATGGCCCGAACTACACCGCCAAAAAGGTGTTTGATTCCGGTTTCTATTGGCCCTCAATCTATCGCGATGCCCATGACTTAGTCAAATCATGTGACGCTTGTCAACGTCACGGCAAAATCTCGCAAAAGGATGAAATGCCTCTAAATGCAATCCAAGTGTGCGAGATCTTTGACGTGTGGGGCATCGACTTCATGGGCCCGTTCCCGTCTTCTCGAGGGAACAAGTACATACTCGTGGCGGTCGATTACTTGTCAAAATGGGTGGAAGCGAAAGCGCTCCCCACCAACGACGCCCGAGTAGTTGTGAAATTTCTGAAATCTCTCTTTGCTCGTTTTGGAACTCCCCGTGCCATCATTAGTGATCGCGGTACGCACTTTTGCAATGACCAATTCGCAAAAGTCATGCTTAAGTACGGTGTCACTCACCGTCTTGCTACCGCGTATCACCCACAAACTAGTGGTCAAGTGGAAGTTTCAAATCGTGGTCTTAAAAGAATTCTTGAAAGGACCGTAGGCGAAAACCGTGCCTCTTGGTCGGATAAGCTAGATGATGCACTCTGGGCCTTTCGTACCGCTTACAAAACACCTATTGGTTGTACTCCTTATAAGCTTGTGTACGGAAAGGCGTGTCATCTCCCGATCGAGCTCGAGCACAAAGCCTATTGGGCCTTGAAGCATGCTAATTTTGATCTCAAGTCCGCGGGTGATCACCGGAAAGTTCAACTCAATGAATTAAATGAACTTCGTGATCAAGCCTACGAGAACTCTTTAATCTACAAAGAGAAGACAAAGAAGATCCATGACTCCAAAATCAAGAACCGCGTTTTCAACGTTGGTGACCGAGTCCTTCTTTTCAATTCTCGATTGAAGCTCTTCTCGGGGAAACTTAAAACCCGTTGGACTGGGCCGTTCACCATTGCCAAAGTCTTTCCTTATGGTGCCGTCGAGTTATCTCAAAACGACGGACCAAACTTCAAAGTGAACGGCCATAGATTGAAACACTATTTTGGAGGGGACATACCTCAATTGGTTGTCCCGGATCTCCAAACCTTCCCCATGAACCAATGAATTCGGGGTCGAGTCAAGCTAGCGACTCGGTTAACAAAAACAGTAGCATTTCATGGGTTTCCACCCATGTTTCTATCTTCTTTCTCTTTTCTAACACTAAGTGTGGGGGGAAACCCCCACTGATGTTTGCTTGTTGTGTTTGCTCTCTGTTTTCAGGATTCCCGTAGATCGTGATGATTGATGCGCCTGTTTTCGATTCAGCCGCCCAATATCCGATCTTTTTGCTAACGATTATCTAGGGATATCTTTATAAAATCCTTTTGTGAAAAAAGATTTCGCTTCCACACTTGGCTAGTAGTATTACCTTTTTCCGTTCTATAGTGTCGGCTACGGCCGGTACTTTGAATATTGAGGGCAATATTCAATTCTAAGTGTGGGGGGGAATTCTAGCGAATTTTGATCACATGTGTACCTTCTAGTACCCTAGCACCCCCGTTTTGACCAAAAATTTTAAATTTTTATCGCTTTAAGTCAAGTATTTACATTTTCAAGAAGTGCTTTGCACAAAAAATAAAGCATTGATGCTTCGGTATTAATGATAGTTTAGTCTTGATTCGGCTAGAACAAGGGGAATCCCGACTCTGCTAGAGTGTTGATCTAGCTGCTCTCTTAACATTAGGCTAAGGTTTTACGCGTTGTGCAAATGAAAATGCTAAGCGTGGAGTAGTTGGTTCTCTTTAGAACTTATATAAGTAATCTATGGCTTTTTCTCCCAGTAGCTCTTAATTGAACCTAAATACGTGCTCGTTGTCAAACTTTTAAACATTCAAAATCGTCTTGTTACAATAAAAAGTTTTTAAGCAAAATTGATTTAGAGTCCGAGTTCAACTTTTTATTTAAATTTCCGAGAAAGCATACTTTCTTCAAGTCTGAATAATGTTGCAAAATGAAAGTACCGTAAAGTGCTCGAATGCTGCAAAAGTTGCAAGTTTAAAGTTCGAAGTCAAAGGTGAAGTCAAAAAAAAAAAAAAAAAAAAAAAAAAAAAAAAAAAAAAAAGTGAAAAAAGTTGAAAAATGAAAATGAAAAAAAAATATATGAGTTGCGTGAATAAAAGCACTAAGTTGCTTATGAATAAATGTGCGAAACTTGCTTTTTCTTAAATTTAAATCGGAAGTTGAACTCGTATTCGTCAAAGTTGTCTGAAAGTTTGACGGTAATTTGGAAATCCTTGATTTCAAAGATCCCGAAAGCTCCGATACTATTCTCGAGGGTGAAAACCTAGCCTCCTCAAAAGGACAAGCTGAGAAGAAAGTCGCAACATGGAGTGATCTCACCTTTGAATCTCGAATTTCTAAATTGTCGTCGGTTGTGATCCATTTAGGCTTAGTTTTAACTTAACGGTAGCTTCGTAATTCTTTGGAATCGAATTCCCGCTAATTCCGGTACTATTCTCTGTGAGGTGTCAAAAGCCCGGTCACTTAAAACTTATGTTTTGGGATGTGCCGAGAAGAAAGCCGCTACATGGAAGAGGCCCTTTCGATCCTTAGACTTT
This sequence comes from Chrysanthemum seticuspe, assembly GCA_019973895.1. NCBI lineage: Eukaryota > Viridiplantae > Streptophyta > Magnoliopsida > Asterales > Asteraceae > Chrysanthemum > Chrysanthemum seticuspe. Next base: position 279,501,317 of record BPTQ01000007.1, read on the forward strand.
CATCGTTTCCGTTGAGTTAGCACTTTGGTTAAATGGATAACAACCATAACAAATGTCGATTTTAATGGTCAAACTTTTGAAAATGAACACACACACACTTAAATTTTATGAATTGCGGGAGTAAAAAGTTAAGTCTCGACTTACATAGATTATTTGTATAAGTAGTGTTAGCATTTTACAAAAACGTTTGCACAATAAGTTTAAGCTTGGTTTGAGAGTATAAAAAAGAGGATGACGATTATAATTCTCCGGAGACACCCATTTTGTGTGAATCCCGTTCTATGATGCCATGTTTTGATAATCGAGCATTTTATTTATTATCGTCTTGTTTAAATTTCTCGTAGTTGAATAAAAAGTCGAAACGGGGTATTCTTGGTATTTTTGATCCTTTCATTACTTCATATGATCGGATTGCTAGGGACTAGCAATTGATAGTGTGGGGGATTTGATGAGTGCTTATTCACTCATCCTTTTTACCCATCTAAGCCCACAAAAACGTCTAAAAACACTGAAATATAACCAATTGTGCTACAGATATCCTTGGAATGTGTTTTTATGTATTTCAGGTACAAAGGATCGAAAACAGGGCAAATACGGACTGAAATGAGCTCGGATTGGATAACGTGCTTTGCTGACGGAGCCGGAAGAGGATCGTTAGGCTAGTATACTTCATTACTTTCCTAGTTTTTATGGTTCATACGGGGCAAAGCTGAAAAATAAGTTGATGCTCTTTAAATTTGTTCTGCTATTATTTATTTTACGAGCTAATAGTTTTGTACCGTAGTATCTTGCCCTAAGTGTGTTTTACCCACAGAGGCCTCTTAATATTAGCAGTAGGAGAAAAAATATGAGAGTTTGGTTCGAATTTGAATAACAC
>BPTQ01000007.1:279502203-279568655 GCA_019973895.1 Chrysanthemum seticuspe
AAAAAAAAAAAAAAAAAAAAAAAAAAAAAAAAAAAAAGTTTAAAACTTAAAATACAAAATTACTACTTAAGTTTTTTAAAAAGCATAAAACAAGTTTTAAAACTAAAAACATAAACCATTTACTTAACCCTTTTTGAAAACCAATTTTGTTTAAAACCATTTACCCATTTGATAAAAACCCATTTACCCATCCCCTGCTTATTACCCAAAAACAGAAACCAATCCTTCACCATTTTTCTTGGCGCCAAACTACCCAAACCCAACCCTTGTCTTCTTCTTCCCCTGTCCCTCTCACCAACTGGTCCCCAGCTCTACTTCCCCAACATACCCACATGGGCATCTTGCCATGTTGGCAATCCCACAAACTCCTATTGGTGCTAAAGCTGTGAACGGCTAGGATTGAAGACCTTGGGCTCCAAGTTGATTTGGATGGCTGAGATGACTCTCAAGAAGCACAAAGTGGCATCCAAGAGCTCCACTGTCTCAGCAAACAAGCACAAAGGCTCAAGACCAAGACCCCCAAGACTAGTAGTATATATAGAAGCATTTGTAGCCTTCATAAGGCATTAGGATTTTTAGGTTTTAGAATAGTTTTAATACTTAGCTTCTTATTTTAATTGTACTTTGTTTTTTTTTTGAATGAAAAAGTTTTTATCACATTATCTTTACTGTTTAGCTAATAAGCACTTATTAGCTTATTAGCTTATTGTTCATTTATTCTCAGTCACAAGTTCTCTTTTTAGTTATTAAGTAAAGTTTTATAAAGAAAATCCAATCTTAGTTTTCAAAAAAATCAGTTTTATAGTATTTCTGCCCCAGAAGGGGGTGTTTGGTTTAAGCTTATTTGCTGTCAAAAAACTTTTTTTTACCCACTTTGACTCTCAAAGTCAAAGTGGTTTAAGGTTTTAGTAAGTTGCAACAAGGTCTTAAACTGTTTTGACAATGTTTGCAAAGTTTGGTTCATAAAAAAATACTCTTTCTGGTTCTGTCCTACTGTCCTAAACAGCAGCTGTACCTGCTGTTTCACCTCTTTTTTCCAGCTTATTTTTAGGTCCAAACTTTGTCCAAAGTACTTTTCTCACATCTCATCGTACCCAACTCAACATAGCATTAGTTAGTTTGCTTGTAGGAATAGTCTAGCTTAGTTAAAATAGCACTTCAAATCTGTCAAAAATCCATAGCAGTACCTGTTACAGTAGCTTGTAGTCCCAATAGCAGCCCTTGTTTAGCTTATTTTAGTAATCCCTTTAGCTTATTTAGGTTTACTCTAGTGCTTATTAGTCCCATAGATTAGGTTAGTTAGTTTTTTAGCTTAACTCTTGCTTATCAAATGCTTATTTAAGCCCTTTAGATTAGCTCATATCCTTGAATGCTCATTTCTTTTAGCTTAGGAAGTTCCATAAACTGCTTCTATCCCCTATTTCTAGATTGCTTTCTAGTTTTTTATAGCTTATTTCAGATTTAGCATAGTGTATGCCTGCTTATTTCCATTATGCAAGTGCTTATTTACATATCCTTGTGCTTATTCATGGTTTTCACTTAGTTCAAATCTGTCAAAAAGGTGTTTGTTTTGGCCACTGTCCTAACTGTTGGACATAAGCAGTTGAGAAACTGCTTATTCCAAGTTTTTATAAAAAAAAGTTCTTCACAAAAAGTTCTTATTTTGGTGTTAGAAAAAAGTTGCAAAAAGAAAAAAAAAAAAAAATTAGTTTGCAAAAAGGACAGGGGTGGGATTCGACCTTCTGACCTCTTGCTCAAACACACAACACCACACTCATTAACCAACTGCCCTAGGGTCTTTTCGAGTTTAATCTTACACCATTTAATATTTAAAGTACCAAATCAGTTTTTAACCTTATTAGCTTATTTGCTTATCAGTTGCTTATTTAGTTAAGTAGTGTACCACTTTTTTATTTTTCTTAAAATCAGTATAATCCAAAGTATTTTCTGTGAAATTTTCAGATTTTTATAAAATCATTTAGTATTTTTTATAATATAATTAGATTAAATTAGTTTTTAATTCGTAATAAATAATTTAAAAGTCGAAAAAATACCCGGCTTTTTCCTAAAATTATTTTTAGTCGTTTAGGACGTAGGAAAATTAGTTTCACATCCGTAGGCCTTAAATTGCATTAATTTCACTTTTTGAGGCTCGGGATTAGCCCGGGTTTTCACGTTTTTGCATATTATCACTCTAGGACTTAGTGTAACTTAATTTTATTGTTCCGTATGCTTAGTAGTAGTTAGTTAATCATTTACTTTGTTCCCGTAGCCTTAATTACTTTCCCTTTAGTTAATTTGTAGAAACCGTAACCAAAAACCAAAAACCCGTAACATCGAGCATTTTAATAACAAACCTCAAACGAGATTCTCCATTCACACCTCGTTGGGAAACGACCCGGATATCCTTATCCGGTATCACATATCACACTCACGGGATTTGATTGATTACCCTTTTTCCTAAAAGGTTTTCGATTCGATTCTCGCGTTTATTTTGATATTGATATTATCATACTATTTCATCCATACACACCACCCTATTGAACTTATCATCATTTGTGGTACAGCTCATCAAAGGTAATCATGTCCAAACCACCTTTAGCTTTTAAAGCTATGCTTACATGTAGCCAGGATGGAGGTAATGACCTCAGAAACTTAGAGTTACAGTCATCATTATCCGGCTTTGCCTGTAGCTGATTCAACTGACTTAAAATCTTGTGAAACTTATCATAGCCCTTGTGAATTCCTTCCTCTTCAAAGATTTGAAAGTCCTGAAACTGTTGTCTCAGCATGGACTTCTTCAGTCTCCTAGACTCCTCATTCCCACCGAACTTCGCCTTAATTGCTAACCATATATCCTTAGCATCTTGCATGAAGTGAAAATCACTCAAGTAATCCTCAGGAATAGCTTGCAGAAGAATAGTTCTGACCTTGGTTTCTCTCTGAACTGCCAGCAACTCTTCAGCAGTTTTGGGAGGAACATTCATCATATTACCAGCAACATCAGTGGTAGTTCTCTTCAAACTGTTCCCCTTCATAATTATCTGCCATAGATTCCAATCAATGTTGGAGATCCAGTTCTGCATCTTCATCGCCCAAAGATCATATTCCTTCCTTTTAAGGTAAGGAAACTTAGCATTGCTATTAGAGAGACTTAGTTGTTGAAGATGGGTGGAGTTTTGGTTGTTGGTGAGTTCAGTATCAACATCTGAACCAGGCATGATGATTTTGTTATGGTTGTATGGGTGTTTAGAAAAACTTGTCCTTAGTATCGTAGAGACTCTCACGAGGCTCTGATACCACTTGTTGAAACAAACAGACCTTGATAGATCTTGAGCTCGTGGATCGTTATGTATGCCTATGTAATCACAAGCACAATAAAAGACAATCTCTACTACTTATATTTATCAGCGGAATATAAACACAAGTAACAAATAACTAAGAACTTCTTGATCCTCTATGGATCTTTATATTAACTAAAACTGAGTTTTCCAATCGGTACATAACTCATTCTAATGTGTTCCTTTTATAGACAAGGAACCCTAAACAATATCACTAAACCGTTTCCCAAGAAACGTATAAACATAAAACTAAATAAGATATACACAATCACTTCCTAATAAAGCTCATGTATATCCATACTAAATAAACTAAACACGGAATAAACACTTCCGCAGAAACAGACTAATAACTATTATACTTCAGTAGATTATATCTTCGGCAGAATCCACTCTTCTTCAGTAGAAACACTTCGGCATTAATTTCAGCATAATCCAGACTTCACATAATTCCCAACAGTAAAGGCAGTGGAAAACCATAATTCGTAATCAGCTCACCAAAGATAGTATATATTATCTAAGAGTTGGCTAGTCCAGAAGCAAACGGCTTCTGGTAAAGACAAATCAAATCCGTTGAAAGCTGGTGGTTTGCTCAAAATCATTTGGTTATCGGTGTACCAAGGTTCTTACTTGAACTGAAACATTTGGCTACTCAAGAAGTAATGGATTTTGGTAAAGAGATGAAATCCATTAATTTTTCTCAAAACATTGCTAGGGACTAGCAATATCTTAGTGTGGAGGATTGATGAGTGTCTAAATACTCATCATTTTTGTACCATTTAAACTACAAAAACATCTGAAAACACTCAGAAATGCATCAAAATGATAAAAATATCACAAATAAGTGTTTTATGTGTTTTAAATGCAAAAATATCAAAATCTGGTGAAAAACGTATCAAGTTTGCATAATTGGCAGTTTTAGTCCCCCAAGTTTTAAAAGTTGTCAAAAACAGTCCCTGGTAAATCAAAATAAAGAAAAATATCATTTCAAGTCCCTAGGGATTCATGAGTTGTCAAAATTGGTCCTTGAGATTTAAAATTGCAAAATTACAACTTAGGTCCCTAAACTTTGAAAATTGTCATAAATAGTCCTTGGAAGTTTGAAAATGTCAAAAGTAGTCCTTGTACTATTGAAACTTGTCAATTTTGGTCCCTTGAAACAACTTTGGAAAATTGGCAGAAATGGTCCTTCAAGATTGGAGAATTGCAAGTTTGGTCCTTGTAATAATAAACAAACCATGACCCCTTTGCACCCTTGACCCCTGCCATTAGCCTTTGGACCCCTGCCATTACACCTTGACCCCTCCTTTTTGAACCCCTGTCCAAAATAAACTCCCCGGTCAAATATAGTCAACTCCCGCCACCTCCACCTTATCTCTTCCCACCACTTGCCTGCAACTCTTCCCCCTACTCCATCATCATCACACCTTCCCTTATCACTCTCCCATCACCTCACCACTAGCTCACATACACCTCCCCTTTCCCTGTCCAAGTTATCAGAACCCCACTGGCAAAAACCATTTTGGCGCCAAAATTTAATCAAACGGCCAATATAGTCTCAAGTAATCCAATGGCCAAGAAAAGAAGTGGGATTTGCTCAGAAATCAAGTGGGATGCCTTTTGCTATAAGAAGAAGGAAGAAGAGAGAGTGGACAGGTAGTTCTTAGTTTTTAAAATTTCCTTGTATGTCGTTTTTCATTAAACTATCTCAATTAGTTTTTTAAACTGTAATCTTAAGCTTTATTGTATTAAACCTAAGCTACTTAGTCATTGTAACTCATTTTCAATTATTATATCAAGGTTCATTTAAGTTTCATGTTTTTTTGTATCCACTGTTAAAGAAATCAGTTTCATGCTCTTATACTCAATGCTCCAAGTAGCATATTTTCAACTCAAATAAGCTTATTTAAGCTGTTTATAGCTTTTAGTAAGCTTAAGAAACATATGCAAGCAATATTCATGTTTGGTCAACAAAAGTCAAACTGAAGCTTAAATTGGAAATGGTGATGACATTGGGTCTTGCAGAGCTTGGATGGGGTTGGATTTGAGTAGTTTAGCATAGTTTGGGTTCTGTATAAGCTACATTATTGCTGGACAAGTTGTGAGTTCCAAATTCCTTTGCACTTTATTTTTTTTTGAATCTGCATAATCAGTGTGATGTCTCAATGATAGTTATAGTTGATGTACTTGCATGATTTAGGTGTTTTAATGATATTAGGACCTAAATTTGTGGGAATCATTGTTTAAATCTGAATTTGGTAGTTAAAAGTTCAAAACAGTTAGTATGAAGCATGTTTGGATCAGTTAGCTTATTTGAGCTTGAGCTTTTGTTTGTGTTTAAAATCTGTCTACTTAGTCTAAGTTAGGTTCACTTGAACCATTTTAGTCATCAAATCTCATCTGTGTACTTTAAAAGTCAAAATCAACCATTATCTGTCCTAATTTCATAACTGTTAGAAATTTGTGAGATCAAAAGCTTGATCTGTGTTAAGAAATCATTAGCATAGCTTGCATTAGTCTTAGTTTACCATAAAACATCTATTTTAGTTCATAAATTGGGATCAAAACTCATAAAAGTCAAAGTTACCAAACTGCTAAGGAAAGTCAAAAGTGTAAATCTCAGTTTTCACTCAACTTGGGTGATTTTTCGTAGCTTCATTATTGGTTCAATTCCAGTGAAACTTTGGGTTCAAAAACTTCAACTGGTCTAGTTTACAAAATTGATTTTTGTTGAATTTTAGTAATTTTGTAAAAGCCTCAAAACAGCTTGTCAATTTGGGCAAAAGTGCCCTGTGCACTGACTCGGTATATACTGAGTCTGCACAGGTTCTTGCAGAGCTTGTCAAAAGCTCAATTGAGCTTATCTCAGGCTCAGATTTGGTCCATAGGTTCCTTGCCAGGTCTACTTTAGATTCCTACTTCTGGTTTTGAGTTTCAGCTTATTGAGTAGCTTATTTTCAAGCTACAAAGTAGCACCCCAAAACTGTTTTTGGCACTTAAGTTTTAATCACCAAATTTGTTTAGTTTGCATTATAGAGGTTAAGAGCAGTTGTATCTAGTTGCTTTTGAGTAGTTTTAGCATAATATAGCTCCTGTGTTAAGTGGGTGGTCAGTTGGTACCTCTAGCTTATTTTGAGTGCTTATTTATAAGCACTTCTCATTGCAGTTTCATAATCCTACACATAAGCTACTGTTTTTATATTTTTCTTCGATTCAGAATATTAATTTAGACTTTTCCTGAAATTTTCATAATTTTTCATCACTGTTTGCTATTTTTCTTTATTTTAAACAGTTTTTAGGCATTTTTAATTAGCTTTTAATACAATTAAATCAGAAAAGTTTCAAAAAAATAAGTTTTCAATTTTTCTAGCTTAAGATAAATATAAAAAGTCAAAAAAATATTTTTCCAGATTTTTCATAGTTTAATTTGTAATTTTTAGCAATTTAAGTAGTTTCAAATAGTTTTTAATTCATAGAAAATAGAAAAATAATCAGAAAAATACAAAATTAGTTTTGAAAATTCTATTTAGTTATTTTAGATTTTTCTAAGTCATAATTTCCTTTTTCTAGCTTTATTTCATATTTTCTTGTATTTTAAGGTATTATTAAATAGGTAAAAATAGTTTTTAATTAATAATAATTAAATAAATAGTAATAAAAATAATTTTCTTTTTCTCAAAATTTTCTCTTATCATTAGGTTTGTAAAAATGTCATTTTTATATTTTTAGGATTAATATTGTTTCAGTTTCACATTTTCTTTTGTACGTTACGTAGTTTTTAAGTTAAATTTGTAAAAGAAAAATCAAAAACATTAGAGTTTAAAAATAGTGATAGCGTTTATTTAATATAATTTATCTTTTTAATTTTCTTTAATTTGCATTTAAGCCCCTGTAATTTATACACTTTCTCTTTAGGTATAGTCAATCAACCCTTTTCCCGTTCAAATTCTTTCGATCACTATTCGTTTGATTATTCATCGCACAGCTCGTTGGGACTTAACGACCTGGGGAAACACTATACTCTCTGGATCTTAATTGCATTTGGTTCCAGACTGTTTGAAGTTTGTTACGGTTGACCATTCACAAGTGGTCAGCTTGTGTGACAAAACTTGACCGTCTGGGAACGAATCACCTCAAAAGATCATTTTTCGCATTCACGTCATTGTAGGCATGCTCATACGATATTTTGTCATACTTTCATTCCTCAGTTTTACGATCAAGTTGTTTAAAATATGAGACATTTTCTTTTTCAAGTTTCTCAAGTGCTTTTTCATATTTTGAAACAATTTTGGAGGTCTCAGACTGGAGTCTTTCATGATCTTCACCAGAATATGTTTGTAAAATAATGGACATAATATCAGTAGTCAGAACATCTTCGAAGAGAGAGTCATTTAAATTTTCCAAAAATTCGATGTGTTCGACACAGTCATTAGCTTGCTTTACCAGGGATTTATGGTCCTTGACAAAGTCAGCTGTTTCTTTCAAAAACGCTTGTTCAAAATGAATTACCCTTGAGTTGATGTTATTCAGCTGAGGGGCAATTTGAGTTTCAAAGTACTTTTTATTTTCATTATCAAAACTATTAAACCAGATGTTTGTTGTAATATTGGTTTTAGTTTTAACAGTGTCTTGAAGATCCGCAATTCTAGTTTTCACATTTTCTAAAATACTTCTCGCATCACTTGTGTTAAAAGGATTGTTTGAAGATATTTGTTCAATGTTCGAAAGAGAATTTGAGACAACAACTGGTTTTGAAACAGATTTTGAAACAGGTGTTGACTCTTTGTTTGAAACACTTGGTGTGATGGAAAACTTTGACTTTTCTTTTTGATTTACAAAAGTAATTCCGTTAATTTTGTTCCATTTGTTATAATCAATTGGTTTGATTTCCGGATTTTTTTGTTTCATTTTTGATCTACTCTCCTCAGATAGTTCTAACGTTTCAAGGGAATCACGAACAATAATGGGTTCATGTAAGGCATTTCCATTGTTTAACACATTCTGAGGTTTCTGAGCTTTCTTGAGGAACGAAGAAGGGTCGTTACCAAGTGTCATTCTATGATTAGTATGAAAACGCAGATTTACTTGATTAGAAAGCATCTTGATTGTTTGAGCAGAATGACCCGTTTTAAGAAGCAAATTTTCCAAAGTTTGGATTTTTTCATTTTTATCAAGAATTTCATCAAGAAAAGAATCTTCTCGTTTTGAAAAATCAGTAATCAACTGCTTCTTCTCTTTTTCAAGATTAGAAAACATTTCTTTTTGTTTAGAAAGTTGGTTATTTAAATCAGAAATTTCCTTGTTTAAAGATTTAATTTTCAAGTTCAAATTCACATCAAGTGTGTTATACTTAATTTGCAATAGTTGTTCTTTAGAAACAAAATTTCGATAACCAATTTCTAATTCTGATTCTTTGTTTTTATGAAATTCAAAGGCTTTTTTGTTCTCCTTGTAACTCTCAAGCTCAGCGGTCAATTTAGCATTCGCGGCCTTAGCTTCGCGATTGACCGTTCTAACTTTCTCGATTTCAATGCCACAGTTATTGATTAATGATACAAAATAAGCACGTGTTTCCTCATCAGTCTCAATATTTTGTGCCACACAATCTCCACTAGGATCCACATCTGGAGTCTCAGAGTTAGTATTACTACAACTCGGATTGTCCAGGTATGTATCATAAGTAGGTGCTGATGTCACAGAATGCTGTTCGTCATGACTAAACACATCAAATATGACATTGTTATAGCATGGATCAGTGATTGGTACCTCAGATACTGCATTGGCGTCATAGACAGGAGGTGCGTCAGAATCAGTGTCGTACTTAGTCTCCTGAAGATTTGCCATGAAGATGCAGTTCGCATTGATTTCCTCGAGGTCTTCCAAATCATCCATAATAGCCATAAAGTCGTGTTCCTCAGCACTCAATTAAAGTCCAGATTGTTCCTTTTGTACCAACATGATAGCTTTCTGAAGATACGCAAGATCCTTCTTTTTCGGCTTAGTTGGACAATTCCTTGCCATGTGACCCAATCCTTGACAGTTATAACACGTAACTTGATTACCCTGATTCACATTTCCATAATTCCCAACGATTGGAGCTGCAACATTCCCATTCTGATTACCCACTGCTCTATTCCCAACATTCTGACCCAACTGATTACCCTGATTTGGAACCGCCTGATTACCCATCTGAAATCCAGTAGCATATCCATGTGGGTTCGCAATAACTCCAACCATTTGTCCTTGATGACCCATGTTCACACCCGGCTGTGCAATTTGCCTGTTGCGAGTGTTTGATGAAATCCTTTGGTTGTTGTTAGTTGGTGTGGAATAGCGACTTCTGAATGCTTTACCCAAAAATGCAAATGCATGTAGCAAAGCTTATTCTTGTTCCATTTCAAGATTAGTGATTCCTTGTTCATGGTAATGTTGTTGTTCTGGTGGATAGGTTTGTTGTTGAGGGATAAATGCTTGTTGTTGTGGAATGTATTGGTGCAAGTTGTTGTTAGTGGAAGATGATGAAGCTTGTTGTTGTGTATTCACTGGAGTTTGATTCTTTGCAATGAGTGCCAATGGATCATGATTCTTTGCTAATCGTTCTTTCCTGACTTCATTCACTTCATTTTGGTTTTGTTTCAGAAAATCGTTGAGTTGATCGAAGTTCACTTGATGTAAGTCTTTTGTTTGGTTGACAATAGTGACATATCATCCCCATTCTTCTTGTAGATTGTTCAGGAACTTGATGTTGCTCACGATAGTTCTGGGTGTCAACTTGTTTCTGATCAGCTCATTCATTAAAGTGTATAACCTTCCATAGTAGGATTCAATTGATTCTCCTAGAGTAGATGTAAACTTCTCCCAAGCAGTTAGCAGCTTGTTCTCCGTGTCTTGTTGACCAATTTCAATTCCATGACAAAGTCGTCTAACACGTTCCCACATATCGAAAGAAGTTTCACAACTGTCTACACCAGCAAAGATGTCTCTTGGTAAACCCAGTTGGACAATATGAATTGCCATGTCATCTGCTTCGACTTGCTTCTGATCCTCTTCAGAGTATTCTGATTCTTTTTTAAGACGAAAAAATGGTGGGACGGGAGGCATGAATGGTCCATTCGTAATGGATTGAATCATCAATTTTCCATTAGGTTTGGTCTTAATGTAACGAAGCATACGACTTGTCCATTGAAGATAACCACCTTTTTCCAACATAGGAGGACGGTTTTCGGCACCGGCTGCATGAATGTCTTGTTGAGTTGCCATTGATGAAGGTATGATATGATAAAGTTGATGTAGGATCGATTCAACGATAAAAGGAGTTGTGTTTGATGAAGATTAAGCTCGGTTGTTGTAGTGAAAATATGGTCTAAACACTTAAAAACCTCAATAACTTCCTTTCGGAGCGATTTTAGGACTTGAAAGTTTCCCTAAGTTTATTCGGTGGTCTATTCTCCTCGTTCTCACGGTCGTTTTGATGGGTAGAACGCTGAAAACGGAGTTACGGTTCAAAAGTTATAGTCGTTTGAAGTTTTGCACAAAATCTTACTCGTAAACCTGTTCTTATGCGTAGAAATTGGTGCTTATGCGTAGGATTGCTTATGCGTGGGATTCTTATGCGTAAAAAGCTTATGCGTAATATTTCTTATGCGTAAAACCCAACTTACGCTTAACCTTTAGGCTTATGCGTAAACAAAATTTTTAGTCGTAAAAACCTTACGCGTAAGTGTTAACTTATACGTAGAGTGTTACTCGTAAGCGTTCTGCTTATGCGTAAACTTAGGTTAAAAACCAAAAATCCTTTACACTGTCACAGCGTAAAAGATATCCACAAGTCGAAGTGTTCCACAAACTTATCCAAGTGAGGGAAGCACTGAATAACCGTTGTTGCACGAAGATTCTTCACCAAAAGTTATGCGTAAAAACCAAATCTTACGCGTAAAACCTTATGCGTAAAAATAGGGTTTTGACTTTTCTTACGCGTAAAAAGAGGGTTTTGACCAGAAGTACCTTACGCGTAAAAAATGCCCAGTTTTGCAAAAACACGAATTTTTCACCTAAAAACACGTTTCCAATCGATTTCTTTTGCACAAACTTCTTCCAAAACACTTAAGGATCAATAAAGTCTACAACTTTAAGCTTAAACACATGTAAAAATCAAAACTTTATGCAAAAAGCCCACATTTTATAGAGAAAAATGCAACTGTATGCTTAGTTTTAACCAAAAAACAAAACACAAACACTCCTAAACCATTGTTAGGCGATTGATAGCAATTGTAGGACCTTAAATCTATCAACCTTATATCACAAACCCAACACGTATATAACGTTATGCGTAGAACTCGTTAACACACAAACACAAACTATGCGTAAATAAGAAAGAAACAAAGATGAGAAAGATGGTGACTTGATATATGAATCGTGTATGTGAAGAGAGAAAGATGAACACAAGATGTTGTATATTCCAAAGAAAGCACACACACACACACACAAGCACACCCCTCAAGTGAGACTTTGAGGGGTATTTATAGTACAACCACTAGATGCCCTAAAAGGCTTTCCATGGGCCTCGTGGATGGGCTTGGATTGGATTGGGTTAAATGAACTTATTCAAGGCTAGCTTAACTAAAATAATACCCATTTAGCTTAGCCCAATCCACGAGCCCGTTGACTATTCTAATACGATATCTAACACACGTTACAAAGTTCCTAAACGTGAATGACCATCACTTCTAATAAAAACTATTAAGGCTAACAATACCAAATAGACCGACCAACTTTACGTTATGTATGGTGATATAAGGACGATAAGGTTAGGTATTTGTTCCCATGATCCGCCAGAACTGGAGGGATCTACCCAGAGACAATCCACTAGATAGTGTAGAAGTCCTTAGGTATATTGAAAAAAGGAGAAAAATGAGATATGGGAAGAGTGCAGACTAAGACTGAGCTAGTACTGGAATAAACCCAACAAGGTTCTAGTTATGAAGTCTCGGTAAGCACTGAAGGGGTTGAAGAATAAAAAAGAATTGAATGAGAAAAGGGTGAAAATAAATAACCCTCCAATTATTCAACCTTAGGGCAGAAACCGGGTTCAATTCATATGCTACTGGTGGTTACCAAGGTAACATCGGTATTGAAGACAAGACGTCATGGACCCAGTGACGCACTGCACTTCAACTTCCCAAACCACTCAAGTTCCTCTTTAAAGGACTTGTTTCATTCTCACGGGGAACCGACATAATCTATCGACTTTCTCTTAGAGATTGTTGATGTTGAAGAAGGAGACCCTCTCCCTAGTCTCCGAAATAGGATCCAAATATGCACAATTGAGTCTAGAGCCACGAGATCATCTAAAAATCTCATTAGGACACTGTCGATGAAGACTCTCTGTTTCACACAATGTGGAAAGAGAGATTATATCTTATGAGTCCTACGCATTATCATTGTGGTATTGCCAGAACATCTGAGTGATATGCAAACATATTCACAATGAAGATGGAAAGCCTTCTGGAGCCAACATCAAACAAGCTCCTGGTGGGTGGCATGTGAGATCTATCCAATAGATCAACCATGTGACAACTGAACAGAAACAATGAGGCGATTCAATTTTTTGAATCAATCCTGGTTCATGTTATGGATTGACGGATACCTTTGAAAAACCTGTCGTTGTGCTTAAGAACCCTTTTCTTTAGCACATCGACTGTGTACAAATATTTCAAAATAAAGGTGTTTATGATTGATAATTGATTTTCATTATTACCTTCGTTGTATTGCAAAAACAATTTCTATTGAGCAATACACGATTGTTTTTCAAATCTCTTTTTATCAATCAGTGAATCTCAATTCGCTAGTTCACTCACTCTGTGTTGTCTTCTTTGAGACGTTCCGGTTTGAGAACAGCTAGAGCAGCTGCGAAACCCTGTCAAGGAAATTCTTCAGAATTATACCTGATCACAGGCAGTACTTGTACTGATCAATGGGGAACCATGGGCCGTGTACCTCAATTCAACGAAAGTGATCAAAGACACTTTCGTGCACTTTATTGCTAACTGTTGTATGCAGGTACGCCCGACGTTTGCAGCTGATCAGAATGAAGCAGTCAATCCATAGCCGCATGCTCACACAACACATTCATTACTAAAGAAATCATGATTAGTGCATCAATGACTCTGATATTTTCACTCCATGCTTTTGCTACGCTGCTGCCAATATCATGAATCAACGAAAGCTTCCGCTACTCTGATGAGAATATATCATGATCCAGAATGTGAGTATGTCGGTCCATAAGTCACAACATCACATAATACCAACACCACAATGGAAGTGTCAAAGATTTATGATAGCTTATGATCTCAAAAGCTGGCTCAAAACTCATTATCACGTGGATCAGTTAAAGACCTCCACATTGATTATCCAAACATGCAATAATGAAGAATCAATGTCTATGAGCTCCTGAGCAAATAACTACATCAAGAATGCAAGAAAAATTTTAATGTAATATATGTTTGTGTTCAATGTAATTTTGAGGTGATCTTGAGGTGACCTCCCTTAGGGGGAGATTGTTAGCATTTAGTAAATCCAGTTATTAAAGATTCGGTCACCTCAAGTATATGTAATCATTAGAAAGCTCGTAGTCATAGATTAGTTAATGTTTAGTAGTATTTAGTTAAGTAACACCGTGGAGGACGGACGGGTCTTTACCCACTGTATGCCTGATCCACAGCCCGTAGGTGGTGACTTATGTAAGAACTATAAATACTCTCTACCTTCCAAGGTAGAAAGTTGGAGCTCATAATAAGATTTTTCTTTCTCTCACTAAAGTTCCCAACCTCTAACTTTCTCTCTCTAAAACATCATTTATACGCCTCTTGTGTTTATGGTTTGATGTGTTTGTGAAATCCAATATGTTACAACACTATATGCAACTTTGACCATATACATCATATACTACAATTACATGCTACTACAATTAACAAGGCACTTGTGATGATGAATGTAGTTTGTGGATATCACAGTGTTGATGATCTTTGTGTGTTCAGCATTCTTGTGTTGCTTGTTATCTCCATTACCCCCTGCAAGTTGGCAGTGTGTAAGGATCACACATGCCAAACTTGGAAATACAGCTGTGAAATGGTGACCTGCTTAGCCCCTTTGTTAAAACATCAACAATTTGAAGATGTGAAGGAGTGAAAGTAGGTAGAATGCTTCCAGACTTTATCTTATCTCTGACAAAATGACAATCAAGCTCAATGTGTTTTGTTCTTGCATGCTGAATAGGATTAGAGGCCAGAGCAATGGATGATTGATTATCACAATATATAGGAACTGGAGTGGTGATAGAAACTTGGAAGTCCTTAAGTAAGCTGAGAATCCAAGTGATTTCACAAGTACAATTAGCTAGAGCCCTGTATTCTGCTTCTATTGAAGATCTGGAAACAACTCTATGTTTCTTTGATTGCCAGGATATAAGACTTTTTCCAAGAAAAATGCAGAAACCAGTGGTGGATCTTCTGGTGATAGGGCAGCTAGCCCAATTACTGTCACAATAGGCTTTGAGAGAAAATGTGTCAAGCTTGGGTATAAACAGACCTTGGCCTGGACATAACTTGATGTATCTGAGAACTTTGGTGAGAGCTTTCCAGTGAGGAGTTCTAGGACTATGACTGAACTGGCTGAGAGCATGTGCAACATATGATAAATCTGGCCTGGTGATGGTTAGATATAGAAGTTTGCCCACAATGGCTCTATAGGTGGAAGCATCTGGTGGACTGAGAGGATCTCCATCTATGTCAGTCAACTTGATAATGGGATCAAGAGGAATGTGAGAGGGTTTGTGATGCAGAACCTTAGCACTTTGTAACAATTCCAGGGCATATTTTCTTTGAGACATAGTGATTCCTTGAGAATTTCTTAAGAAATCTATCCCCAAGTAGTAGTTGACCTGTCCTAAATCCTTGATACTGAAGGTGATATCCAACTGATGTTTGAAGTGTGTGATGAGTGAAGGATTATTCCCAGTTAGGAGGATATCATCAACATAAATGACCAAAGCCAGGAAGTCTTTGCCATGCTTATATGTGAGGAGAGAGGTATCTGCATAGCTTTGGGTGAAACCATGATTAAGTAAGAAAGTGGTCAGTTTAGTGAACCACTGCCTGTTTGCTTGTTTAAGTCCATAAAGTGATTTTTGAAGCTTGCAGACTGGGTTAGGAATAGTGGAAGGAGGTGTGTAGCCTTGAGGTAGTGCCATATAAACTTCTTCATTAAGGTCTCCATGGAGAAAGGCATTGTTGATGTCCAGTTGGGCAATGTGCCAATTGTGATGAGTGGCTACCACCAAGAGAATTCTGATTGTCACCATCTTAGCTACTGGGGCAAAGGTTTCAGTGTAATCAATGCCTTCTAATTGTGTAAAACCCTGAGCTACCAGCCTAGCTTTGTATTTCTCAACTGTGCCATCTGAGTGATACTTAATTCTGTAGACCCATTTGCTTCCTATGGCACTTTTGGTTGGTGGGAGAGTGGTGACAGTCCAGGTTTTGTTGGTTTCCAAGGCTAATAACTCTCTGGCCATTGCATCTTTCCATCTTTGATCTTTAGAAGCCTGGGTGAATGATTTAGGTTCTACTGTTTTTTTAATGATATTGATGAGATGTCTATGTTTTGGGTGAATGATGTTTTGGTAGTTGATGTATTTAGAATGATGAAATTTGATTAAGGAGTGAGTTGAATCATTGGTGTTGGGAAGATTAACATGAAAGTCTTTGAGTTTGGTTGGAAGATGAGTGGTTCTGGTGGATTTCCTTTGTGGTGGTGGTGGTGGTGTTGGAGATGGGATGGTGTTGTTTGTGGAAGGAGAATTTGATAAGGGTGTTTGAGGTTGTGAAGAGGGTATTGAATGTGTAGGAGAAGATATGTGTTATGTGGGAGGAGATGTTGGTTTAGGAGAATGAGATGTGGTAGGTGACTGGTGAGGGGTTGGAGTAGGATCAGTGTACTAATTGGTAGATGGTGGTGTTGTGGGAATAAAAGAGGATGGTGGGAGGAAATTAGAAGGTGTTGAGGTAGAGGTGGTGGTAGGGGTTTTGGTGGATTGTTCAGCAAAGGGAAAAATGGCTTCATTGAATCTCACATGCCTACTGACAAAGGTTTTGTGTGTGGTGGTGTCATAAAGTAAATAGCCCTTTTGAGTGGTGGGATATCTAGTGAAAACACAGGGTATGGCTCTGGCTTCAAACTTGTTTGTGGTGTGTTGGTGTGCAAGTGCTTGGCATCTTATGATTTTCAAGTGTTTGAGGGAAGGGGTGTGTGATATAAGAGTTCATAGGGACTTTTGTAATTGAGAGGTTTACAGGGAAGTCTGTTGATTAAGCAGGTGGCTGCAAGAAGGAAGTAACCCCGAAAGTGAATGGGAAAATGTGCTTGAAATTTGATTGCCCTAGCAACTTCCAATAAGTGTTTATGTTTCCTTTCTACTCTTTCATTTGTTGGGGGGTGTAGGGACAAGAAGTTTGATGAAGTATTCCATTTGTTTGGAAAAAATCTTTTAATGATTGATTGAGAAATTTTGAGCCATTGTCACTTCTAATGGTTTTCAAGCTGATGTTGAAGTGGTTGAGAATGAAAGCATGAAATATTTTGATTTTTGGAATTGTATGATGTTTTGATGGAAGTAGATAAGTCCATGTGGCTCTAGAATAGTCATTGATGTGCTTGAAGTGTACAAGTTTTAAATTTATAAAACACGATTTACCAATTTTACCAATAACACATACGAGCAAGTGCACTCGTCCTTTATAGCAAGATTATGAAGGTAAGTCGGCATCGTTCGCAGGGATTTGAGTGAATCTGATTAACAATTTTGAATCAACTAAGACAATCCAATAGATATAATGAAATTCAGATGACTAAAAACTACACTTGCTTAAACTAGTTTCTTATCCTTGATTAGTATGATTGTGTTAACCTCTTAACATGTTGGTTATGATAATTAGTTGGTGTACTAATCTATTGTTCTTACAAGTTAAACCTTCATCAATATTTTAGTTCATAAAAACAAACATTAAGTTTAACCAATCAATTCAAGATCAATTCAAGTTTCATAAGTTTATCAAATTGCTTAAGAAATGGTCAATACAAAAGGTAACCGATTATAGACAAAAGGGTACAATTGATTGTCAACAACTAATCTTATGACCTTTTAGATGTTTCCAATCAATCCAACTTGATAATCAAAAAGCGTTCTTATTACAACCACACCTTAGTTCCTTTGTTTAATCAAGAATAATGGGTAAAAACAATTATCCATAGGCAAAATGATTATAACTAGTTGAATAACAATAAGTTCTTTCGACCTCTATGATTACTATCAACTAGTCAAACTTGATTAACAAATGTCACTATGAAACTTTAGCACAATTGGATCTTAGAATCAACTTGAAATTGAATTAAAACATGTTAACACAATCACTAACTAATCATATGATAATCAACATCATTTAATCAAGTGTATAAAGAAACTAGCCACTCATAGCAAACATGAACATAAACTCAGAACTTTGAACATTAGAAAACATGATTAAGAGTCTTACAATGCTTGGAATAAGATTACAAATGGTGAAGTAATGATTCCCAAATTATTGGGGTAGACTCCTTGGGGTTTTGGCCTCCAAATTTGGTACTTCTGGAACTTCAAACTTTCCTGGACTTCTAAGGACGAATTTGAGAGTTTAAGAGCTTTGTTTGATGAGTAGAGAGAGTTGTATTGAAGTGTGTGTCTCATATGCTCACAAGAGATCTCTATTTATACTAGTTCCAAGGCCTAGGGTATTAATTGCTGAACTTGGCCTCCAAGGAGTTAGGAAGGGACTAGAATACACCAAGGGAAGGACCTAGAATCGTTTGGATACAATAGGGAAACTTAGTGATGAAGATTTGGCAGAAACAGGCCCTCCAACCGGATCGGTCACATGACCAACCGATCCAACTGGTCTTCTATAAGTGTTCCAACCATATCGGTTGCGGGTGGCAACCGAACGGTTGGACTCGCGTCCTGGGCAATCATTGATCTTCACCCAACTGATCCGGTTGGTCTTCCTGAGTGACGGAAAATCGACCTTTACTTTATTCTGACTTGTAGAGCTTGGTTCTTCAATCATCTTGGTCTTTTATGACACTTGAAATACTGACTTGTGCTTGATATACTTCACTGAAAAGGGAATCTTCCAATTGTTGAACATTCTTTTACTTTTCCTTCCGTTTCCCTGCACTTGGTTATAAATACTAGACAAACATCTTTTGATGCGATTAAGCACTAAAATCATAAAAATATAACCAAATAACATATACAAAAGCACACATAACGCTACTGAAAACATGTACAATCTGAGCGTTATCAAATTCCCCCACACTTAAACTTTGCTTACCCTCAAGCAAATCTAGGAAAAACATCCACTGGTACAAAATTATGATTACGAAAAATATGATACAAATCTACCAAGTACAAGTACGAGA
This sequence comes from Chrysanthemum seticuspe, assembly GCA_019973895.1. Lineage (NCBI taxonomy): Eukaryota > Viridiplantae > Streptophyta > Magnoliopsida > Asterales > Asteraceae > Chrysanthemum > Chrysanthemum seticuspe. Next base: position 279,521,052 of record BPTQ01000007.1, read on the forward strand.
GAAGAGTCATCAATTACGCTTTTAAGAGTGAAACTTTCAAGATGTTTGACATTATCCAATGATTTTCTTGCATGATTAACATTTCAATCACTTAATTTTTAGTGGAGTAACAAGATAAATCACACTCATTGCTCAGTCATGATTATATTATTACCATAAGCTTGTACAAGAAACAAAACTCCACCGACGTAGCGTGAGCACCGAGCAAAAACATCTAAAGAGGACTTTTATTCGGGTTATAATGTTAAGGCTTAGGGTTAAGGGTATGGATAAGGCATGGGATTATTAATGAAATTGGTGTTAAATCAAAAATAGAATCAAGTCTAATACCCATGTTGCTAGCTACCAAACAATCCGCAAACCAATAAATGATTATAGCTCCATTTTCTTTTCTTCGGATTTCCACAACTCTTCGCTTTGATTCGTTATGACAACTTTTCTCCGAACATAGCACATTGGATAATACATTCACATTTTCATCACTTTTTTTTTTTTAACATGAAATGGCTCACACAACTAACAAGGTGCGGTTACTCATAATCATTTGAACAATCCTCTCATTCCAGGTGACTAGCAACCAACCGTTTAGACATTGACAAGGGTTAGGCTAAGGTTTAAAGTGTAAAATCTTTTTGTATTTTTCTGGGTTTGTCAAAAACAAAAAGGATGGCTCAGAGAGTGTAACTAGGGGTATCTAGCGCTAAAGATGAGCGCTACAAATGGGTCCATGTAGGTGGTTAACTAACCGGTGTGGTTAGCTAATATAGCATAATATGAAAAATGAAAGGCCATTTGGGTTAAATCCTGAGGTGCCTCTTTATCACACGAATTTACTTATATCGCACGAATGTAATCTCACTGCGGTCTGGTAATGATTTACATGTACAAGTTCTAGAATAAATAAAATCACCGGCACACTCATAGCAAAATATTTAAGCATAAAAGATGTATGCTTTATATAGAACAGGCTCAAATCCTCACAATTAGTGGTAAGGGCTATAATTTGTGCTAGCAAATGTTATCGATCCCAGAATGGATTGCAATATTAATCGGAACACATCTCAAAGTTTCAAATATTATCAGTTTTACCAGTGGTTTGATCCAGTTATTCTAATATATTATCCTAAAAGCGTGAAAAATAACTAGATCACAAGGGCAAACAAAATTTTAAATTTAAGCTTAAAAACTCTAAGTTTCCTATTCACCCCCCCCCCCCCCCCACACACTTAAGTTAAACATTGTCCACAATGTAAAAAAATGAACTTCAAAGTATAGAAATAGGGAAATAGAGATGAAACCAGATATTCCAATGAGTTTGTCAGCTTAATTTCTTCTTTATCCAAGCGTCCACTGGAGTAATCATTACCTGCACAGAAATCTTATATACAAACAAAAGAGTTTTATTAAGAAGTGGCACCCCCCCCCAACACTTAAGTTCAACCAAAGGTTTAAACTTTGGGGTGTGACCACAGAAAATCAAATCTAAAACACACGGGTTGCCTCCCGAGAAGCGCTTGTTTTATTCACGAGTCATCAGCCTAACTCGAATCTTCCCGATTTCACTTAGCCACAGATGCAGCCTTGAACATTTTAAAAAGTTCGGGGACATACATGAATTCTTCACCAGTAGCATCAATATCGTTCCAGATGAACTCAGCAGATGGTTTCCAAGGAACGTTTTGTGGGATTCTTCCTGGAAAGGTGCTACGAAGGTGATGGTTTCGAATTCATTTTCAGGTGAAACTGTCTCAACTGATATTTCATTCAATTGCTCCTTATCATAGTATAGTTTGATTTGGTGCCCATTAACGATGAAACTTCCACCCTGTTTGTCATAAAGTTTGACATAACCGGATGGTTATCCATGTTTAACGATATATGGTCCAAACCATCTTGGTTGTAATTTAGGAGCTTTGAATTTGAATTTCATGTTGAAAAGCAGAACTTTATCTCCGGCTTTAAATTCTTTACGAACCCTCAGCTTTTTGTCGTGATAAGCTTTGGTTCTAGCCTTATACAGTTTGGAATTTTCATAAGCTCGGAGTCTTAATTCGTCGAGTTCGTGCAATTGCAAGAATCTCTTCTCTCCGGCTATTTTGAGATCGGTGTTACAATTTCTAAGAGCCCAGTAAGTACGATGTTCAACTTCGAACGGCAAATGACAAGTTTTTCCATACAGGAGTCTGTAAGGAGTTGTGCTAATAGGAGTTTTGTAAGCCGTACGAAACGCCCATAGAGCATCGTCAAGTTTCTTCGACCACATTGAAGGATTGTCCTTCACTGTTTTTTCGAGTATTCTTTTAAGAGCTTTGTTGGTGTTTTAAACTTGGCCACTGGTTTGTGGATGATAAGCTGTCGCGAATCGATGATGAACCCCATATCTTTTCATGGTTTTCTCCATTTGTTGGTTACAGAAATGGGTTCCTCGATCGCTTATCAAGGCTTTAGGGATTCCATAATGAGCAAAAAGCTTTTTGAGAAAGTTAACGACGACGCGAGCATCGTTTGTTGGTAAAGCTTCAGCTTTTGCCCATTTGGACACATAATCTATAGCAACGAGAATGTATTCGTATTTGTGGGATTTAGGAAATGGTCCCTTGAAATCAATTCCCCAAATATCGAATATTTCACACACTTGAATGCTTGTCAATGGCATTTCGTCTCTGCGTGAAAGGTTGGTGGTTCTTTGGCAAGCATCACAGTTCTGAACAAGTGTATATGCTTCTTTGAATATTGTTGGCCAATAGAATCCAGCATCAAAAACTTTTTTAGTTGTGGTGGAAGGACCATAATGTCCCCCAGTTGGGCCATGATGACATTCGTCAAGAATCTTGCGGGTTTCGAAACCAGAAACACATCTTCGGATCATTTCGTCAGGGCACATTTTGAAAAGATATGGTTCTTCCGAAAAGTAGTATTTAAGTTCCGAAAAGAATTTGCTCCTTTGAGCGTGAGTTAAACCTTTTCTGAGAATTCCTCCAGCGAGATAGTTCGCAAAGTCTGCGAACCAAGGATCATCATTTCCATCAACGGTCATGAGGGTTTCATCAGGGAAGTAATCATCGATTTCTTCTTCTTTTAACTCTTCAAGATCTGGATTTTCAAGATGTGATAAATGATCAGCGGCTAGATTCTCTGCTCCTTTCTTAACTTTGATTTCGATATCAAATTATTGGAGTAGCAGAATCCATCAGATAAGACGCGGTTTAGCATCTTGCTTGGTGAACAGATATTTGAGTGCCGAGTGATCGGTGAACACGACTGTTTTTAGAGTACGAGGTAGGATCGGAATTTGTCGAACGCGAAAAATACGGCCAGTAATTCCTTTTCTGTGACTGTATAATTTTGCTGAGCACTATTCAGTGTCTTGCTAGCAAAATATATGGGCCGAAAGTGTTTTCCTTCTCGTTGGCCTAAGACGGCTCACATAGCAAAATCGCTGGCATCGCACGTAACCTCGAAGGGTAGTGACCAATTAGGTGAAACCATGATCGGAGCACTAGTTAGTTGAGATTTCAATGTTTCGAAGGCTTTTATGCAATCAGCATTGAAGTCAAAAACAGAATCTTTCTCAAGAAGTTTTGTCATCGGACGGGATATTTTTGAAAAATCTTTGAAAAACGGCGGTAGAACCCGGCATGTCCTAAAAAACTTCTAACAGCTTTAACGTTAGTGGGTGGTGGAAGTTTTGTGATAACGTCGATTTTTTCTTTATCTACTTCCATGCCTGCACTGGAGATCTTGTGGCCAAGCAGAATTCCTTCGGTCACCATGAAGTGACATTTCTCCCAGTTAAGGACAAGGTGTGCAGCTTCGCATCTTTCGAGCATTTTATCAAGATTGGAAAGACAATCTTCAAATGAGTTTCCGAAAACGGAAAAGTCATCCATGAAAACTTCCATGGAGGTTTCGAGCATGTCTTGGAATATGGCTATCATACACCTTTGAAAAGTCGCAGGTGCATTACAAAGACCAAAAGGCATACACCGATATGCGTAGGTTCCAAAAGGACAAGTGAAAGTGGTCTTTTCTTGGTCATTAGGATCGATTGGAATTTGAAAATATCATGAAAATCCATCGAGGAAACAAAAAAATTATTTCCTGCTAGTCTTTCAAGCATTTGATCCATGAACGGGAATGGAAAATAATCTTTTCTGGTGGCTTTGTTTAATTTCCGATAGTCAATACAAACGCGCCAACCAGTGACAGTTCTAGAAGGGACTAGTTCATTCCGTTCATTAGTCACAACCGTCATTCCTCCTTTCTTGGGAACACAGTGAACGGGACTCACCCAAGGACTATCCTCGATTGGGTAAATTATACCAGCGTCAAGAAGTTTTATGATTTCCTTTTTGACAACTTCTTTCATGTTAGGATTGAGTCGACATTGACGTTCTACAACAGGTTTAATCCCATCTTCAAAATTGATTTTGTGTTTGCAGAAATTGGGACTAATTCCTGGGATGTCAGATGTTTTCCAAGCGAAAGCTTGTTTATGATTTTTGAGGACAGAAACTAAACTTTATTTCTCATTGGCCTCGAGTAATGAAGATATGACTACTGGAAGAAGTAAGTTTTCTTCTAGGTAAGCATATTCAAGATGATCAGGTAGAGGTTTGAGCACGAGATCTGTTGGTGGTTCTTCGAGAGAAGATTTTATTCTCATCTCGTCATTGAAAGTTATTTCTTCAAAATTCTCTTCCTCCATTTCTTTCTCCTCCGTGTTATCTCCTTCGAATTCTACTTTCATGAAATCATCAAACTCTTTGTCAAAGTTTGTTTCATTGATTTATCAGAAGTAGTCATGAATGGATCAGATTTGTTAAGTAATGCATCCAATTATTCGTCAGTGACTTCATCGATAATATCGATGTTGAAACACGTGTCATCACTGGAATGTGGATAGCGCATTGCTTTATCGATTAGAAAGATGATTCGATCTTCTCCAACTCCAAGGTTGAGTTCTTTTCCTTTCACTTTGATGATTGCATCAGTAGTATTTATGAAAGGTCTTCCTAAGATGAGTGGGACTTTACTATCTTCTTCCATCTCTAAGATTACAAAGTCCACGGGAAAAATGAATTTACAGACTTGAACAAGCATATTCTCGGCAATACCAACAGGATATTGATAAGAATGATTTGCTAATCGAATGCTCATTTTTGTCGGCTTAAGGCTGGTGTTGCATAACTTGGAATACAGTGAATAAGGCATCAAATTGATACTTGCACCAAGGTCGGCTAAAGCATCGCATTGAATATTATTCCCGAAAGTACATGGAATAAGAAAGCTCCCAGGATCTCCGAGCTTTGGTGGGATTTTGTTTTGAATAATGGCTGAGCATTCTTCGTTAAGGAAAGTAGCTGATATTTGCTCTAGCTTGCTTTTGTTATTAAGAAGTTCTTTCAAAAATTTCCTGTAATTGGGCATTCCGGCTAAGGCATCAACGAGAGGAACATTGAGTCTAACCTCTTTGATTATTTCAATGAACTTCTTATAACGCTCTTCCATTTTTGAATTTCCTTACAAATCTTCTCCCATCCGGGGCATAGTATATCAAATTTGACGTGCCATTCCCCGTCTCCATCCTCTCTTTTGTAAACACTTGACCCCTCGGGTCCCCATTCCAAAATTTTAAGTTAAACCGGTAGAGAACCTAAGAAATCTGTGAGTTTCTTGTAAACAAGGATGTTTTTGAATGGATTGTAGAATGCTTCCACCGCGAGTGCACGTTCCATCTCATCCTCAATATCAAAGTATAGTGGAGCTAGCGGTCCATACATGGGGTTTCCATGGACATCACGTCCAACTTCAAAACAAGTTAAGTCATCTTCCCCATCAGAGAGTTCCAAATCTTCCATGAATTCCAACACTTTTCCCCTCGGCTTTGGATAATAGGTTTGTTTTGAGATCCATTCATCGATTGTCATCATACCCCTCCCCATATCTATGATTGCACCACATGTGCATAGGAAAGGTCTTCCAAGTAGAAGAGGTAGACTCTTATCAACCTGTATGCCTAGGACTAGGAAATCGGCCAAGTAAGGTTGATAGCCAATTTGCACCCTTACGTTTTTCACCTCCCCCATCGCCTTTGCTTGGGAATTGTCCGCCATGGTTAGTTTGGAGTGATTTGGTTGTGGTTTACTTAGGCCCAACGTTTTTAATAATGGATAGGTCATAACGTTGACGCTTGAACCCGTATCCGCCAAAGCATACACTGTAGTGGTCCCGTTAACTTTAATAGGCAAAACAAAGTTACCCGGGTCACTCTCCTTACGTGGCATACCCTTAAACAAGATATTATCCCTATCCTCTTCCGAAAGATCTTTATCCCCCAACCTTGCTCTTGCTAACATAACCGCGTCTAGCTTCTTGAGGTATAGAACATAATCTTGGAGTACCTCAATTACTGGATTTTTCTCATTGAGTTCGAGTAATTTTTGTTCAAGGTTTTCTAAGATGGCTTCTTTTTTGTCTTGGGTTAAAGGTTTGAAGGTGTTTGGTGTATTGGGTGGTGAAGGTGTGTAATCATGGTTTTTGTTGGTGGATGTGGTAGGAGTTAATTTATTGGATGAGGTTTTCTTTCTATTAGCCTTCCCCATCTTCACGATTTCCACATTCTCCTTCTCCATGTTAGCACATAACTCCACAAGCATTTCATTCACTCCCTTCTCCTCTTCCAAGTCGGTAATTTTTATTTTCATCTCCCCTAAAGCAAAATCCACTTGACATTTGCTTGTCACAAGAAAATCTCGCCCAAAGCATACATCGGGCTCATCCGCGTTTCCTTCTTCCAAGACAACAAAATCACCTTCGAAAATATGACCATGAATGTTAACCCGAAGATTCTTAACCATTTTTCTCCTATAGGCTTCATAATCCAAACGAACGTGGCCAATTTGATCAAGAACTTTGTCCACAATATAATTTTCACCATAGGCCATGTTTAATTGAGCATCCCACGCACTTACCCCTTCGACACTACAAGGTGTACCGAACCTCATAAGTGGTGAATCATACTCCGTTAGTGGTGCTTGCGTTAATACCACAACTCTACCCTTCTTAGGCACTTGAACCTTGTTCTCTCCCACTTCTTCCACACATTCCGGATCAATAGCCAACTCCTTCTTACTTTCTTCCAAAATAATCCCAATCTTCTCCAACGAGTTTCCGGTGTCCTTAAACATCTCATCCAAGTTACGTAGGTACTCAAAAATTCTGCTTAAACTATCCATAACAAACTATCTAACAAAACAAAACAAAACCAAAGACAAACATCCAAATCATTACCGTTAGAGTTAGTAAAAATCAAAACAAACTACAGAAACCTATTCTAAACTAGTAAAGACACTTATTAAGACTAAAAACACAAGCTAAAACTCAAAATAGAAAACCTAGAAAAAAATTTACCGAGAGCTCCAACCGTTTCGGTTGGCCCTCCAACAGAATCGGTTGGTGGTAAGCTTCCAGACCAAAAACATCTGATAACATCAAATAGTCCTGAATATTAAGTGTCAATTTCTCTTGATAATGCTTGTAATTTATATCATTTATATGGATTTACACTTTTTTCTATTGTTTTCCACTTTCAGGTAAATTACGAGCATTAGAGCTAAAGAGATGCGGAACTAGAGAAATATCAAAAGATTTATCACAGTATGCTACTTTGAAGAAGTTACGGCGTAACTCGTCTCTCACATTACGCCATAACTATTGTGTGACTCAGAAAACGAACTTATCAGAAGGTTACGGCGTAACTCTTCCCAAAGGCTACGACGTAACTATATTAGGTCAAATGAGGTTCCACGCCGCTGATACTTACGTCATAACTATTTCATCAACTATGGCGTAACCAATTTTTTTGAAGACTACGGCGTAACCACTTATAAGATTACACCGTAACTAGCAGATCTAGTGCAAATACGGAGGAATTGAAGGCTACAGCGTAACTCTTGCTATGGTTACGCCGTAACCCAGATCTGGCCTATAAATACCCCACGAATTCCAGCATTTCTAATCATCCTATTCCACACACAACAACAAGAGAACGTAGAAAAAAGCTCAAGGCAGGTCTAGAGGAGCATACGGAGCTGTCTCCAAGGGAGAAATCACTCCCCTACGATAAGCATTAGCATTTTATATTTTCTTTACTTTCAATTCATGTATTTCGTACCTTTGAATATTGAATTGTTTTGTATGATTAATATGAGCGGCTAAGCACCTCTTGGTGCTGGCCTAGTTATGATTCCTTCATTATTTTTTTTTGCGTTTACTTTACTTCCGTACAATTATTTCTAAGTGTATGCATGCATAGTTTATTGGTAGCCACCCTTGGTTCGGTAGTTTTGAATAGCGGTAGAGGCCAATTTCCTAGGAGATATGACCAACTGACCCTAGGTAAGCGGACTGAGACGGGAAGGGTAAGATATGACCAACTGACGACCCTTTCTACTTGTGCGATTTGACCAACTGATCACCTACCGTTTGGATGAACTTAAGAATTAGGGAGTGAGTGTTTAAGTTGCTAACGCCAGGGCACTCACTATTATAGATCTAGCATGTAGCGGTACTTAATGACTTGGCTTAGGGGACCAGGAACAACAAGACTTATGAGGGGACACCTGACTTCTCCTGTGATGGCATCTTTGCTGATAGGTTAGGGCGAATTGACCAAATGTTGTCCTCTCGACTTTGATCCCACCTGAAGTAATTGGAAGTAAGTAGACGTAGACATAACTAGCTAGGAGGATTAACTAGGTTAGCACCACTCTCCTCTATTGATTTACCCTTTACCATTTATCTGCTTTTATTTTCTTTATTCAGCTTTTGTAGTTTAATTAATTAATTCCCTATCGAAACCATTATTAATCTGTGACACCTAGACTTAGTATTAATCCAACACACATAGCTCTTGGGACGACCTCGGCTTTACCGATTACTACACTACACGCGACCGGGTACACTGCCCGTTAGTGCATTAGGGTAGACCATGGGTATAACGAGACTTTATAAATATTAAAACCTGGTCAGTAAAACCTGCATCAAGTTTTTGGCGCCGCTGCCGTTGAGTTATTTTAGGATTAATATTAAGTCGTTTATTTCATTTTAAACCTTTCTACTATTTTCACGATCATTTTTCAAGTTTTCAGGTACCATGGAAGTTGTTAACATCGATGACCTCACTCTTGAGGAATACTTGGCGTTTACAAGAGCGAAACAAGGGCCGGGTCTCATAAGACCGGCAATTGGAGCAGATGTCCATTTCGAAATCAAATACCAATTTATGAGGGAGCTTCGTGCTAACCCTTTTTCAGGAAACAGGGACGATGATGCATATGAGCACGTTGAAAATGTCCTATACATCGCTAGCCTTTTCAACATTCCAGGTGTGTCTCATGATGTTGTTATGCTAAGGGTATTCCCAATGACTCTTACTGGAGCTGCAAGAAGATGGATCGAAAGATTGCCCGCCGGGGCAATTAATACTTGGGCTATACTTAAGAAGCACTTTATTCAGAGATATTGTCCGCCATCGAAGATTTCTAACCAGCTTTTGGAGATCCATAATTTTAAACAAGAAGACGATGAAACGTTGTATCAACCCTGGGATAGATACAACGATCTCCTTTACGAGTGTCCTACACATGATCTGAACAACCAGTAGAAGGTCAACATTTTCTACAAAGGAATTAACGTAACTACAAGACAAATGCTGGACTATCAAGGACCTATCCCAAACATGACTCCTACTCTTGCTATTGAAGCCATTCGAAAAATGGCTGATCACTCTCAAAAATGGCACGACGGAGGAAGTAAAAGGAGCCAAGGCAGAAATTTTGACGGAATTGCAGCAATCGCTAGTAAAATTGAAAATCTCGGTCGAGATATGCTAAAAATCAGAGAAACTGTTCATGCCATCCAAGTCGGCTGCGAAAACTGTGGTGGGGTACATCTGACTAAGAATTGTCCTGAAATTGACAAGGAAGATACGATCGAGGAAGCTAAATATGGAGAGAATAGGCCTTTCTACGGGGATAATCGTAATGGGTATCGTGGAGGACCCCCGCCGTATTATGAGCGTAATGAAAGAAGAGCTAACCTGGAGGAAATTATTAACAAGTATGTTGTGGATACTACCAAAAGGAAAAAGGACCAAGAGGAATGGCTGAAAAATTTCCAAGATAATACAAACAAGAGCCTTTCTTCCCATGAGATATCACTAAAAAACTTGGAAACTTTAATTGGAAAGCTTGGCGACGAGGTACAAAGAAGAAATGAGGAACAACAGAACAAATCTACTATATGTAAGGCTGTATTCTCTGACAATGACAAGTCCTCTGATGAGTCTAATACTGATGGCGAAAGTGAGTTACGCCGTAATCACATCTCAGAGTTACGGCGTAACCAGAATTCTAGCAAAGACACGGGTACCAAGGTCTACAACTCTAAAAGGAGAAGTCATTGGTGTAAGGCTATTGCAATTGACGATGGGGAATGCTACAACTTATGGGCCTCGTGTGATCCTCAAAAAACCTGCGATGGAAGAGTTGATAAAGAGAGGGTAATTGATGACAGATACATGTGGACTACACTTAACAACGAATAAAGGTTAGCCAAATTCTCGATTAACGAAGTGGAAGGACCACCTATCAAGCATTACTGCAAACCCTTACTCGTCACGGAAGATGAGATTACTCACGCTTGGCCAACGTGCAACCCTTTTCATGAATATTGCAACGGAGGAGGTAATGTGAAGAACGAAGTTTGGATATGCCCACATGAATCTGGGAGGCATGACATTGATTTTGGAGATCTATCATTCAGAGATTGGTATTCAGTAAGATTCGGGGACGCAATAATTAATTCGGTTTTGTTTAGAAATCTGGAACTCAAATATGAAAAACATATTCTTCGAGGAAAAACCATTAAGCCCCTCGATTATATTCCTTTTGAAAATGACAATGACAAAAGAGCCAAAATCATTGGTGTGAACAAATTAAGACCGCTGACGAAAACGTTTGGGCTTCCTTCAACCCTTTTGAGTATGAATGTGACGGGGGAAGCAGCATTGAGAGAGCTGGGGAAGACGAGTTCCTATGGACTTCAATTAATGATTCTGAAAGAACAGAATTGCCTTGGCCAGATGATCTTGAATTCGACGATTGGGTCAGAATCAAATACGGAAAAATTGACGCGTTAACTAAAGAGAAAATCTGGAATGGATGTATGAGCAAAGATCAACCTAACAACGAAATTCCTAATGAAGATGACACCAAGGACTCGTCTAAGATAGAAAAAGAAGAATGCAAGCAAATACTCGTAGAAAATTCACCTAACAATGACCAACTAAAAAATACCGATTCCGACGATAATGATTTCGATTACCTCGAGTTACATGGCGAAGACAGTTTCATTGACCCAGATGATGAAGTACACGAGAAAAGAAGATGCAAGCTTCTTGGCATCCTGATGAGTGTCTAAATACTCATCATTTTTGTATAATCTAAACTGCAAAATCATCTGAAAACACTCAAAAATGCATTAAAATGATGAAAATATCACAAACAAGTGTTTTATGTGTTTTAAATGCAAAAATATCAAAATCAGATGAAAAATGATTCAAGTTTGCAAAATTGGCAGTTTTAGTCCCCCAAGTTTTAAAAGTTGTCAAATCTAGTCCCTGGAATTCAAAAATGTGAAGAAATGTCATTCAAGGTCCCTGAAATCTTCTAAGTTGTTAAAAATGATCCTTGAATGATTCTTTGGTCAAATGGCATAAAAGGTCCCTAAACTTTGAAAAATGTCAAAATTAGTCCTTGGACTTATAAAAAGGAATTTTATGCAAAAAGGGTCCTTGTACTATCAAAGTTTGTCAAAATTGGTCCTTGTGATAAGTTTGGAAAGTTGGCAAGATCAGTCCTTCAAGTTTGGATAAGTTGCAATTTTGATCCTTGTGTATACTAAACCAAACCGGACCCTTATCAATATCAAAGCCCAAATCCAATCCATAAACCGGCTGGCCCATATGCATATCCAAGCCCAATCCCACTTGACCCCTTGACCTTGACCCTTGGACCCCGTTTGATATTAGCCCCGGTCAACGAAAGTCAAACGGGCAGAAATACCGCCAACACTGTAGCTCTCCCTCACCAACACTGTAATTCCAAAAACCAGTCATGGTTTTCCATCTTTTTCAACCCCCCCCCCCTTACCTTGTCCCCTCCACCTCCACTAACACCCAAATACTCTTAATTGATTGAAACCAACTCATTAATACTCAAACCTGCTATGAAGAAATTGGCGCCAAAACTACAAGTGGACGGTTTTGATGATTTTGTGCAATCCAATGGCTGGAAATTGGTGGGATAGATTCAGAGATATCAGAGGAGTCCAAAAAGTCTATAAAAGAAGGGAGAGATGCATTGTATGAGATATCTAGAATAACTTAGTTTTCTTTAATGTCGTTTTTAGCATAATTTAAAATTTCAGTGTACGTTTTAGTTTACAAGCTTTGTATTTCAAGTTGTTATTGTATTATAAACCTTTTACAAGTATCAATTTCAAGTTTCAAGTTTTAATATCAGTTTATGCAGTTTCATATTTCAAAAAATCTCATGTGAATCAAATGTTGTTATAAGGTGTTTGTATGGACTGAAATAGATCACATAAGCTCCTGGAAAGCTTATTCAAGCTTTTAGAAACCTTAAAAAACAGTTTAGAAGCAAAAACAGAAAATCACCAAAAATACCAATTAAATAGTTTAAAAATCAAAAATCTCATGGAAATGGTGTACACAGCTGGAGCAGGGTGAATTATGGATGGCCTTGGGTTAATGGCTTAGTGGTAAGCCTATAGGAGTGTTTTTGGTTCCTAGTTCTTGGATTTCAGTTGGATAGCCATTTGTAAGCCCTTTGTTCAATTTTTGAATTTCACTGTTTTAATTGTTTAGTGATTGTAATTTTTGTGTTTTATTATTCACTAGTTATATTTAAGTGTATTTAAGCTTTAAAATCAGTTGGTTAATCTTTTAAATTTGTAGTTTATATAAATTTCATTTTAACAGTTAAAATAGCTTAAGTCTTAATTCTTCGTTTTATGTTGTTGTCACTGTTGGTTCATGTTTATTTAGACTTAATTAGTGATTATATAAGGTCTGAAATCATCTGCATGGTCTTAAGTTGTGTTAGTCTTTGAAAATATTCAAAACAGTTAAGATAAAGGGGTGTTTGGATTCCTTGTGTTTACTGTGCTATAGGTTGTTTGAGTGGTTGCTAGTTATTGTCTTGTATTACACTTGGTCTAAATATCTCAAGCAAGTCAAGAAAACCTGTCCTTGTTTCATCAATAGTCAAAATCTCTTTTGATCAAAGCTTGTGTGTCCACTGTTGGGATTGCATGATCATTGATTTTGTTTTTGTGTTTACAAGTTGTTATCATTGATCAAACAAGTCTTATTTCAACCTAACATAACATAATTAGTGCTTAGGATCAGTTTAAATCTCATTTAAGTCAAACTTATCTCGTTTTTATAAAAGTCAAAATTTTCACTTGGGTCGTTTTTGAATTAAAAAGATAATTTTACTGTGTGTTTATTAGTGAGATTCAGCTTAAAAGCTTTTGGGATATCATAGTTCAGTTGCTAAACAAAATTAGAAAAATGCTAGTTCTCCTTTAATCAGCTTTTTAAGTGCTTTTTAACTTGCTTCTTTTGAGTCCCTTGTCTGAAACACTGCCCTGTGCACAGTGAATAGGTCCAACTTGATAAGCTTGCACAGAGCTTATTAGTGGGTCATAGCTTGTGATACTTGGTTCTTTGGAAAGCCAACCTGGTCATCTTTGAGTCCCAAGCTTAAGTTTTCATTTTCTAGCTTGTTTGCTAGGGCTGCAAGTAGCCTTTTGTTCTGTCCATTTTTTCAGTTTAAGCCAAGTGCTTATTGTCTTTGTCCTAGCTTTTCAGTGTGCTTATTTGTATCTTTTAGCTTCATATTAGTAGCACTAGCTTATTTGAATCTTATTCTACTCTTGTTTCCAGTTTTCAAGCTTCTTTGAGCTTATTTCACCAAAATAAGCTTATAAGCCTACTGTTGGATCATAAGCTTATCAAAACTGCTTATTTTAAGTTTATAAAATTTTTGTTTTTGTAAAAGTTTCATATTTTAGGTAGTTAAGTAGTTTTCAAAAAGAAAAATCAGAAAAACATCAATTTAAAAATAGTGATAGCGTTTATTTAATAGTTTTTAGCTTTTTGATTTTTCTTTTCATCTTATTAATAAGCAAATCTTGTTTTTTTACTTTTGTTAGTTTCCTGTCATCATATATTATTTTTAGAAAAAGTTTCATAATTTTCTCTTTTTATTTAGTAATTATTAAAATTATAAATAGTTAATAAGTATTAAATAATTAGTAATAAATAATTAAAAAGCATAAAAAATATCTTTTCAGTTTTAAAATTAGTTTTATCATATTTTAGATTTTTCCAAGTTAAAATTTCATTTTTCCAGTTTTATTTTATATTTTCTAGTATTTAAGTGTATTTTAAATAATAATTAATTAGTAATAATTAGATAAAAAGTGTGAAAAATATATTTTTAATTTTAAAATAAGTTTTATAATATTTTAGATTTTTATGAATCATAATTTTATTTTTCTAGCCTTATTTCATATTTTCTTCTATTTTAGAGTATTTATTAAATAGTTAAAATAGTTTTTAATTAATAATAATTAAATAAATAGTTGTAAAAATAATTTTCTTTTTCTAATAATTTCCTTTTATTTTTAGGTTTTCAAAAATGTCATTTTCATATTTTTAGGTCTTTTATTTCTTAGATTTCACTTTTTTTTTGTACGTGTACGTAGTTTTTAAACGTACATTTTGCGTTTCTTTTATCTGATTGTTGTGCTTTCCAATTCTGTATTCCATTCTATTCCAATCAATCAGTAGTGTAATTTCTCAATCAAAACCTTTACTGATCACTATCCTTAGTGATCATTCTATCATCTGAATTAGTTTTGACACACCATTGAGTCTCCGTGGGACTAAACGACCCGGGAATTCATTCTATTCTCCAGGACTTCATTGTATTTGTGTTTTAAGCAGTTTTAAGTCTATTACGGTTAGCCATTCACAAGTGGCTAGCTTGTGTGATTAGACTTGACTGGTTTAACAGAGATCACATCCCGTTTAAGAGACCACCACCAATTATAGCCGAAAAAAATGAGTTTACGCGATACCATTTGGGACCTGAAGAAAAATTTTGCAAGATTCGGAAGATTGAAACCAAAGAATATCTATGCACTGCCACAAATGTCGGTTGGGTTAGGCGTAACTTAATGAAAGACATGGAGGAAGTCGGGGAAGTCCAAAGGCCCCCATAGAAGCCCCGCGGCTCTGAGTCTAACTTAAAGACTCGTAAATAAAGAAAAGTGCTCTTTCGGGAGACAACCCGAATTATCCCTTTCTCTTATTTTATTTCCATTTCTGTAGGGTTTTGTGTTTTCTAACCATTTTTGCAGGAAACGAGGAAGTAATTGTTGCTGCAGTTTGCTGATCTGACCAGAGTTACGGCGTAACTCGTCTAAGTGATTACGCCGTAACCAACCTTTTTGCAGCAGAATTCTTGACGCATTAATCATTACGGCGTAATACCATCTCTATGGTTACGCCATAACCACTCGCTTTGCAGCTTATGTCAGGTTTTGATAGTTACGGCGTAACTCCCTCAAAAGAGTTACGACGTAACCTTCCTCTGCTTTAATTCTTTCATTTTAAAACACATTAACCTTGTATTAGTATTTTAAATGAACTTTGTGGGTGTGTTCCCTGTAAACCCTCACGAGACTTCACTCATCCACTTGGGACACCAAGTGGTTTAAAAGGCTTGTTGCATATGCTAAATGCAACCGTGATTCCTACGAAAGTGAGTTAGGTTTTTTTATTTTGCATTTTTCATTTTTTTTTCTTTTAAGAATTATGCTTGTCGGTAGTGTGATTTCAGGAATTGAAGTTTATTCATGATGCTTATACGAAGGCACGTCTCTTTTTCGTGGGCCTTCTTTCTTTATGGAGCAAATTTCAGGGAAGTTCTCGCTCTAATTCTACTTTTCTCTTCACCTTTATTTAATGCTTAGTACAAAAGGGACTTTGTACAATTCAAGTGGGGGGACGGGAGTAGAATTATCTCTTGAACATTATTTTGCCCTCATTTTTCTAGTTTATTTTGAAAAAATTATGCCATTTTTAAAATTTTGACACGTTTTTCTTAACCTAACTAGAGTAGACCTTAGCCGAGCACAACAACCCTTGATATATTATGGTGAGATTAGCCTTATCTGTTTCCAATATTTTACCCCAAATCCACCAAATTATGAGTGTGCCGGTAGCTTGTAAAGTTTAGAACTTGGCCTTTGCATCATTTCGAGACCATAGACGAGGTATGTTGAGTTAGCTCGATGTATTTGGACTTTTCAGTTTTAGAAGGCAATATTATAGGATTATCACCAAAATAGCCTACCATTGTGTGTCTATCGATTAGTCACCTCGACTTCTCGACCCCCATGTGAAACCCTTTTGTTGCACTCACCTTTAGTGCAAGATACCCCTAGATACACCCATCTGAGCCATTCCTTTCATTTTTGTTAACCCGATATATTGTTTCGATACACCTATACACCTTAGCCTACCCTGTAGTCTTTATTTGTGATTGGAAAGTCATAATTTGCCTAAGTTCAAGGTTCAAGTGGAAAGGTTCGGAAATCACGCTTTCATCGACAACATTCCTGAAGATCATTGAAGACCCCCCGAATTCCCATTGTTCATCTCAAGTGGGGGGATATTATGTTTAGTTATTATTGTTATGTTGATTCAAAAAAAAAGTGATTCGAAAAAGGAAAAAATTATATATATATATATATATATATATATATATATATATATATATATATATATATATATATATATATATATATATATATATATATATATATATATATATATAGTTGTTATGTTATTGTAAAGTGCGATGTTATAAGCACTATGAGCTTTATAGATTTAGTATCGAGGAGGCCACCTCGGTTACATTTGAAGATTAGAGTTGGTAGTTATGCCAACAATTGGAGAAAAGGTAGTGTGCCCATCACGACGTCCTCTAATGACACATCTACCTTATATTTCATGTTCCGGTTTCTTGACTTCAAAGATTGAACTTTGGGCGGACGGTAAGTGGTGATGACTTGGTTATAGATTCAGACTACCTGCTTGTTTTTTTTATTTTACACCATTTATACATCCCATGTCTTATCCTACCCCTTAGTCATGAAGCGTGTCTAGGTGATGCAGCGAGCAATCTTTGGTTTCTTGGCCATGGATTTGGTCATGTATCATTGATTTTGTCCACTTCGCCATGACATGTTAGTAATGACGAGTCACCCCTTAACCTTTGTCGTGTCTACCCATATTGCCTTCGAGAATTGTTTAGCCCTTAACTCTAGTGGTGGAGATTTGTGTAACCGCCAAGCTTATGATAGAGTACATGCTATGACTGTGCGATTGAGTGATGACCCCGAAATTGACACTTAGAATAGTTGAGAGATTTGAGAGTTTTGTTCCCCTTTCGTGAGGTGTTTGGCTTTGTTTTATTCTAGCATAAGGGATTTGTAAACTTATATTTTCCAGGTTATGGGAGATATCTTTTTAGGAATCTTTCTAATAAGGTCTACCTGAGGGCAAGTAGAGTTCAAGTGGGGGGATATTTGATAACATCAAATAGTCCTGAATATTAAGTGTCAATTTCCCCCGATAATGCTTGTAATTTATATCATTTATATGGATTTACGCTTGTTTTCCATTGTTTTCCACTTTCAGGTAAATTACGAGCATTAGAGCTAAAGAGACGCGAAACTGGAGAAATATCAAAAGATTTATCACAGTATGCTACTTTGAAGAAGTTACGGCGTAACTCGTCTCTCACATTACGCCATAACTATTGCGTGACTCAGAAAACTAAATTATCATAAGGTTACGGCGTAACTCTTCCCAAAGGCTACGACGTAACTATATTAGGTCAAATGAGGTTCCACGCCGCTGATACTTATGCCGTAACTATTTCATCAACTACGGCGTAACCAAGTTTATTGAAGACTACGACATAACCACTTATAAGATTACGCCGTAACTAGCAGATCTAGTGCAAATACGGAGGAATTGAAGGTTACGACGTAACTCTTGCTATGGTTACGCCGTAACCTAGATCTGGCCTATAAATACCCCACGAATTCTAGCATTTCTAATCATCCCATTCCACACACAACAACCAGAGAATGTGGGAAAAAGCTCAAGGCAGGTCTAGAGGAGCATACGGAGCTGTCTCCAAGGGAGAAATCACTCCCCTACGATAAGCATTAGCATTTTATATTTTCTTTACTTTCAATTCATGTATTTCGTACCTTTGAATATTGAATTGTTTTGTATGATTAATATGAGCGGCTAAGCACCTCTTGGTGCTGGCCTAGTTATGATTCCTTAATTATTTTGTTTGCTTTTACTTTACTTCCGTAAAATTATTTCTAAGTGTATGCATGCATAGTTTATTGGTAGCCACCCTTGGTTCGGTAGTTTTGAATGGCGGTAGAGGCAATTGCCTAGGAGATATGACCAACTGACCCTAGGTGAGCGGACTGAGACGGGAAGGGTAAGATATGACCAACTGACGACCCTTTCTACTTGTGCGATTTGACCAACTGATCACCTACCGTTTGGATGAACTTAAGAATTATGGGGTGAGTGTTTAAGTTGCTAACGCCCGGGCACTCACTATTATAGATCTAGCATGTAGCGGTACTTAGTGACTTGGCTTAGGGGACCAGGAACAACAGGACTTATGAGGGGACACCTGACTTCTCCTGTGGTGGCATCTTTGCTGATAGGTTAGGGCGAATTGACCAAATGCTGTCCTCGCGACTTTGACCCCACCTGAAGTAATTGGAAGTAAGTAGACGTAGACATAACTAGCTAGGAGGATTAACTAGGTTAGCACCACTCTCCTCTATTGATTTACCCTTTACCATTTATCTGCTTTTATTTGCTTTATTCAGCTTTTGTAGTTCAATTAATTAATTCGCTATCGAAACCATTATTAATCTGTGACACCTAGACTTAGTAATAATTCAACACACATAGCTCTTGGGACGACCTCGGCTTTACCGATTACTACACTACACGCGACCGGGTACACTGCCGGTTAGTGCATTAGGGTAGACCATGGGTATAACGAGACTTTATAAATATTAAAACCTGGTCAGTAAAACCTGCATCAACATCCAACCGATCCGGTTGCGGGTTGCAACCGAACAGTTAGGACGACTTTTCAAAAAAAAATTTTAACTGAAATTAATTAATTAAATCTATTAATTATAAATTAATTATTTACCGTTTATTATACTTAAACTCTAATTAAATGTGTCTACTCAGTATCCTTATTATTTGAAAATATTAATTATGCTAATTAAAAAAAATTATATTAACTAAATGAACTTAAGTAATCATTAAAACTACTAAACTCATAAAAACTGAAAATTAACTAAGTTAATTACTGCAATAAAGACAAGATTAATTAAAAAGTTAAATAAAACTAAAAATGACTTAATATCAAAAATCTAAAAATTACTAAAACAAGCATAAGCAATCTATAAGACAATCTATAAAAATCAAAACTGGCAAGAAATAAGCTATAAACTATAACACAAAACAATAGAAAAACTAAAAACTACAAAAATTAAAAATTAAAATTTTCCGCGAGCACCAACCGTTTCGATTGCTCGCGCAACCGATTCAGTTGGTCTCTAAAACCATTTTCTTTTCTTTTTTTTTTCTTTTTTTTTTACTTTTCAATATGAAATCTAATTTTAATATTACCAATTTCACAGAAACGAACTAAATCAAAAACTACTCAAATCCCCGGCAGCGCCGCCAAAAACTTGATGTGCTCAAATCTCCGGCATCGGCGCCAAAAACTTGATGTGCTCTTCGTGTGCAAGTTTTAAAAATTTATAAACACGAATTATCCGGCTATTACTATAAACATATACGAGCAAGTATACTCGTTCGCGATAGCAAAGTTGGGTAAGTCGAGATCGTCCCAAGGGATTTGCGTTTGAATTAGTGTTAAAAGATTGGTAACAAGAAAGCTTTGTCAAGGCTCTCTCCAAAAATTATGGTTTTAATGAAAATCAATATTAAGAAACATATACTTGTGTGTAGTCTATAGGCAATCATAGTAAGTGTTCATGAAGGCTTGGTGTAAACTCTTGATGTGATGCACAAATCATAAGCAAACAATTTCCAACCCATGGTTTATGTTTTGTAAAATCATTTTAAGAACAATAACATATAGGTAATCCTTTCGGTCCTTATCCTAATGATTATCCTTTAGAAAATCCATTTGTTTGTAAAATGTTCTTATTAAACTCGTTCCTACGAATCTTTCGACCTTTCGTGATGAAAATGTTTCTAGTCTTGTTTCAATAAGTAAACATGGTGGTTGTCAATCACCATATCCCCATACTAGTTTGTCACTTAACTTTTTGGAATAAAACACAAGAGAAATCCTTTCGCTCCTTTTTCTTAAAACATGTTTTACCGACAAATCAAACAAGACTAGTAGTTTTCCAACAAACTCATTTAAACAAGATCATATACATGCATCACATATAAGAAAACTAGTATGATTTCGTACATCCTTACACACAAGTATATTCAGCAATTACTCCATGACAATCATAACAAAACACAAGTAGTAACAAAGTAATTCAAATAATTCAAGAGAATAGAAATTCATAACAAGTTCCATAGAATACCTAAGCTTTTGGATTACAAGAATTAGAAATTTGTTGTTGGATCAATTTACTCTAACCAAACTAACTTATATAGCTTGTTAAGGGTTTAATAACTTCGGATAAATCCTAAGTTGTTAACAATGAAACACTGAGTAATCTCTATTAAGTACGCGGAATTTACTTAACAAAACTAAGAAGAATATAATATTAACTTTCAACGATTTTATTAATAACTCTAAATCTGCTTGTTATGTAGATTCTTAAACAACTCTAAAACTCTAATAATAATCGTACTTTAGGATTCTAAAACATATATGAAAACTCGTACTTCTAATGCCAATCTAGGGGTCCTTTTATAGGCTTAAGGATAACCCTAGTCGGTTTACAATTTGTATCCTTGTACGACAAGTAATCTAAACAAAGAATATTCTAGAATAAGAAAGCTTTCCATAAACGAATATAACAGTTCTTTAGCTTTGCAGTACTTTGACTTCGACAGCAGTACTTTGACTTTTTCCAGTACTTTGTCATTCTTCAGCACTTTCATATCCCAACAATCCTCCCCTAACTTGAATTCTACTTGCTTGACTTCAAGTTCCTTTGTAAATTTATCTTTAACATCTCCATCTACAAGGAAAGATTGTGTCTTTGTCTTTGGATTGTATCTTTGTATTCTCTGTGCTTATATCATCATTATCAAAGTATTCTTTAGAAATTATTCTTTACAGCATCCTTGATCAGTAATCTCTTTTCAGCAACATTCAGCAAGCTCCATCTTTTCAGCAACATAAGATAATTTGTACATTAATTCAGTTTAAGTTTCAGTCTATTCTCATCACTTCCAGGTGTGTAAACTCCTGTGAGAGGTGAATCATTGAAAATTTAATGGATTTGATGTCTCTTTACCAAAGCCACTAACTCTGGAGTAGCCAAATGTTTTGATGTGTAAGATCATGGTACAATGATAACCATATGATTTTTAGCAAATCATCAGCTATCAACAGATTTGATTTGTCTTTACCAAAAGCTGTACCCTTTTGGACTAGTTAGTTCTTTCAATCATGGTGAACTAATTACCATATAATGGTTTTTCCACAGCCTTTACCACAAGCCATTTTCTTGTGGGCTAGCCAACTCTGCACATTTACTGATATGGTGAGTTGATTACCATACAACTTATTAGCAAGTTGTCAACTATAAAACGGATTTGAGATATCTTTACCAGAGCCGTTTGCTCATGGATTAGCCAATCCTTTTTTAACCATGGTGGATTGATAACCTATTGTTGTTACCATCTCAAAAACCATTTATTTCTTTTAACCTTTGTTTCAAAATATTTATCACTTTAACAAAAGTTTTCTTTTCAAAATCATTAACTGGTTTAATACTGCAAGCAGTACTTTGATGAAAGTACTGTTTGATCAGCAGTACTTTGAATAAAGTACAGATATTTCAAAAATAATTTATTCAATAAATATTCATACCAGTTATTCATGCATCATCATCAGCCATAGTCGTCCATCTGATAAACAATTTGATGACCATAAGAGCAATTTCATTATCTTCTTCAACTTCCATTCCATGCTCTAGCATTCTCTTTATGACATCTGATGTAAGCAGAATCATAGTCCCATCTTCTAACTCTAGAACATGTACTCCAGATTCTTCAAAGAATCTCCAGCTAATAATCTCCCAATCTTCTTGATTTTTCCAAATCTCTTCAGTACTTGTTTCTTCAGTTTCCCAAACAGTTGTGAGATCTCCAAGCAAGATTAAACCAACTCCTTCTGATGGAATGTGTTCAAAGTATTCTTGCACCAAATTATATAAATGAAACAAATCCTCTCTATCTATTATGTGCAATAGATCCCATAGCATATTAAACACTCTGAAGCTTTCATCTTCTCTGTGAAACATCAGATAACTTCCATCCTTTGATTCTACAACTTCAAAAGTAGTTATTGGAGACTTTTTCCTCTTCTTTTCTGTCTTCTTATCTGCATCAGCTTTAGAATACTCAAATTCTACAATTCTTAAGTAATTCCTCAGTTCATCATTAGTATCAGATCTTAACTCAACTTTCTTTGATGGCTGTTGATCTTCAACTTCAGTTGTTCTTTTTCTTTTTAAGCTTTCTTTTCTATCATCTTCTTTCTGAGTATCAACCTCTTTATAGTCTTTGATACTATCAACTTGTTTCTGATAAGCTTCTCTAACAGCTTCATACAAACCTTTCATCTCAACATAATTCAACTTATTCAATCCAATATATCCTTGCTTCTTTAAATAAGCCATCATTGCATTCCTTTCCTTAGCACAATTTGGTCTTCTTGGTAGAGCAGAAACAGGAATAGGTGATTGTAATGGTACAGCAGCTTCAGCATTCAATTCTTCTTGTAATTTCTTAGCTGCTTCTTCATTCTTAGCATCTTGAATATCAGCTTCAGCATTCAATTCAGCCTGTAACTTTCTAGCTGCTTCCTCATTCATAGCAACTTGAGCAGCCCTTATTTGTGCTAAAGTGAGCGTCTTCTTCTTTGTTTCTACCATCTTACCTTTCCCTTTATCTTTTGGATCTATAACAAGTTGAGATTGAGAAACTTGATGTTATTCTTCAGTAACACCAGGAATGCTAACACTTCTTGGTTTTGATAAATCATGCAATATTTCAGCAATGGTTTCATCATCACTTGCAGTGTGTATTCGTTTGAGAGTATCAGCTTCTTCTTCTTGTGGAATTGTTGAAGGACCAGCTTCTTCTTCAAAATCTAACACTCTTGGTGTAATTAATTCTTGTCGAGATGTTTCATGAAAGCCAGTACTTTGATCAGCAGTACCTTGATCATCAGTACTTTTAACACCAGTTCCTTCAGGCTCAGTACTTTGAAGATTTACATGTGCTTCAGTACTTTGAGGTTCATTCTCCTTTTCTTCATGACATTCAACATCTTCTTTCAAATTCTCTTCTTCTAAATTCCTCCCCAATTGGACAAAAGAATGTTGTTGAACCTTTGTACCTGTGGTGGTCTTCTTTAATTGCCTTCGCTTGATGTGTAACCAATGGCCATACAAAGTTCTTTAATCTCCTAAACTTAAGCTTCAACTTCTTAATCTGAGTGGCCTGTGTAGAAAACTAGAAGGGGGTTGAATAGTTTACCGATTAAAACTTTGTTTTGAAACTTATTGAAAGAACAATTGATATTGATCTTAAGTATGTTAATGAAATATGCAAGCAATATGTAATAAGTAAATAAGGAAAGAAATGATCAAACCACAACAAGTTGTTTATAGTGGTTCGGCCTACAAGGACTCTTTTTCCTTGCCCTACTCCACTCCCCGAGTCTCACACTCGAGAGTTTAACTTCACTAGTCAACAAGCTCCTTTCACCGGCGGAGAAAACCTTTACACTTCGCTTACACTATTTCCGACACTAAGCTAGATGTCGAGTTCTTTCCAAGGGTACAACTACTCCCACACACAATGTATTTTGAGGACTAAAATACTAACCACTCACACTCACAAGATTATGATGGTTTGATACAACAATGAAGTATGGATCAATACTAGATCATACAACACTAAACAAACAAGACTTCCAACTTCTCGTTGAAGCTTGAATATGACTTGATCTTCTTTGCTACAAAAGAGATCACTAATATGATATGAAACTGAGTTAGAAAGGTTAGAGAGAAGATATGTATGAGAGTATGTTAGAAAGGGATGAGAAACTACTTGGCTTGGCATTGCTATTTATAGCCAATTTGGACAGGAGCGTTCACGGACCGCGGACCCCTTAAAAGGGTTCCGCCCGTGTACCAAAATGGTACCGCCAGTCTGACAGTCAAGATATCAAATCTTGCCTAAAGTCAACTCTATCTAAGTAAGATTGTGCAAGATATGAAGAGTACAAATCTTCACAAAATATCTAATGGAATCTTCCAATGATCTCTATGATGTAATACATGATGTCAATATGTTGTATTACTATTAATAGAAATATGCAAGTGCTTAAGTAGTGTTTGGTTTTGAGAACCTAACACATTCTACAAACTACTATCATACATAATGATTAGAGTCATATCAAGATGTTACTAATCATAAATGTAAATGCTTGAATGATGAATATATTGTTTGAGAAAGCTTGTTTTAATATCTAGTAAACTTGACAAGCTTTAAGCTTTTATAAATTAAATTTACTTTTGTCGTTAACAAAACTTAGGCAAAGATCAAAAATATAAATAACGTTTAATGACGATATTTGTATTAACAATCTCCCCCTTTTTGTTGAGGACAAAATATAAATTTTATTTTTATAAAAGAAAAAAAGTTTGTACAAGAGTTATAAAAATATTAGTTTTAGAACTTTGAAAAGAAAATGATAATATAAGTGTATGAATTTTGACTTTTTATGAAAGTCAAAGAGTTCACTAGTTGATGCATGATGTTGACTTTTTCAGAAAGTCAAAGTATGCAGTTTGACTTTTTTAAGAAAAGTCAAGTATTATCAATGAGGGTTCCTGTTTGACTTTTAGAAAGTCAATTGTATGCAGTTTGACTTTTTCAGAAAAGTCAAATATAAATAATTTCCAAGTTCTATATTTTCTCCCCCTTTTTGTCTCAACAAAAAGAAGAGGCTATGCGGAATGTAATGAGCCCGAGCTATTATCTCCCCCTTGTTCAAAGCTCCCCCTAAATTGGGTGCTTTAATGGGAAGATACATGGATTGTGAAAATAAAGCTACAAAAAAATGTTAGTAATAATGATCATTCATAAGCATTTCCAAACACTATGTAATGACACCAACAACATAATAAACAACATTCATTAGTTAAAACTTTTCATGAGTAAAGATCATGAAAAGAGAACACAATGATGTGTTTCTAGTACAAGGAAATAAAAATTATCCTAAAAACAAAACAAATAAAAGACTATTCTAAAAACCATCCTAAAGTGATGGTGGATGGGAAAGAGCGTTGAGACGCTTAAGAATGTGGTTGAGGATGAACCTCATTTCTTCGTGGAAGTCATGGACCATAATCCGGGTCCGTTCCACGGTTTGACCCGTTTGCTCACAAGTTGAGCAACCATGCCTTGGAGGGTAGAAAGTTTGCGGAGGTTGTGGTGGTGGAATGGTGGATGTGTTGGTGGTGTTGGGGATGTTTGGAGTGGTCATGATGGATGCAAGCAAAGCACTTTGCATTTGCATTATCTCACTTAAGTGAGAATCCACCATGCCTTTGAATTGGTGGAGGTTGTGGAGTTCGGCTTGAATCTCCTCTCTAGTGGGATTGTCATCCCACATGCTCTCCGGAATGTCCTCAATATGAGGGGACATTGATGATGGAAGTGGATGATCCCCGTATAAAGGACCATGAATGTCCTTGTGAATGGGGTGGAAAAGGAGAGGTCTTGGCCCTAATGGGGCGTTTGGGTCAATGGATGACCGAGGTGATTCATGAGCGATTCGCTCAATGGTGCCAAAGGATGGCAATGGTGGTGGATGACTTGGCCTAGGAGGCAAGTCTTCCAAGTCCTCTAGGAAAGGATTTGGTGATGTTGGTGGAGTTGAAAATAACTCCATGGGAGTGAGAGTGGGAGACCTTGGTGAAGGTGGTGAGGGTGTTTTGGATGTTTGGATGGGTGCTGGTGGAGGTGAAGTAGGTGCTTTTGATGGTGGTGGAGTGGTGATCACAATGTGTGATGAAGTAGGTGTAGCTAAGGTAAGGTGTGTATCATCTCTAATTGGAGATGAGATTGTGAGTGGTGAAGATTCGGATGATGAGCTAAGATTAACAAAACAACAAGGCCTTACGCTCATTCTAGCGGTTTTCTTGCAAGGTTTTGGTGATGATTTAGTCATTTTTAACTTGGGTTTTGATTTGCTAGATAGTAGTGAGAATGAAGAAGGTGTGAGGATGATCATGGTAAAACCTTTCAATTTATAGAGGTAAGAAATTGTTGAGAAAAGGTTTGATTTGATGTTGAACCATTGAAGAGATGAGGTTCCTAATGATTTGGAAGTGGGTTGAATGCTAGTCATATCACCCAAGTCAATCCATACAAAGAAGATGGAGTGAAGAAGAAAAGATATGCAATAAATGTGTTCTAGTGAGTGGAATTTCCTAATATTCAGATTACCCACGGATTTGAAGGTACCAAAAATTTGGTTCCTTCCTTTATGCAAAAGGGCTCCTTGGGTGGATTTTTCAAATTTTTGAATTTTGGTGGGAAATGGATTTCTTATATACCTTAGTGAATAATACTAGTTCTAATAACAGTATAAACTAGTTAAGATTGATTTATAAGTGATGGAAGATAATTTGGAATTACGAAAGAGTCAAAATTTAGAAAATTACCTGGAGAATCCACGGCACCAAAATAACACACGGACGGTACCCTAAAAAGGGTGCCGTCTGGTCCGCCTGTACAGGTATGGCGGTACCAAAAGATATAAAGGACGGTACCAAAATTTTGGTGCCGTCGGATCCGTGGAGTGCTGAAAATTGGACAGAGTTCGTTTTTAGGTGTCGGGCAAATTTCCGAAACCTGAAATTTTTCTTAAAAGCTGTTATACTAAACATTTCTAGTTAGGAAAAGTAAATAACACATATCTAAACATAGAGGAGCATAGATTTTGAGCAAGGCTTATTGATTTTCACAATATAGTGAAAATGGGTAAAATTTGATAGCATACATGTGCTATCCCCCTGCATGAGATTGTTAGCAAACACCATTGTTTTAAGTTATATTATCATCCTACATAATAAAAACAACTAAATAGTATCAAACATTAATGATAAAGCATTGTTCCAAACACTCCTTAAAGTACCCTTATTTGTCCAACTTCTTGTAAATCTTGTTCATCATCCTACCAAGGCACTTGAACATTCCCTTAGTTTGTTTGAATTCTGCTGATTCATTCTCAATCTCGGGAAGAGATGTGTAATACTCTTGAGGTGGAAGACGAGAGCTTGGAAGACCATCCTCGGAGCTATTTGATGATGATGATGAAGGAGTTGGAGGTTTAGTTCTCTTGCCTTTAGTCTTAGCAACTCGAGCATCACTCAAAGGTACAAAGATGTGAGGGATGAGATCATAGTGAAGGTGCATCCCTTTTGGGGTTGGTGGAATTGGAGCGAAGTTTCTATAGAGACGGGTGAGAAGCTTCCCGTATGGAAGAGCAACGGATCCTTGAGTTGGAATATCAATCATTCTCCTAGCTATGTAGTAGGCTAAGTTGAATGGTTGTCGGGTGGACAAGTTGTAAAGCATGTGGCAAAGACAAGCGTTTATGTGATCCCTATTCCCTATGGTGCTAATGACGTTTGCTCTAAGTAACTCCTCCCATTTCTTAAATTCGTGCTTAAGTTCATTGAGCTCCATTCCATATGGATCTCGGTCTACCTCTTTTCCCTTTCGGGTAACTCGGGTTGTATCACCTTTTGGGTTAAAAAGGTGTTCACGGATGACATCCTTATCGGCTAAACGGGTTATGTAGGAAAGAGAGCGGTCATTGATTGTATCAAGAGCGGTGAGTGACCACTTATCCATGTAGACACAAGTTCCTCGGTTGGGAATTCCTAGTACTCTAGCAAATTCACTTAAAGTGATGGTGTAGTCATTTTGGTTGATTCTAAAGCTAAGACAAAACTCATCATCTTCATCACTAAAACCGGTCACACTAGCATAGAATTCTAATACGAACCTAGGACAAATTGGTTCATCAATGTCAAGAAGACAATCGAATTGAATGGCGGCTAGTTCTTCACGAAGATTGGTATGCTCAAGGAAGGATGAGTGAATGGTTCTACCCTCGTGGAAATACCTTGATTCTAGACCCCTAATATTTCTACTTGTTCCTTGGTGAGTCCTTTGGTTTTGTGGTGTTTGGGAATGTAGTTAAGGGTGTCTTTGTGATCATAGAATCTTGCGGCTACCATGATTATTCCTAAGGACAAGAATTAACATGTTAAAAAATTATGAAAATAAATTTTAACGTTTTTAATTCTAGTGTGTGCCTATATGAAAACAATTTGGAGTTGCGGTTATCTCGACTCATTTTATGCACAAAATGGTTTTAGTGGAGTGTTTGGCAAATACCATGAGATAACCCAAATGCTCCTAATTCAATGTGGCTACATTTGAATATACCCGGGAGTGCATATTAGTTATGCAATACCTTTAGTATTCAAGAGCATGCAAGTGATGAAAATTCTAACGTTTCTATTTGTATTAGCAATGAAAAATGTTTTCCTACAAGTGAGAAGCTTTTCAAAACTTTTGACATGGGGTGTTTGGTTGTTTGAATAAGGCCTTATATATATTATCTATCAATTAGTGAGAAACATGATTTGTTTATGCAATATGATAATGTAGTACCTAATTTCAATGACTAGTTATGCAATTTGCCAATTGAATTCATATTTGGTATAAAAGCATACATAAAACCCCATGTAATGATTTGTGATAGTTTTGTGCATAAATAAGAATCCTAGACTCAGAATTAAGAGATGAAATGTAGTTAGTATACTTACAATGATGTTATCTTCAGTGATTAGTGAGTGGGAAGATGACAATAATGAGCTTGGTTTAAGTTTTACACGTTTTGGTAAAGTGGGTTGTGAGGAAGAAGATGTTATGTATAAAGCTGTTTTGCTTCTGTAGACACCACGGACCAGACGGCACCAAATTTTTGGTTCCGTCCGTGTTGTCGTTTGGTGCCGTGGCTACAGTAGCAGATACAAGACAAAATTGTTTTGGTTTGACTATTCTAATGTTTTAGGCTATGTTTATCCTACATGTTTGGTTCCATTAACCCTAAACCAAGTCTAAGAAGATTAAAAGGTTCTCGTTTAAGAGGTTTAGTAAAGATGTCGGCAATGTTGTCTTCGGAGGATACTTTCTCGATTGAAATGTTTCCTTTTTGAACATTGTCGCGAAGAAAGTGATGACGGATTTCAATGTGTTTTGTACGAGCATGTTGAACGGGATTCTTGCTGAGATCGATGGCTCCTTTGTTTTCGCAAAGTATCAAAATGTCGTTGAGATGAATTCCGTAGTCTACGAGAGCTTGCTTCATCCAAAGAGCTTGTTGACATGCTTTTCCGGCTGAGACGTATTTGGCTTCAGTAGTAGAGATGGCTAAAGCCGTTTGCTTCTTGGCAAACCATGAGGTGAGACAATGTCCAACAAAAGTGCAAATACCACTTGTACTTTTTCTATCGACATAATCACCGGCATGATCCGAGTCGGCATACACTATGGTTTCAATACCCGTTCCTTTGGGATACCATAATCCTAAACACGTTGTTCCCTTAATATATCTAAAAATCCTTTTTAATGCTTCTAAGTGTGATGCCTTTGGGTTTTCTTGAAAGCGAGCACATAGACAAACACTAAACATAATGTCGGGTCTACTAGCCGTAAGATAGAGTAGGCTACCAATCATTCCTCTATATTTAGTGTTATCTACGGATTCACCTTCTTCGTCCTTGGTGAGTTTAGTGTCCGAGGACATGGGTGTTTTAGTTGGTTTGGAATCTTCAAGACCAAATTTCTTAAGCATGTCTTTTATATATTTAGATTGGTTAAAGAAAATACCATCATCTAGTTGTTTGATTTGAAGTCCTAGAAAGAAGTTTAACTCACCCATCATACTCATTTCAAACTCGTCACGCATGATTTTAGAGAAATCATCACATAGCTCTTGACAAGTTGATCCGAATATAATGTCATCAACGTATATTTGAACAATAATAATTTGCGATTCCTTTTTCTTAGTAAAAAGAGTATTATCTACTAATCCCATAGTATATTTGTTATCAATAAGAAAAGTCTTAAGACGGTCGTATCAAGCTTTAGGTGCTTGTTTAAGGCCGTATAATGCTTTCTTGAGTTTGAAGACATGATGTGGTTTCTCAAAGTCGGTAAAACCGGGAGGTTGAGCAACATACACTTCTTCGTTAATAAACCCATTAAGGAAAGCACTTTTAACATCCATTTGAAATAATTTAAAATCATAAGCACATGCATAAGCAAGTAATATTCTAATAGATTCAAGTCTAGCTACCGGTGCATAAGTTTCATCATAGTCAATTCCTTCTTGTTGATTATAACCTTGTGCAACAAGCCTAGCTTTATTTCTAGATACTACACCATTTTCGTCCATTTTGTTTCGAAAGACCCATTTTGTTCCAATTATAGTTTGATCTTTGGGTTTTGGAACTAGTTTCCAAACATCATTTCTAACGAATTGGTTTAATTCTTCTTGCATGGCAATTACCCATGATTCATCTTTTATTGCTTCATTTATGGTTTTTGGTTCAATGGTGGATACAAAACAAAAATGATTACTTTGATTTTGAGATTTTGATCTTAAGGTTCTTTGATTAAGTTTTCCTATGACCTTTTCTAATGGATGACTTTTAGATTCTTTTATGTTGACAATTTCCTTATTTAATGGTTCATCTTCCTTGTTATTATTAATTTGACTTTCAATTATTTGACTTTCAACTAAGTCATCATCTACCAAAGGTGATGTCTTAGAGGGAGGTGGATTTTCGTCAAATGTTATGTTCAACGATTCCTCGACTATCATTGTTTCTTTATTTAGGACAATGTAAGCTTTACTAGTTTGAGAGTAACCAAGAAACACACCTTCATAAGACTTTGGGTCAAACTTGGTGAGATAATCCTTAGTATTAAGAATAAAACATTTACAACCAAAGACTTTAAAATATCCTAATGTTGGCTTTTTACCTTTATAAAGTTCATATGGTGTTTTGTTTAGGAAAGGACGTATTAGGACTCTATTTAAAATGTATGTAGAAGTGTCAACGGCGTTACACCAAAACTTTTGAGGAATGTTTTGTTCATTAACCATTGTTCTACTAATTTCTTGAATTGTTCTATTTTTACGTTCTACTACTCCATTTGATTGAGGTGTTCGTGGAGCGGAAAAGTTATGTGTTATACCATTTGTATCACAAAAGTTTCCAAATTGAGTTTCGTTGTCAAATTCACGACCATGATCCGTTCGGATCGACACAATTTTGACACCAAGAAGATTTCGAATTTTCTTGCTAAGTATTTCAAATTTATCAAAAGCTTCATTTTTGGTTTTCAAAAACAACGTCCAAGTAAACCTTGAGTAATCATCTACTATGACCAAAGTGTATAAGTTGCCTCCATAGCTTCTTATAGCGGATGGTCCAAACAAGTCCATATGTAATAATTCTAGACACTTAGATGTGGACACCATATTTTTAGATTTGTGACTACTATGTGTTTGTTTACCAATTTTGCAAGCGTCGCAAAAGTGTTGGTCATATTTTAGTTTTGGTAAATTCCTAACCAACTCTTTTGAAGATAGGTTTTGTATAAGTCTCATATTAGCGTGACCTAAGCGTCTATGCCAAAGAGATGAGCTATCGTCTAATGTTGTTAGGCAAAGTTTGTCATTATATGTTTTATCTATTTTCATGACGTATATGTTATTTTTCCTAACTCCTTTAGCTATGGTGATGCCATCTTTTAGTATTTTACTACCATTTTCATCGAATAGTACTTTATACTTTTTATCACATAGTTGGCTAATACTAAGTAGATTAAATCCTAACCTATCCACATGAGCAACATTTTCAATAGTTAGAGAGTTATGAGCAATCGTACCTTTGCCAATGATTTTGCTTTTGAGATTGCTACCGAAAGTGACATTACCTCCGTCATACTCTTGGTATGATGAGAAGAGACTTTTGTTGCCCGTCATGTGTCGTGAGCATCCACTATCTTTTATCCATTCATCAGGTTGCAATCCAACTTTCAAGCATACCTAAGAAGCAAATAACTCAAACATTTGGTCCCCAATATCTCATGGGTCCGTTTGGGTTAAACATACCATTTATTTGATTCATGTATGGAAATGATGGGTAAGGGTTCCATGGCATGTAATCTGGAGTTTGATATGGTCTAGGAATGTTTTGATTCCAACCATTGTGTTGGTAGTTAGGTTGAACGTTGTGGTTGCTTTTAGGAAAGGGGCGTTTGGCAAAAGAAGTTTTATTTCGTTGTTGAGTAGTTTTTTATCTAAATTCATTTTTAACAAGTCCTACTCCTGATATAATGGCTGGTTTCAGTTTAACATTATCATTGGTTTTCTTTGTTATTTTAACAAATTCAGTACGGTCCGTATTGCAAACATTCTGTTCTGCTGAAGTACCCGCGGTACCATTTTGCACAACGGACGGAACCCTTATTTTGGTTCCGTCTGGTCCGTGCTGTACTGCAGCAGTTTTGACAGAATGTTCGTCCTTTTCGGCCGTTTTGTTTTGACTCTTTGAGATTAATACTTCATTAAAACCTAGCCCATTCCTGTCTCCTGGTGTTTTATGGATTTTAACTATTTCATCGGCAAGAGCGATGTTTTTGTTAAACCTTTTAAACTTAGAATTATTTTCTATTAAAACTTCTTGTGTGAGCTTTAGTTTTTCTATTTCAAGATTAAGCTCTTGACATGATTTACAATCATCGTCATTTGCTTTCCCTTTTTCAAGACGTTTTGCTTTTTCTTTTAACTCATATACCTCATTTTCCAAAAACTCCTTTTTGGTTTTTAGAAATTTATTTTTAGTTATGATTTTTAGACTTAGCTCACACAATTGATTATATTGTTTTTGCAAGGTATCATCATCTATAGAAGAATAAGAAGAGTCGGAAAGTACCTCATTTGACTCATGTGCCATTAGAGCGATCTCTTCCTTGCTTGATTCTTCATCGTCTTCACTATCACTCCAAGCACCACTTACAAAAGCTCGTTGAGTTTTGCTTTTAGGTGGCTTGGGACATTCTCCTATGAGATGACTTGCATC
Source organism: Chrysanthemum seticuspe (assembly GCA_019973895.1). Lineage (NCBI taxonomy): Eukaryota > Viridiplantae > Streptophyta > Magnoliopsida > Asterales > Asteraceae > Chrysanthemum > Chrysanthemum seticuspe. The sequence continues at coordinate 279,554,751 of BPTQ01000007.1, forward strand.
ACCACATCTAAAACACTTTCTTTCACCTTTAATCTTCTTATCATCCCGATCTTTTCGGAATGGCTTCTTTTCTTCTCGAGGTTGTCTTACAAACTTTCCTCTTCTTCTAAAGAACTTCTTGAAATCTCTAACGGCCATGGCATATTCCTCATCTTCACTATCGGAACAAGATTCACCATCATCGCTTGATTCCGCCTTTGCTTTAAGAGCAACGGATTTGATCTTCTCCTTTCTTCCTTTGATGATCTCCGAATCTTTCTCCATTACCATTTCGTGAACTTTGAGATTGCCAATTAGCTCGTCTAGTGACATTATTGAGAGATCTTTTGATTCTTCAATAGCGGTCACTTTAGCTCTCCATTTGGGATGGAGTGCTCTAAGAAATTTCCTGACAAAGTTCTTACTACGAAAAGATTCGTCAAGTGCTTTAAGTGATGTAATGATAGTGTTAAAACGAGCAAAGCCACAATCAATGGTTTCATCTTCAGGGATAACAAATTGTTCATATTGTTGAACAAGAAGATCAATTTTGTTATCCTTGACTTGTGAATTACCTTGATGTGTAACAATTAAAGATTCCCAAATATCTTTGGCGGTTTCACACATAAAAATTCTTTCATATTCTTTTCTAGGTAAAGCATTGTAAAGCATCATTTTAGCTTCATTATTTTTAGCAACTAAGTTCTTTTGTTCATCAACGGAAATATCCTTTGTTGTAGAACTAAAATCTCCTTTAACAATAATAAACCAAAGATCTATATCTTTTGATTTTACATATGTTTCAAAACGGTTTTTCCAATAGATAAATCCATTGGTTTCAAAGAGTGGTGGTCTTTGCATAGATTGCCCTTCTTTAAAGTTTTCAGAATCCATGGATCGTTTCAAGTTTATAAAATACAAGTTATTTTAGAAATTCTTGAGCAACGAGGCTCTGATACCAATTGTAGAAAACTAGAAGGGGGGTTGAATAGTTTACCGATTAAAACTTTGTTTTGAAACTTATTGAAAGATCAATTGATATTGATCTTAAGTATGTTAATGAAATATGCAAGCAATATGTAATAAGTAAATAAGGAAAGAAATGATCAAACCACAACAAGTTGTTTATAGTGGTTCGGCCTACAAGGACTCTTTTTCCTTGCCCTACTCCACTCCCCGAGTCTCACACTCGAGAGTTTAACTTCACTAGTCAACAAGCTCCTTTCACCGGCGGAGAAAACCTTTACACTTCGCTTACACTATTTCCGACACTAAGCTAGATGTCGAGTTCTTTCCAAGGGTACAACTACTCCCACACACAATGTATTTTGAGGACTAAAATACTAACCACTCACACTCACAAGATTATGATGGTTTGATACAACAATGAAGTATGGATCAATACTAGATCATACAACACTAAACAAACAAGACTTCCAACTTCTCGTTGAAGCTTGAATATGACTTGATCTTCTTTGCTACAAAAGAGATCACTAATATGATATGAAACTGAGTTAGAAAGGTTATAGAGAAGATATGTATGAGAGTATGTTAGAAAGGGATGAGAAACTACTTGGCTTGGCATTGCTATTTATAGCCAATTTGGACAGGAGCGTCCACGGACCGCGGACCCCTTAAAAGGGTTCCGCCCGTGTACCAAAATGTTACCGCCAGTCTGACAGTCAAGATATCAAATCTTGCCTAAAGTCAACTCTATCTAAGTAAGATTGTGCAAGATATGAAGAGTACAAATCTTCACAAAATATCTAATGGAATCTTCCAATGATCTCTATGATGTAATACATGATGTCAATATGTTGTATTACTATTAATAGAAATATGCAAGTGCTTAAGTAGTGTTTGGTTTTGAGAAACTAACACATTCTACAAACTACTATCATACATAATGATTAGAGTCATATCAAGATGTTACTAATCATAAATGTAAATGCTTGAATGATGAATATATTGTTTGAGAAAGCTTGTTTTAATATCTAGTAAACTTGACAAGCTTTAAGCTTTTATAAATTAAATTTACTTTTGTCGTTAACAAAACTTAGGCAAAGATCAAAAATATAAATAACGTTTAATGACGATATTTGTATTAACAGCCTGTTTATTAAAAGATTTCTGCAATCTGACTAACGCCCTTGTCAGAATATAATTATCTAACACTAATCTTTCAGGGGGTATAGGTACATTATCTCCTCCAGAAGATGATGAGAGAACTTGTTCTGGTGTCTCAATAGGAGGAGTAGTATGGTGGGATGAGGTGGGAGAAACTGTAGTACCTTCATTAATATTAGTATTTGGTGAAGCAGTACCTTGTGATGCAGTCTCTTGAGAAGCAATACCTTCAAAAGCAGTACCTTCTCTTTCATCACTAGCTTCAGCCTCATCTCTAATAGCTTGAACAATCTCCATCATTGAAGTAGTCAATGGAGTGTCCCTTCCAGTGAATAAATCACTCTTCCTAGCCATGAAAGTGAAAATATTGGCTGGTTGCACCACAACAGGTAGAAGACTTATAGGCTTTGGGACATCATTAAGTTGCTTATTTAAGAACACTTGAATAAACCTTGGATACATCAACCATCTTGATCCATTTGAAATATGAGATAACATTCCGTCAAGAATTAGCCTTGAAAAATTGAAAACTCGATTTGTAGCTAATCCCACTATAGCAGATGCTATGTTAGAACCAAATTGCTCCCATGATGTACTTTTAGCACTAATACAATGAAGCAATACATGAACTAAATACTTCCAGTGTGGACTGAATAAGGGTTTCTTGAAAGTTTGTTCAGTTAAGGACCCTTCATATCCAATGTTGCTGAATGTATCCCAAATCAATTGCTTATCAAAATGAGCAGCCCCTTCTTCATCATCAAACAATAAATCTTCACGAATTGAGGTTTCAGTAACCTTCACAATCTTCCCAGCAACTTTAGCTTGAATGTATGAATCTTCATTCTCAATATGAACCCTAGCATTTGCCCAAAATTGTTGAATCCATTGCTCAATGATATCTGGTTCCACTAAAAGTGCATAACTAATCGGCGATCCAGTGAGAAAATCAATGATGTCATGAAAGATGACATTAGCTTCAGTTTTGTCTAAATTCGCCACCATATTGTGTTTCAAAACTGTATTTCGATTTGCCATTGATGATTTGTTAACTAAAAACGCTGTTGAGTGAAAAATATAGGTGAAAGAGAGAGAAATATGGAAAAGATTATAAGGTATAAAGTTGAGAGGGAAATTCGGAGAGTAGTTATGTATAGGTGAGATTTAAAAAATCACAGCCCATAATAACAAAGTTACCGTTAGTGAAGTTTACCCCTCAATATTACCGTTGGAACAGTACTTTGATATGACACGTGTGCAGTACTTTCAAAAGCAGTACTTTCCAAGCAGTACTTTGATATAACCAAAAAGAAGTACTTTCCCATTCTCCTCTTTATAATAGCAAACACTTCAAATAAACATGAATTTCCTCCCTTCAAGCAATGCATAGGACTATACTTACACTAAATAGTCCTCCCCTCAAATGTAGCTCAGTAATTAATCATGCCAATGCTTACCACCAAGTGATTGAATCTTGAAACATCAAAGCCTTTGGTGAGTAAGTCAGCTACATTATCATATGTATGCACCTTGACAACATTAATGAGCCTATGCTCATAACAATCTCTGATGAAGTGGTGCCTAATCTGAATGTGCTTAGTCTTGGAATGATAAACTGGATTCTTCACAATGCAAATAGTACTCTCATTATCAATATTGATAGGAGTATTCTTGAAATTGAACCCATAATCCAATAGTTGATTATGTATCCACAAAACTTTTCCACAACAGCTTGCAGCAGCCACATATTCTGCTTCAGTAGAGGATGTTGCTGCAATTGTTTGCTTCTTACACTGCCATGAGACTAATCTTCTTCCAAGATATTGGCATCCTCCAGTGGTTGATCTTCTGTCATAGTTGTCACCTGCATAGTCACTATCTGAAAAAGCTTCCAAGTGAAAAGGTGAATCCTTTGGATACCACAACCCTAACTTAGGTTGTTGTTTCAAATAACTGAAAATTCTCTTTACTGCATTCAGATGAGAGACCTTAGGTGAGACTTGATATCTTGCACATAAACAAACAGCAAACATGATATCAGGCCTAGATGCAGTGAGATACATAAGACAACCAATCATTGATCTGTATAACTTGACTTCAACAGGTTGTCCATCTTCATCTTTTCCCAGTGAGTTGATAGACTTGATAGGTGTAGTTACTGGCTTCATAGCATCAAAATTGAACTTCTTAAGTATGTCAGATACATACTTGTCTTGACTGATAAAAATTCCCTCCTTTGACTGCTTAACTTGAAGTTCCAAAAAGAAAGTTAACTCACCCATTGAACTCATTTGAAATTCATTCTGCATCAGCTTCTCAAACTCCTTAACCATGGACTGTTTGGTAGCTCCGAATATGATATCATCAACATACACTTGAACCAACATGATATCCTTCTTGTCTCTCTTGATAAACAAAGTCTTGTCAATGGCTCCCCTCCTGTAACCATGTTGCAATAAGAAGGTAGAGAGCCTTTCATACCAAGCTCTAGGTGCTTGATGTAAGCCATAAAGAGCCTTAACAACTTTGTAGACTTTGTTTGGATGTGTAGGATCTTCAAAACCAGGAGGATGTTTGACATACACCTCCTCTGTAATCTTGCCATATAAAAAGGCACTCTTGACATCCATTTGATAAACCTGAAATCCCATAAATGATGCAAAAGCAAGGAAGATTCGAATTCCTTCAATCCTTGCTACAGGAGCAAATACTTCATCATAATCTACTCCTTCTTCTTGTTTGTAGCCTTGTGCAACTAACCTTGCCTTGTTCTTGATGACATTCCCTCTTTCATCTCTCTTGACTCTGAACACCCATCTTGTACCAATGACCTTCTTTCCATCAGGTAGATCACACAGTACCCAAACTTCTTGAAGCTTGAATTGAAGAAGTTCTTCTTGCATAGCTTCAACCCAACTCTCTTTAGTTAATGCCTGAGCTATGTTTTTGGGTTCATCTTGAGAGATAAAGCAAGTGAATAGGCATGTTTGATGGCCCTTATGATTTAACCTGTTTTGTTTATAAACAAAGCTAAGCAAAGCATTATGTGGTGTAAAAAAGCCCTTATCTTTGTTTCTTGTCATTACTCCAGAAGTAGAAGGACCAATTATTTGATCAGTAGGATGATTCTTATGAATTCTTAAGATAGGAGTCTGTGGAACTTCCTAATTATCACCCAAATTAGTGAAATCAGCATCTTCATTGGAATCTGAGAAAATACCTTCATCTTCAAATTCATCATTAGTATCTTCTAAACCAGGCATGGTTGGATCATCCAAATCATCCAAAGTGCTGTTAACAGGTGCAGCAGTACTTTGATCGAAAGTACTGTCACTGAAAGTACTGTGAGTGAACTCTGCAGTCTTGTTCTTTTTCTTTGCATCCTCATAAGCTCTTCTTTGTTCATCATTATAAGAATGTGCTATAACATCTTGAAAAAGCATCTGATTAAGTTCATCTTGAATAGATTGATCCTCAGCAGACAATGAGGATTTTGGTGCATCAGTACTTTTCTTTGGTTCAACAGGTTTAGGTTCTTCATCATGAATAGCATCAGGTCTAATATGGACTCCATGAACAACATACTGTAACTCTTCTCCATTGTGTACAGGTTGATTTCCTTCTCTAACAGGTACATAGTTCATAGAAGGAGTCAAAACTTCAAGATCAAACATCCAATCAGGACCTTTACCCTTCTGATTTTCTTGATCTTCTAAAAATTCAACATAAAGACAATCTTGAACCTTCTTGGTGACTCTGTTATACACTCTAAAGCCTTTGCTGTTGGTGCAGTACCCTAATAAGTAACCTTCTTCTGACTTGCCATCAAATTTGCCCAAATTATCAATGGTGTTGAGAATAGTGAGAGGGCATCCAAAAGGCTTCATAAATCGAATGTTGGGTTTGTTTCCCGTCAGCAACTCATAAGGTGTCTTCATCTGAGGTTTTGTGACTGATACTCTGTTAAGCACATAGCAAGCAGTACTTACAGCTTCAGCCCAGAATTGAATAGGTAATAGTGAATCTGCAAGCATTGTTTTGGCTGCTTCAATCAAAGTTCTATTCTTTCTCTCTGCAACACCATTCTGCTGTGGTGTTCTTGCAATGCTGAACTCCCTCTTGATCCCTTTGTTGGCACAAAACTCATCCATAAGCTTGTTCTTGAATTCAGTCCCATTATCACATCTAATACCTCGAACCTTGAGTCTCAATTGGTTTTCAAGTGCTATTATAAGATTATGAATAGCATCAAAAGTATCATCTTTAAATCCCAAGAAAAATACCCAACTGAATCTACCGCAATCATCTGTCACAACCAAGCAGTACTTTTTCTTGTTTAGGCTTGCAATTGAAACAGGTCCAAACAAATCCATGTGTAACAGCTCCAAAGGTTCTCTAATAGGCCTTTCCTCAAGCTTCTTGCACGAAGCTTTGTGTTGTTTACCCTTCTTGCACGCCAAACAGGATTGATCATTCTTGTAAGTCTTTGAAGGTAAACCTCTAACTAAATTCCCTTTGACCAGTTTGTTGATATTCTTGAAATTTACATGGCCCAATCTTCTATGCCACTGATGTGCTTCTTCAGATGTTGCTTTTGCCACTAAACATGTGGCTCTTCCAGAAGAGTGAAGACTCTTCATATCCAGACTGTACACATCATTGGTTCTTGGTACTCTAAGAACTACCAAGTTATCATCAACAGGCTTGAATTCAGGGGAAAGAATGAGACATTATGTGTCAGTGAATAACACATGGTGCCTTTTATCATAGATTTGAGATACTGACAAAAGGTTGAACTTGAGCTCCTTCACATATCTAACATTCTCAAAATCTATACGCCCTGCTTTGATGGTTCCTTTTCCAGTGATTCTTCCTCCATTAGGATCATTCCCAAATGCAACTCTTCCTCCACAAATAGATCTAAAATCTGACAGAATCTCCTTATCTCTTGTCATGCTTCTAGAGCAACCACTATCCTCTATAAGATGATCTTTAAGCTCCTCTTCTGGGTTGCCTGCACAAAGATAAAAGAGTTAGTGTCTTTTAGGAACCCAAGCCATTACTGACTTGTGTTCCCCTTGTGGAGTAATGATCGATGCCAAACCGTCAAGTTTTATCACATAAGCTGACCACTTGTGAATGGTCAACCGTAACAAACTTCAAACAGTCTGGAATCAAATGCAATGAAGATCAAGAGGAGTGTAGTGTTTCCCCAGGTCGTTAAGTCCCAACGAGCTGTGCACTGAATCACCAAACGAATAGTGATCGGGAGAATTTGAATGGAAAAAGGGTTGATTGATACTGAATGATAAAGGAAATATGAAAGAAAATTAAAAAAACTAAATTATATTAAATAAACGCTATCACTATTTTTAAACTGATGTTTTTGATTTTTCTTTTATAAAATTAAATTAAAAACTACGTAACGTACAAAAGAAAATGTGAAACTGAAGCAATATTAATCCTAAAAATATAAAAATGACATTTTTACAAACCTAATGATAAGAGAAAATTTTTAGAAAAAGAAAATTATTTTTATGACTATTTATTTAATTATTATTAATTAAAAACTATTTTTACCTATTTAATAATAACCTAAAATACAAGAAAATATGAAATAAAGCTAGAAAAATGAAATTATGACTTAGAAAAATCTAAAATAACTAAAGAGAATTTTCAAAACTAATTTTGTATTTTTCTGATTATTTTCTATGAATTAAAAACTATTTAAAACTAATTAAATTGCTAAAAATTACAAATTAAACTATGAAAAATCTGGAAAAATTATTTTTTTGCTTTTTATATTTATCTTATCCTAGGAAAATTGAAAACTTATTTTTTTGAAACTTTTCTGATTTATTTGCAATAAAAGCTAATTTAAAAGTCCTAAAAATTGATTTAAATGAGGAAAAATAGTAAACAGTGCTGGAAAAATATGAAAAATTCAAGAAAAGTCTAAAATAATATTCTGAATCTAAAAAAAATATAAAAACAGTAGCTTATGTGTGAGAATGTGGAACTGCAGTCAAGAGTGCTTATAAATAAGCACTTGAAATAAGCTAAAGTTACCAACTGAGCACCAATTTATCACAGAAGCTATAATATGTTAAAACTACTCAAAATCAACTTATATCAACTAGCCTTAACCTCTGAAATGCAAACTACACAGATTTGATGATTTGAAATTAAGTGCCCAAAACAGTTTTTATGTCTTCTTTTGAAGCTTAAGCACAAGCTTATTGAGAAGGCTTATGTGAAAAGCAAAAATGAAGAACTCAAGTCCACCAGCTTAACTATCTATAAACCAAGTCTCAGACCCTAAGAAGCTAAAACCAGACCTATGCAAGGTCTGCAAGGTGCCTGTCTCACACTCAGTGTATGCTGAGTGTGCACAGGGCACTTTGCAGCTTATCAAGTAGCTTATTTGGAGCTTGTAAAAAATGGCAAAAATTCAACAAAAATCAGATTAAGAAACTTGACCAGCTGAACTAGAAACACCCACAATTTCACTTGATTTGAACCAAAATTGAATCCATGAAAATTCACTCAAGCTGGGTGAAAACTGAGGTTTTCAAATTTTTGACTATTGACAGATTTGCAAAGTTTGACTAAAGTGAGATTTGAATCCAAATTATGAACTGAGATTGATGAATTATGATGAAATGAAGCTAATGCAGGCTAACTAATCCTAGTTTAATCCTAAATGTAGCTTATGCTTGTCTAAAACCTAACTGATGGATTAACTAGAGCAGTTTCAAATTGATTTTGACTTTTACTGATTTATTGTGCAAATGAGTGACAAAATTAGACTAAGTGATGCTAAATCAAACTAATGCAACCTAGATCTACTTCTGCTAGAATCTCTATCTCAGTTTAAACAATTGGTCCAAACAGTACTTTATGCTACTGAAATGCAAATATAGAATCAGAAAACTATTCAACTACTCTATACCAACATTATAACAAGATCAAATATAACTATTTATAACTAAACAACAAAGATCCAATCAACAAATTCAGATTATAGCAGAATTAAGATTAAGGACAGATTTCAAAACTTACAAGTGGTCCAACCACTATGGTTTGCAACTGATATTAAAGTACCACTATCCTAAACCCATAACCTACTCAAATTCAACCCATATCCAATTCTGCATCAAACCATACCCACTTCCATGACTGCTTAACCAGAATCCCCTCACAGGTTGACTTTTGTTGACCAATTACCAAATTTGCTTGAATCTGTTTCTTAAGCTTACTGAAAGCTATAAACAGCTTAAATAAGCTTGTTTGAATTGAAATGAAGCTACTTGGAGCTTTGAGTATAAGAGCTTGAAACTGAATTTTATAACAGTGGATATAAAAACATGAAACTTAAATGAAACCTTGAATTAATACTTGAAATGAGTTTCAATACACTGGAACAACTTAGTTTGATACAATAGAACTTGAAATTACAACTTAGAACCTATTAAGACATAAAAAGTTTAAAACGACATACATGTGAAATTAAAAACTAAGTACTCCTCCTTCTACTCTCTCTTCTTCCTCTTTTTATAGCGAAAGTACTTCTCTCACATCTCTGAGCAAATCCCACTTGAATCCTGGACCATTGGATGAGTTGAGACAATATTGGCCGTTGATGGCATTTTGGCGGGAAAACTATTTTTGCCAGTGGTTCCCATAGCTTGGACAGGGAAAGGGGCATTTAATGTGGCTTTGGAGGGTTGTGGTTGGAGGGGACAAAGTGTGGAGTAGGGTGAGCTAGAGTGGTGGAGTTGCAGAAAAAGTGGTGGTGTAGAAGGTGGGTGGTTTGGAGGGAAAACGAGGGGCGGGGTGGTTTTATTTTAAACGTGGGTGGGTTTGGGTTGGATCGGGTATAAAGGTTTGGGTATTGGGCTTGGGCTAGGTATAAAGGGTCCGGTTTGGATATGGGATATAAGTTGGATCCAATTAGTAGTTAAGGGACCTAAAGTGTACAATCCGAATTTCCAGGGACCAAAACTGTAATTTATGAAGTTGTAGTCCAAGGGTCAAACTTGTAAATCTCAAATAAGTTAAGGACCATTTTTGCCAATTGTGAAATTCCAAGGACTAAACATGACCATTTTTAAAATCCAAGGATCAAAATTGTAATTTCTCAAAACTTTTAGAACTTTTCACCAAAGGACTAATTATGACAATTTGATTCCAAAAGGACCTTTGGTGACTTTTCTTTTAAAATAAGTGCTCAGGGACTATTTCTGTCAATTTTTGAAAGTCGGGGGACTGAAACTGCTAATTATGCAAACTTAGCTCATTTTTCATCTGATTTTAAACATTTTGCATCTGAAACATATAAAATACAATTTTGACATATTTTCAGTATTTTGATGCATTTCTGAGCGTTTTTAAGTGTTTTCCAATTCAGATTTGACCAAAAATGACGAGTATTTACACACTCATCAAGTAACATACTCAAATTCCTTGAGTATGTAATCTTCACACTTTTTGTAGACAGAATCAAGCATTATCTTTTGTTTTAAAACTTGTGGTGGATTTTCAGCAAAACTTTCTTTTTCAACAAAAATCTCCTTTTCTTTTACCACAAAATCATCTTTATCAAAAATCTCTATTTCACCAGTACTTATTGAAAGTACTGTTTGTTCATTATCAGTACTTTCCTTCTTAACTCATTTAGTTTTAACTTCTGCTGTAGAGTCCCTTGATCTAGCTACTTTCTTAGAGTTGTAACGCCTTCTAGATTGATAGTAATTAGATCTCCTAGGGCTCCTATTCCAAGAGGTGTTTGGTAAAAACTAAGCATACTTTGAGAAAGTACTGTATTTTGCTTAACAGTACCTTGGAAAGTGTTTGAAGGTACTGGAGGTTTTGAAAAAGGTCTTCTCTGGTGAGGGTGCCTATAGTCTGGTGAGAAGTTTCTATGGTTAACCCTATGTGAATGATTCCAAGCTGGTCTAGTCTCCCTTAGTTTTTGGTTGACAGTTCTGTTCTTTGGGAACTTACTTAGGTACTCTGAATGTAAGTCACACTCCTTAATCAAATGATCAGGACTAAAACAAACGAAACAGAGTTTTTGATCTGTAATCCCAAAATTTCTTCTTCTATGTGTATTACCAAACCTATCCTGACTTCTAGGTGAATGATTAAAACTGTTTTGACCAAAATTATCCCAAAAAGGTTTAGCATTATTGTGAAAAGTTTTTCTTAAAGGTACTGCTGAAGGTGTAGCAGTACTTTGAGGTGTAGCAGTACTTTGAGGTGAAAGTACTGCTTGGATTTTAGCATCATCTACCTTAGGTATCTCAACTGTTTCTTTTGGGGTGTCAGACCTAGATTGACCAATAAGCTTCTTTCTAAACTCTAGGTTGTCTACACCAAAATGAGAAACATCAGGTCTAATGGGTTGATGACTACCAGTGGGATGTGGGACAGCATGATAACCCTTGTCTTTCTTATATTCAGGAGGTGGTTCACTAAATGATTCCTCATTACTAGATGTTTCAACATAGTTAATAAGTTCATCATCACTAGTGGTTATATCCTCAAAATCAAGGTCATCCTTATCACTAGGTGGGTTTTCTTCTACGCTACTGAAATCCATACCAAAACCTAGACCAGTCCTATTGTAAGCCCTTCTCTGTTTTTCGACATAAGTGACATGAGACAGACCAGATTCTTTCCAAGCAGCAAACTTTGCTAACAATTCATCTCTCTCCTTAGTCAGTTTCTCAATTTCAGAAATCTTACAATTTAACTTCCATTCACTTAATTTTAACTGATAATCCTGTTGTTCATACTTTTCTGCCCAAGCCATTTCATTATTTTCATGTGTTATAATTTTGGCTTCCATAGACTCTAAAGTAATTTGATAACCAGCTACCTCAGACCTAGCCCTTACACAGTTATCTCTTTCAATCACATAACTATTAAGTACCTTTTGATAAAAGTCATGACACTTAGAACATACCTCAGAGATAGGGGTGAGCTTGGTGAAGTGGCTACCATAGCAAGTAGAACAGAATCATCTTCACACTCCATGCTCCAGTCAAAGCTTCCATAAGCATCTTTAGACTCCATAGCAGCATGTCCAGGTTCCTCATCAAAAGTTGTGCTCCAGTCAAACTCTTCCACAGAATCCTCCACAGCTACCATACAGTAGGTTACTGGTTCATCATCAAACTCAGCACTCCAGTCAACCTCTGATAGATTCTCTTGAGCAACCAAAGCTTTTGTTTCTGTAATAGGAATTTCTTTCAACTCTAGCTTTGGTTTCTCAGTCATCCTGTTTGCTTGATATTTAGCAAACCTGCATTCCTTTGTGTTAGGTCACTAGTTATACAACACAAGCTTATAAGAGAATAGATGAAGGCGGATGAACAAGTTATCACACACACACACACGTAATACTAAACACGCTTAAGGCAAAGAGAGTATGTGAAAAGAAAACTTGAACAACCAACCCTCAAATGAGGGTTTACAATAGTTTATATAGGCAAGGAGCTAGGGCAACACTCCCTCTCCTTCCCTATTCCTTATTGGGCTTGGATCAAGCTTATGGGCCTTCTACATAAGCTTGACCTTAAACAAACATAAAGGCCATAATAAAGCTACCTATTACATATGAAATATAAATACTTGAAATACTGTTTAGGAGTGATTCCAACAATCTCCCCCTCAAGTATATATGAATGTAAACGGTGAAGGCGTTGATGTAATAGTAGCAGTGACGTCTTCTGACATTCTTCTTTCTTGTGAGAGGAATTGTCTTGATTCGAACAATCTCCCCAGTGTAGAGAGATCGTTATCTTTGAACAGTTATGTTTCGACATCATCTTTAACTTTGTTCTTTGATCATTGTTCTTTGTGGTGAAAGTGATAGTATGTTGTTGTCTGCATCAGTCTGCCTCAGGTCAGCTTCGCTGCTCCAGTGTCTCCACGTCATTCTTCAACATGCTCACACGCTCTATGACGTTGGAATTCAATACTGATGAAGTTCTTTAAATCTTTATCATTGTAGATTCTTTGGTTTGACGAAGAATCATTCTGACGGTTGTGTTGCTTTTGAATAGAACTTCCATTGGTGTTGATGTTGGCGTGAGCATGAGAAGAATCAGCACGATCATCCCGCTCCGGAGCTTCCATAAGAAAAAAACATTTCAAACGGTTAGTAATAAGCGGTTTCCGGCACTTACAAGTTTGAACTTCGAGAGTGTCAACAGCATATTGTGAAGACACAACTCTAATTCTTACAAAGGCCGTTCCTGAACTGGAGTCCCACAAGTGAGATAACGCGATGTACCGAAGTACATCTACAGTTCAGATGAGTCGCTGAGGTACACCGAAGCATCACCTCACAGAGTTTGCCAGATGTCAGCACTCCACTACGAAGCCACATGGAGTCGCTGAGTAGACTTGACATCTACATGAAGCCATGTAGCGCAATAGAGTGAACACCCTGAGGTCAAGTCCTTGCCGGAAACATTCTTAATCTCAACACAGAAGTGTTATACGACAACTGTGAGAGCTTCAAGTTTGAACATTCACGGCCTTTGGCGAATAATGATTGGCAAACTTTACAAAAAAAGAATACCTTCGAGGCCTCGCCCTACTAGCACGACTAAGAAGAGTACGAGTGCGGTTGTAGTTGTGGTTACCTTCAAGATAAGTTTTCGTTGTGTTGGCAGTCTTACTAAGAAGCAGTTTGGTTTCTTAGATGTTACTATTTCTAAATTTCTTGAAGTAGTCATAACTTAAGGTTGCAGTATCTCGCACACTCGTACAACTTCTTACTGCACC
>BPTQ01000007.1:279577981-279592171 GCA_019973895.1 Chrysanthemum seticuspe
GAGGTAGATAGAACAAAAGTCGATGTTATTGCTAAATTACCTCATCCTACTACCGTCAAAGGTATTAGGAGTTTTTTAGGTCATGCCGGTTTCTATCGTAGATTCATTCAAGATTTTTCCAAAATCGCCCGGCCAATGACCCATCTTCTTGAAAAGGATGCTCCTTTTATCTTCTCACCCGAGTGCATCGTAGCTTTTGAAACATTGAAGAAAAAGCTTACTGAAGCACCCATTCTCGTTGCTCCCGACTGGGATTTACCTTTTGAGCTTATGTGCGATGCAAGTGATTTTGCTATCGGCGCAGTCTTAGGGCAACGAAGAAACAAGCATTTTCAGCCTATTCACTACGCAAGTAAGACTATGACTGAAGCTCAAACTCATTACACCACCACAGAAAAAGAGCTATTAGCAGTGGTGTATGCATTTGAGAAGTTTCGGCCGTACTTAATCTTGACCAAATGTGTAGTGTATACGGATCACTCGGCTCTTAAATATCTCTTTGCAAAACAAGATGCAAAGCCGAGATTGCTCCGTTGGGTTCTCCTCCTCCAAGAATTTGATATCATCATACGTGATAAAAAAGGAGCTGAGAACCTGGCTGCTGATCATCTGTCCAGATTAGAAAACCCTCACCAAGATGTTTTCGAGAAGAAGGAAATAAATGAAACATTTCCTCTCGAGACACTCAATGCGGTTTCTTTTCGTGGAAACTCTTCTACCCCATGGTTTGCTGACTTTGCAAATTACCATGCGGGTAACTTCATTGTGAAAGGGATGTCGACCCAGCAGAAGAATAAATTCTTCAAGGATGTTAAACACTATTTCTGGGACGACCCTTTCTTATTCAAAATCTGTGCGGATCAAGTCATCCGACGGTGTGTTTATGGACAAGAAGCTCTTGACATTCTCAAAGCTTGCCATGCTGGACCCACCGGGGGCCATCATAGTCCAAACTACACCGCCAAAAAGGTGTTTGATTCCGGGTTTTATTGGCCCACAATCTATAAAGATGCCCACGATTTTGTCAAAACCTGTGACGCTTGTCAACGTCATGGTAATATCTCTCAAAGGAATGAAATGCCACAAAATGCCATTCAAGTTTGTGAGATATTTGACATATGGGGTATTGATTTTATGGGGCCATTCCCATCTTCTCGTGGTAACAAGTACATACTCGTGGCTGTTGACTATTTGTCAAAATGGGTTGAAGCAAAAGCTTTACCCACCAATGATGCCCGAGTTGTTGTGAAATTTTTGAAAGCTCTCTTTGCCAGGTTTGGAACTCCTCGTGCTATAATTAGTGATCGTGGTACACATTTTTGTAATGACCAATTTGATCGTGTCATGCAAAAGTATGGTGTTACCCACCGTCTATCTACTGCATACCACCCCCAAACAAGTGGGCAGGTGGAAGTTTCAAATCGTGGTATTAAAAGAATACTTGAAAGGACAGTAGGTTAAAATCGTGCATCCTGGTCGGATAAACTGGATGACGCACTCTGGGCTTTTCGTACAGCTTACAAAACACCAATTAGGTGTACTCCATACAAGCTAGTGTACGGAAAAGCATGTCATCTTCCGATTGAACTAGAGCACAAGGCTTACTGGGCCTTAAAACATGCAAACTTCGATATACAGACAGCCGGTGATCACAGAAAAGTTCAAATGAATGAACTAAATGAACTTCGTGATCAAGCATACGAGAAATCTTTGATCTATAAACAAAAGACAAAGAAGATTCATGACTCTAAAATCAAGAACCGCGTTTTCAACGTTGGTGATCGAGTCCTTCTTTTCAACTCTAGATTGAAGATTTTCTCGGGAAAGCTTAAGTCCCGGTCCATTTACTATCACTAAGGTTTATCCTTATGGTACCATTGATTTATCTCAGCCTGATGGTCCCAATTTTAAAGTGAATGGTCATCGATTAAAGCATTACTTTGGAGAGGACATTCCCCCTGTGGTTGTCCCGGATCTACAAACATTCCCCATGAATCAATGAATGCGGGGATCGAGTCAAGCTAGTGACTCGGGAATCAAAAACATTAGCACACACAATATGGGTTTTCATCCATATTTCTGTCTTCTTATCCCCTTTCTACCACCCTAGTGTGGGGGAGTTTTCCCACACTGTTGTATATAATTCAAGTTTAAAAAAAAAAAATGAGTATATATCAAAAACAAAATAATGGCCGTAGTATTTCCCTTTTTTAAGTTCTATGTTTCGGCATAACCGCCGGTACTTTGAATATTGAGGGCAATATTCATTTCTAAGTGTGGGGGGGAATTCTCACGAATTTCATCATGTAATTATTTCACCCAATTCCCCCGTTTTTGGCCAAAATTTTTTTGGAGTAAGTGTTTTTCACTTACTCAGTAAATGGTAATCAGTCCGCCATGTCTAACCCACATAAGGATTGGCTAATCCAGGAGCAAACGGCTCTTGGTAAAGATATCTCAAATCCGTTTATGGCTTGCAATTTGCCTAAAATTGTATGGTGTTCAACTCACCATATCTTTAAACTAGTGAAAAGTTGGCTAGCCCGCAAGTTTATGGCTTGTGGTAAAGGCAAGTTGAAAATCCATAATTGGTAATCGACTCACCAAAGATAATATTGATAATTTATCTAAGAGTTGGCTAGTCCAGAAGCAAACGGCTTCTGGTAAAGACAAATCAAATCCGTTGAAAGCTTATGATTTGCTCAAAATCATTTGGTTATCATTGTACCAAAGTTCTTACTTGAACTAAAACAATTGGCTACTCCAGAAGTAATGGCTTTTGGTAAAGAGATAAAATCCATTAATTTTTCATAAATCATTGCTAGGGACTAGCAATATCTTAGTGTGGGGGATTGATGAGTGTCTAAATACTCATCATTTTTATACTATTAGAATGCCAAAAACATCGGAAAACACTCAGAAACACATCAAAATGATAAAAATATCACAAACAAGTGTTTTATATGTTTTAAATGCAAAAACATCAAAATCTGGTGAAAAACGTATCAAGTTTGCATAATTGGCAGTTTTAGTCCCCCAAGTTACAAAAGTTGTCAAAATCAGTCCCTGGTAATTCAAAAACTTGTAAAATATCATTTTAGGTCCTTGAGATTCAAAAGTTGTCAAAACAAACCCTTTAAAGTTTAAAAATCACAAAATGACAACTTTGGTCCCTCAACTTTGCAAAAGTGTCAAAAATAGTCCTTAAGGTTTTAAAAAGTGAAATTGATCAAAAATAAACCTTGTACTATTAATAAATGACATAATTGGTCCTTCATGATAACTTTGGAGAAAATTACATGTTTGGTCCCTCAAGTTTCAAACTTGACAGTTTTGGTCCCTGGATTTATAAAAATGGAAATTATCAACAATGGTCCTTGTACTATTCTTACTTGGCAGATTTGACCCTTGTGAGAGCTTTTGAAAATGTTCATGATCAAACCTTCAACTTTAGCTAAATTGCACTAATAGTCCTTGTTGTTAAACTAAACCAAACGGATCAAATAATCCAATCCAGCTACTAGCCCAAAACCTTGACCCGGCCCAAATTTTAAAAGCAGATAAACCGCCTCCACTGTTCACCTCCTCCCTCACCCCTGTATACACCAAAACCAGTGGTTTTTACCACTGGTTTTTACCTTTCCACCTCACCATATCCACTTGATTACACTTACCCTCCACCTCCACATCAATCCAATCCCAATTAATGCAGAAAACCTGCTCGTAGGAATTTTGGCGCCAAAAATCACCACTTGGCAATTCTGATGATCTGGATGATTTCAACGGTTGGATTGAAGTGGGATTTACTCAAGAGTGTCGACAAGGATGATTGAAGTCAATAAATATCAAGAGTGAAGCAATGGAGAAGCTATCTAGTGTAATTTTTAGTTTTTAATGTCGTTTTAATTCAATTTTAATTTCCAGTGTAATTTAAGCTTTCCAAGTACTGTGTTCAAGTTATTTCAAATGTTTGTGAACCTTTTTCAGTCTCAATTCCAGTTTTAATTCAAGTTTCTAGTTTATGCATATTTTTAAATTGCAAGAATTTCATAAATGTTTGAATGTTGTTGATTAAGTGTTGTTATGGACTAAATAATCCCACATAAGCTCCCAGAAAGCTAACCCAAGCTTTTAGTAACCTTAAAATCCAGAATAGAATCAAAAAAACCAAAAAATACAAGAAAATAAAAAAAATAAGTCAAAAATCAAAAATCACAAGAGATGAAAAAGGAAGCTGGAGCAGTTTGATCTTTGGATGGGAATGGGTTAGTGAACCTGTGGAGGTTCTATAGGAAGTTGTTTCAGACCTCAGTTCTCAGTTTTACTGTGGAAACCAACTTGTAAGCTCTTTGTTCAATTTGGCATTTCACTGTTTGGTTTGATTATTAGCTTAAATCTCTGTTTCTTTATGTTCAGTAGTCATAGTTAAGTTAAAATAAACCATAAAACAGCAAGCTTGTTCTATTTAACCTGTAGTTAGTAAAAATCTTACTTTCACAGTTAATATAGCATAACTGGTAATTCTTAGTTTTATGTTGTTAGAATTGTTGTTTCATGCTTGTTCAGTCTCAGTATATGATAACACAAGCTCTTAAATCAAACTCATGGTCTTAAGCTGTGATTTGCTTTGAAAAGTTCTAAAACAGTTAAGTTCAGTGGTGTTTGGTTTTGCTGATTTAACTGTAAAAAAAGTTGTGCAGTTCTTTGCCTTAGGTTGTTTCATGTCACACTAGGTCCTATTACCTCAGTTCAACAAAGAAAGTCAGTCCTTAGTTGCTAAAAAGTCAAAATACCTTTAATCTCATCTTAATTTCATCACTGTTAGGAGTTAGAGTATCAAACTTATCACAGTAGCTTTAATCTTGATAACTTAGCTTAATTCAGTCATACTTTAGCTTAATATTACATAATCAATTAGTAGAATCAAGTTAAAATTCATTTTAGTCAAACTATTTGGTTTTCAAAAAAGTCAAAGTGCCCTGTGCACAGATTTGATAGCCAAGTTCATAAGCTATTAGAGAGCTTATTAGTGATCGTTAGCCTTTGTAATTTAGCTTTCTAAGTAGTTCACCTGGCTATCTCAAGGTCCCAATTTTTAGTTTTGAGTTTGGAGCTTATTTGACAGGGCTGCATGTGCTTATCATTTTGTCAAAACTCAATCACCATATACTGAGTCTCAAATCAGTGTTTTGTCAGGTTTTGAAATAGCTTCTCACAAGCTCATAAGAGCTTATCATGGTCTGAGTTTTGGTTTATACACTCTCACCCAGGTCTAGTACAAGTTCCAATCATTGCTTTTCAGTTTTAGCTTATTTGGTGGTCTGTGCATAAGCTCAAAGTAGCTTACCAAATTCTGTTTTGTCCATTAAGCTCAAACCTCAAATCTGTGTTAACTTGCAATTCAGAGGTTGTGGTTTGTTGTTTTTAGTTGATTTAGAGTTATTATAGCTTATTGTATCTTGTGTATCAGTTTAGTGCTTGTTGTGTCCTTCTAGCTTATCATAAGTACTTATTTATAAGCAGTTACAACTGCAGTTCCATAATCTACCACACAAGCTCATGTTTTTCTATTTTTCCTAGATTCTACATATTAAAATAGACTTTTCCTGAAATTTTCATAATTTTTCATAACTGTTTGCTATTTTTCTTAATTTAAACTAGTTTTTAATCCTTTTTAAATAGCTTTTAATACTAATAAATTATAAAAAGTTCAAAAAAATGATTTTTCAATTTTCTTAGGTTAAGATAAATATAAAAGTAATAAAAAGTATTTTTCCATAATTTTCTTAGTTTAAAAAGTATTTTTTAGCATTTTCATTAGTTTTAAATAGTTTTAAATTAATAATAAATACATATAAAGTCTAAAAAATATATTTTTAGTTTTAAAATAAGTTTTATCATATTTTAGACTTTTCCAAGTTATAATTTCATTTTTCTAGGTTAATTTTGTATTTTCTTGTATTTTAGTACATTTTAAATACTTAATAAATAGTTTTTAATTAATAATAATTAAATAAATAGTTTTAAAAATAATTTTCTTTTTCTAATAATTTTCTTTTATTATTAGGATTGTAAAAATATCATTTTCATATTTATAGGCCTTTTATTTCTTTAAAACTCACGTTTTATTTTGTACGTAGACGTAATTTTATTTTAAACGTAAGTTTTAAGTTGTAGGTTTTAAACGTTCATCACTTTAAAAATAGTGATAGCGTTTATTTAATAGATTTTAACTTTTTAAATTTTCTTAATTTGCATTTAAGTCGCTTTAATTTGTAAATCTTTTCTTTAGGTAATTTTCCATCCAAAACCTTACTGATCACTATCCTTAGTGATCATTCTACCATCTGATCAAGTATTTATACACCAATTCATCCTCCGTGGGACTTAACGACCTAGGAATTCCCTATATTCCTCTGATCTTAATTGCATTAGTGTTTGAACTGTTTTAAGTCTGTTACGGTTAGCCATTCACAAGTGGTTAGCTTGTGTGATTAGACTTGACTGTTTAGCACCAATCAGTTTTACTCAAAAATAAGAAGCTTTCGCTCCTTTTATAAGGATTGTGGCACTGAGGCGTACCACAGGGTCCTTTCTTGACCATTACGGGTTGTACACTGTTATGTGTGCACAAGCCATACACATATAAAATCATGCATCCAAAATTTTATGAAGGAAACAATTCAAGGGGTACCAGGAAGTGCAGTGATGTTCCCAGGAGTGCGCACAGGGTGTTGAAAGCCGGTGATGTTTCTCCTGGGTCGACCACCAACATAGCTCTCCAATCGTCTGAACTGATCCCTTCTGAACAACCGTTCATCAATCATGGTGATGATACGTCTCACATCCCTCCTTTCCTGAGAGTTCCAGCGCTTAGGATTCCCAACCTTCAGGCGTATATCCTTCAATCTGTACGCCAATCCATCCCTAACCATCTTCAAGGTATGATCCCCGAATTTATGGAGCTCACTACACGCCATTAAGCAGTTTCTGCGAAGTTCACTGCGGTAAACAATGCCGAAAGGTCTGCTGATGAGCGTAAGTTTTTTGAGCTGGTTGATGTCAGGAAGATCAAGCTGTGGTGGAGTGAAGTTTACACATTTCTGATATGATTCAACAGCCATCTGGATATCTTCGACACGTTCTTTGATCACAATGCGTCTAATGAAGATGAGAACTGACTTGATAAATTCACGTTGAACTTCAGTCGAGAATTGTCTCATACGACCCTAGACTTTGGCAAGGTACAAGTCTTCGATGTCGTTGAGGGATAAGTTCTCAAAGTCAGCCTCTGAGAATTCATAGTCCTGTTCATCTTGTCGTTTGACTATGATATTCTTCAAGAATGTGTAGTCCCACTTAGACTTGAGATCAATGTGTTTGATGGCCACGATGTCCTTTGAGCAATACACTTCATGTTGAGACTTCTGAACCAGGCAGCTTCTGTAGTAGATTCTTCGGCGCTCAGGCCAATGATGAATCCCATACAATGCATCTTGGTCGTATGCTTGCACGTTGTCAGAAAACAAGTGATTTGCACGTTCCTCGATAGCTATGCAGTTTGAGTAAATAGCCGCTGGGAATGGAAGAGTTAATGATGTAGCGTATTTTCTTGAACCATCGCCACCATGGAGAAGAAATTCCAGGTCTTTGTTGAAGAAATATCTGAAGGGAATCCTTGGTTCATCTGGTTGGCCGATTGTTGGTAGAGGTTTGGTCCAGTCAGTGTAATATGGAGGGTTGTTCCGTTTAGTGAAGTCGATGTTTGCTTCTGGGTTGAGCCAATCCATGTTGTTAGACATGGCTCGAGCAATGTTTTCAAGGTGATATTCAACCTCGATTGCACTTTCCGAGCTGTTTTTCAAAAGGAGGAATGCGTCATTCTTGATGCGCTTCAACTCGGATTTCGTCATCTTCTTCACACGGAATCTTTCTTGCAAGATTTTTGCATGCTCCAAGGTACTATCGTCTACCAATTCTTGACCTTCTTCAGGGTAGGGAGTGTCGTTAACAAGAGTAGCAAACCAATCAAATTCTGCAGTTTTATCGTCATCAAGCCATGATACGACGTCATTCAGAGTCGTTTTCTTCTTCTGTTTTGAAGGTTTTGATGATGATTGTGGTTTCTGCACTTGTTTAGGTGAGGTGGGTTGTTGTTGGGGCTCAAGGACCTCTTCATCGTCACCACCCGTGTACTCAAAGTAGTCACCTGTTTTATGAGTCAGGGGTGGTAACTCGGAATCGTCCCGAGGTTTATCAGTAGAAGACCGAGGTGATGGAGACTTATCTTGAGAAGAAGTCCGATGTGGAGGAGGTGGCATAGATGTAGATTGACCAGACTACTTCTGACGTTTAGGTGCAGAGTCCTTATCCTTATCATCGTCATCTCTTGGTCGTTTGGGTTGATCGGCTGACTCCTTGCATGATGAACTGAGTTGAAAAGCAAGTAGACCTTCGAAAAATTTAGCTTCATCTGAAGTAAACGTTCCAGATCGCTTTGACATTTGCATCACTAGTTTAGCGATTAACTCAGATTCAGAGAGATCAGCTTCTTTGGCCATTGTATGTTTAACCAATGCGACGATGTTAGGGGTGAGTTGTCTGGAGAATATTTCTCTAGTCACACCGGGGACAGTGTCGAGAAGAAACTTGTGAGTTTGATCTCTTGCTGACTTCTCCAGTTCCTTTTGGACTTTAGGAACGATATCCTGAAGATACTTTTGAGTGTAACCTTCAATCATTTCATTCAGTTCCTCCTGACGATGACTTCTCATGAAATCCTGAACAAATTTCCTTTCTTTCTCCATCTTGTCTATCTCATCATTTAAGGACTGAATTTGGTCAGCAAACCAATTCATTTTTCTGTAAGTTATGTCCTTCTTTCTGATTTGTTGGACAGCTTTTACAATCCTTTTATGAGACTGAGAGATCCAAGACTTTGGTGGTTTCTTCACTGATTTGGATGATGATCTGGTTGACTTTGTTGATGGTGGTGGTGATGAATGAGATGAAGAGTCCGATGATGAGGAGACATGAGGAGACTTCATGTCCTTAGGAGTTTCTGAGGTTTTCTCCTTTGAGTGTGTTGGACTGTCTAGAAGAAACTTGGTATAATCATCCTCGTCATCTTTAAGCTTTTCTTTCTCAGTTTCCTGTTTCTCAAAATCATACACAATGGTGTCTTCAATAGGCGGTTGTTGTTGCAGAAGAGTGGTGGCACCAGATCCCTTATCGGGTTGATTAACCGCATCAGGATCTGGAGAGGAGTGGGCAGCACCACTTGATCCTCCGGGGCCACCCATTTGATCTTTAGCAAATTCAGCGGCCTTTTGAATGTGTCGGACGTTGTGAAACTTTTTCCTGTATGATTTATCCAATTGCTCTTCTTTTTCTTCTTCAGAGCTCTCATCATAAGGTACAATAGCTGGAGTCTCTCCTTTTTCTTGGACAGCTGGAGGACTTGGAGGTTTTGTCACTGAGGCAGGTGTTTCGGTTGCAGTTGCAGAGTAATGAACCTCTTCATCTGTCTCAGTATCTTCAGAGCTCTCATCCCTAAGTTGTCTTTGAGGTTCAAGTGTGGGAATAGGTTCGGCTTCCTTTACGGGAACAATCCTTATAGAAGGAGCTTTCCTTTTAGGAACCTTCCTTTGACTCACAGAACTTGTTGTGCTTCCTGCACTTCCTCTTCTGGTTCTCCTGACAGGTGTTCCAGAAGATTTTTCGTCAAGATGACCAACTTTGCCTTGCCTAACTGCTTCCAGATATCTCTTGTACGTTTCAAGCTTTCTGACATCTTCAGTTAGAAGGAAATCTGGCAATACAGCACCTTGTTTCTTTGTGGACGTCTCCTTGATTCTGACAGATAGAATAGGTTCCGTCAATATGTCGTGATTGTCGGGGTCATTGAGCCTCTTGGGAATATCAGGGTGAAGTCCAAGTGCTCTCTGTATCAACAGTTTAGTATATCTGATGTAGGGAATCTTTGAGCCAAGTTTGTTGAGAAATGACATCATGTCATCCCAAATCAGAGCTTCAATAGCGATGTGTTTCATGTTGACGAATGCCCAAAATATTTGCAGTTCTATGAGCTTAGGATGCTCATAGCCGCTATCACGACCAGAAACAGACTTGGTGATGATCATGTAGAGTGTTCTCCATGGTTGAGGAATAATCTTAAGCTCCACGTGAGAGTGCTTGGTGATTACTCCTGTAGCCTCATTATAACCGATATTGATTAAGAATTGGAGAGTTAACTCTTCAGCAGGTGTGGCATAAAGTTTGGTTGGATTGACTTCAGGAATAAGGAGAGCAGCCCTTAAATCTGCAGGTGTAATAGTGACTTGTTTGTGGTTCAGAGTCACAGTCACAGCAGTCCTTCCTTTGACCCTTTCCATAGTGTTCCAGAACTGTTGGATGTAGATCTCAGGAATGGTTGCAAAGTGAGTAAGCATGTTCTGATACGGATGAGTCTTCAGAATATCGATAGCAATAAGACATGAAGATTCAGAGCAAGTGAGGGTGTCAAAGTCAACACGGAGGTTATTCTTTCCAATCTTCATTGGATAGCCATGAGGATAGATATCAGCAATGGAGAGAACTTCAGGTGCATCCATATTCATTTGTTCAGCCATGTCGTGATCTGAAATAACATTAGCCAAAAGAACCAACATATCGAAAGACATAATGTTAGTCAACAGAAGGTCTTATTGTCTAGTTGTTGAATGTACAGTGATAATGATTGTTACGAGTCCTAAGTCACTTGTATGTTCAATCAATGATATCGTGAAATGTTTCGTGAGTTAGTTAACTTTAAGTTTTAAAGTTTATTTTATCACTTATTGTTCACAACATATCAAACGATTTAAGTTTATTAGTGACATTTTTGGATTCGTGATGATATGATTAGTTTATTTACAAGTTTGTACAAGTAACAATTCATCATGAAGGTCAATCCAGGGTTAAGCGTAGTTTTGGCAAAGATACGCGTAGACAGGAATGATATATGCTTAGGCGTAAACTTACGCGTAGAATCCTAACTTACGCGTAAGAAATGTTACGCGTAGGAAAAGGAGACCTTATGCGTAGAGCTTATGCGTAGGCATATATTAACCTTACGCGTAAGGCTACTCGTAAGAGTTGACCTTATGCGTAGAGGTCACTGTTTACGCATATCCTTCACAGGATACGCGTAGTCCGTTGTAGAACCTTACGCGTAGCTGTTATGCGTAGGATTTTCTTACGCGTAACATAACTACGCGTAGGGTAATCCTTATGCGTAGATAATCAAATGACCTTGATTCTGAATTCTAAGTGTAGCAATCCTTAAATAAATTTATCAAATCATCAATATTAGCACACATATTCATTTCAATAACAACACATGGCATGAATCATGCATAAATCAGTTACGCGTAGAATATCTTACGCGTAGACTAAACCCTAATTCTACTCATATCAAATCTAGCCATGGATTATGCACCAAAGTTTTTCTGGCATATCATATAAGTTGTGAGAGCATGTAGACCAAGTTTTAACACTTATTATGCAGTGAATCAAAAATACCCAAAGTTTATGAGCTTTAAACCCTAGTTTCGAATTGATGACCAATTCGTGTTTCTGGGTGGCTATAGACTATGGAAATCATCAATTCAACAACTCAAGAGCATAAAACAACAATCTTTTTAACCAAGACACATCACATTCAAAAACGCCCAATTTGACACATAAACCCTAATTCGCTATATTCATCAAATAGTGTTTCTGGGTTTGTTTTGGTGATAGAAAACATATCAAGGATGTTTTTAAAGCATTTTGACATTAACATTTAAGCCACAAATACCAAACACATGATCAAGTGTTCTTACGCATAAGCGAAGAACACAAGATCACTCATATCCATAGATTTGACCGTTGGATTCATTTAAAATTCAAGACCCATGTTTGAAAACACGTTAGAAACATTAATCTACTTACAGAATGATGATCAAATTCACGGATATGATGAACTAATTCTATGCGTAGGATCTTGTAAGGTTTGGTGTATTAAATGTGATGGATAAGAGTTAGGTGGAGAGTTTTATTAAAATAGACTTTACCATTTTGACAGTTTTGGTCCCTCCACCTTTTCCATTTTCATCCAAAGCATTTTAACTTCCATTATTTGTTACCAAATGAAGATTTTTGGAAAGAAATTTGACGACACTCCCCCTCGACTTGAGAAAATAATGAAATGTTATTAATTAAAGTCCGAGGAGTTTCATTGAACCAGGAAATGTACCACCATTTGTAAAAGAATCAACCGAGATGTGATAATATGCAAGTACACAGATGTTTTGAAACAGTTAATAGATAATTTTCTCCCCCTCAACACTTGATCGGAAAAATACTGAATTTTGAAAGATAAAAGTGTTGACGGAAGAAATGTACTTGCCATGTTGAAAGAAATATAGATTGGGAGAATATTTTTGTTGTTTTATCTGATTTTATATTTTTGTATTTTGTTTTTGAAAAATTTATTTACAAAAGATGTTTTGGTGTTTGACAGGTTTTTTAAGACTGTTTTAAGAGGTCAT
This sequence comes from Chrysanthemum seticuspe, assembly GCA_019973895.1. Taxonomy (NCBI): domain Eukaryota; kingdom Viridiplantae; phylum Streptophyta; class Magnoliopsida; order Asterales; family Asteraceae; genus Chrysanthemum; species Chrysanthemum seticuspe. The sequence goes on from BPTQ01000007.1 coordinate 279,590,554, forward strand.
CCAATTCCTCTTGAGTCAAACACCTCATACCAATTCGGTGGACCAACTCATTAAACCTAGCGGGAGGCAAGGCTTTGGTGAGCAGATCTGCCAATTGGTATTCAGTACCCACAAAGTATAATTCAACGGTACCCTGTTCCACGTGGTCCTTGATGAAATGATAGCGTAGATCGATGTGCTTTGATTTCGAGTGCTGAACAGAGTTGCACGAGATTGCAATGGCACTCCGATTGTCGCAATACATCGGGATTATGTCAAATATGTAACCATAGTCTTTGAGTTGTGTTCTCATCCAGATGACTTGAGCACAACACGCGGACATGGCTACATATTCTGCTTCAGTTGATGACAGCGATGTACAATCCTGCTTCTTTGATTGCCAAGACACCAGTTTATCACCGAGAAATTGTAGAGCTCCTGAAGTACTTTTCCTTGAGTCTAAGCATCCTGCGTGATCAGCGTCTGAAAAAGCGATTAGTTCAAAACCAGAATCCTTCGGATACCAGATCCCCAAGTTAATGGTTCCCTTGATGTATCGGAGGATTCTTTTAGCCTCGGAGAGGTGGGTTTTAGTTGGTCGCGACTGATAACGGGAGCATAGATAAACAGCAAAGACAATATCAGGTCTGCTAGCTGTTAGATACATGAGAGACCCAATAATACTTCGGTATTTGGTAGGGTCGACCAATTTCCCATGTAAATCAGCATCTAATTTCTTGGTATGAGCCATTGGTGTGGCATAAGTATCACAGGTATTCATTCCAAATTTGTTTAACAGTTCAAGGGCATATTTGGACTGACTCAAGAAAATACCACGGGGTGATTGATGAACTTGCAGTCCTAGAAAGAACGTAAGTTCACCCATCATGGACATTTCAAAATTTTTCTTCATGAGTTTTGCAAAAGCGATTGAAAACTTTTTATGTGTTGACCCAAAAATGATGTCATCCACGTAAATTTGAACAATTAAGATGTGTGCCCCGTGATATTGTATAAAAAGAGTTGGGTCAACCGAGCCTTTGGTGAAGTTATTGGCAATGAGGAAAGATGATAGCTTATCGTACCATGCCCGAGGGGCTTGTTTGAGACCATAAAGAGCTTTGTTCAGTTTGTAGACATGGTTCGGGAACTCAGGATCAACGAATCCATCTGGTTGGCTGACATAGACCGTTTCTTTAAGTTGCCCATTGAGAAACGCCGTTTTGAGACCTAACTTAGGTACGTTCTTCTTGAGTTGGTTAAGTTTGCAGAACTTCATACCCTTGACCAACTTTCTGGTTGTCCTCAAATGCAGTAACCAAATTTTACCTAAACCTTTTTGTTTAACCTACGACTTCCCTTACGGTAGGCTTTGTTCAGTGCAGATCAACGATTCCCAATAGCAGTCCTTCTCCCTTATCTGAAACTTCTTAGAAAACGAGGCCAACGAGCAGAACTCCGACAAGCCTATAAAGAGCGCAAGCGTCGAGTATACTTATACTGCCAGATAGTCTACCTACAGTTTTGCCGTAAAGAGTTACCTGTTGAATTTCTTTGTCAGATACAGGCGGTTGGTCTACCTAAGCAACTAGGACTCAAGGGCTTGGTACAGATGTTTGACTTGTTTCGAGAAATACCA
>BPTQ01000007.1:279601836-279631823 GCA_019973895.1 Chrysanthemum seticuspe
AGATTCATGATCCAAAAATCATGAATTCCCCTTCTGATAATGAGGAGTTAGTCATGATCATCATCATGATTTTCCTTATTTTCTTCACATATGGTGTGACTCCTCGTTCCTTTTTCTCCTTCGGGAATGAGGACACTATTTTTGATCCCGGCATTTTCATTTATCATTTTTGAGCCGGTTCTCTCTATATCTCATCGGTGTGGAACTTTCACGTGCTTCAAATGTTGTCCAAACATCTTGAATGAAAGTCCGATGGAGACTGTTTCTTCCATTTTGCTTCCCCATGAACCAATGAATTCGGGGTCGAGTCAAGCTAGCGACTCGGTAATCAAAAAAAGTAGCTAAACATGGGTTTTCACCCGTGTGTACCACCCTAGTGTGGGGGAGTCTCCCCACGCTGTTGTATATTCTCATTCTTTCAAAAAAAAAAAAAAAAAAAAAAAAAAAAAAAAAAAAAAAAAAAAAACAACTTTCTAAATAATGGCCGTAGTATTTCCCTTTTACGTTCTTTGTTTCGGCATAACCGCCAATACTTTGAATATTGAGGGCAATATTCATTTCTAAGTGTGGGGGGGAATTCTCACGAATTTCATATATTATCTACCCAATTCCCCCGTTTTTGGCCAAATTTTTTTTTGGAGTAAGTGTTTTACACTTTCTCATTTGGTTATCAGTCCGCCATGTCTGTAAGACAAAAGGATTGGCTAATCCAGGAGCAAACGGCTCTTGGTAAATATTTCTCAAATCCGTTTATATGGCTTGCAATTTGCCCAAAATTGTATGGTATTCAGCTCACCATATCCTAAAAAGTGAAGAGTTGGCTAGCCCGCAAGTTTATGGCTTGTGGTAAAGGCAGTGGAAAAACCATAATTGGTAATCATCTCACCAAAGATAATATTGATAATTTATCAAAGAGTTGGCTAATCCAGAAGGGTACGGCTTCTGGTAAAGACAAATCAAATCCGTTGGAAGCTGGTGGTTTGCTCAAAATCACATGGTTATCGGTGTACCATGGTTCTTACTTGAACTGAAACATTTGGCTACTCCAGAAGTAATGGCTTTTGGTAAAGAGATTAAAATCCATTATGTTTTCTCAAATCATTGCTAGGGACTAGCAATATCTCAGTGTGGGGGATTGATGAGTGTCTAAATACTCATCATTTTTATACAATATAAACTGCAAAATCATCTGAAAACACTAAAAAATGCATCAAAATGATGAAAATATCACAAATCAGTGTTTTATGTGTTTTAAATGCAAAAAGATCAAAATCAGATGAAAAACGTATCAAGTTTGCAAAATTGGCAGTTTTAGTCCTCTAAGTTTCTAAAATTGTCAAAAATAGTCCCTGAGTCAAAATTTCAAAAGAAAAATCACCAAAGGTCCTTTTAAAATCATAAGTTGTCAAATTTAGTCCTTTGGTGAAAAATATCAAAAGTTTGAGAAATTACAAGTTCAGTCCTACAACTTCATAAATTGCAGATTTGGTCCCTGGAATATTAGAGATTTACAGTTTGATCCTTGGAATTTTCAGAGATTGTCAAAACCAACCCTTGGAGGACATTTTCAGAATCACATGTTTGGTCCCTGAAAAATCAGATTTTACGTGTTTAGTACCTAAGCTATACCATGGGTCCAAAACAAATCCTAAGTCCAAGTTATTAACTAATACTCCTCAAGCCCAATCCAAAACCCTCTACTACCCGACCCAGTCCAATCTCTACCCATTTCCACCTAGCTACAACCCGGTCAAAAGTTAACCTAAACCCACCTCTTTCTTCTTTCTTCGTTTCCCACCACAACACACAAACACAGAACACAACAAATAAAAAAACATCCCATACCACCACTTTTCTTCCACCACCTGCACACTCAACCTCCCTGTCGCTCTCTGTCACACGAAACCCACTCACTCAATTACTTTCCCAGCTCAGCACGTTTTATCTCACAGCAAAAGACACGAGGAAAGAGAAGTAGAGATTGAAGACCCATTTTACTTTTAGTATAAATAAGATGTTGTAGCCACATGTATGAGGCAACTAGGATTTAGTAGGTTTTAGAGTTTTAAAAAAGTTTAGTTTTTCTGTTTTTATGATTGTAATGTGCTTTTTAAATTAATGCAAAAGTTTTTCTTCTTACAATTTATCTTAACTGCTTATTAGCCTATTGTCTCATTTAAATTGTTTTTTTTTTATTCCAAGTTCACTTCGACCATTACTTAAGACAGTATCAAGTTAATCTTTGAAAAACAGTTAATTTTTTTTAGTTAACAACCCATGAAGGGGTGTTTGGTTTAAGGTCAAAGTTTGGTCAATATCACTTTTTACCCATTTTGACTCTTCAAGTCAAATATGTTTCAAGGTAATGGTTAATGTTTAAAAGGTCTTAAACTGTTTTGACAAAGCTGCACAAGTTTTGAAAACAAAAAAAGAAAGCTTATCTGATTCTGTCTTCTGTCAAACACAACAGCAAAACAGCAGCCATAGCTGCTGTTGCAACTCTCTTTTTTTTAGCTTATTTGTCATCTAAAATTCTTCAAAATGGTTTTTCTTACATCTCCTCATGCCACTCTAGACATAGGTATAGTTTATATGCACTTAGGATTCATCTAGCTTAGCTTAAAATTGCGTTTAAATTCTGTCAAAACCATTTTTAAGCAAACTGTTTCAGCAAAGAAGTGTCCAAGTGGCCTCCATTCTTAGATTTTTAACTTGCTTATTACTTGACCTTAGGTTATGAAATTTGGTATGCATGATGTTCAGTGGGTGGGCTAGTCAAAAGTGATTTTTGTTGAATTTTACAACAGCTTATTACAGCTTATTTATAAGCTCAAAGTACACCCCATGTTTAACTGATCCTGTCCCCACAGCAGCCTGCACTTTCTTTTTGTTTAGCTTATTTGGCTTGCCCATTTGCTTATTTAGACTGCTTAGGTGCTTATTAGGTGATCTAGATTAGGTGTCATTTGATTCTAGCTTAATTAGTACTTATTTAGGCCTAGCTTATTACTTTGTTTGTATGCTTAGTACTTTAGAACTTCCCATATCTCCCAACTGCTTTTCCCTTACTTATTTGCTTTTTAGTTTCTATAGCTTATTTTAGATTAATCTCAGTATTAAAGTGCTTATTTCCATTTTCTCAATTGCTTTATTGTTGCTTATTTGTGCTTAACTTAAAACTGCTAGAGGGTGTTTGTTTTTGCTTCTGTCTCCACTGATGTGAATAAGCAGTTCTAAACTGCTTATTCTGTTGGTTTGGTAGAAAGTGTTTTCACAAAAAAGTTTTATTTTCATCTTATTATTAAGTCGCAAAAAGAAAAATTTGAAAAAAAAAAATGGTTTGCAAAAAGGTGCAGGGGTGGGATTCGACCCCCTGACCTCTTGCTCAAACACACAACACAACACCTCAAACCAAAGCGCCCTTGGGTCTTTTCTTGTCATACTTTGCAATATTAATCTTTTATATACGCATAGCAGTTTGTTAGCTTACTAGCTTATTAGCTTTTTAGTAGCTTATTTCCAAAAGTAGTGTCCAACTTTTTTATTTTTCTTAAAACCAGTTTTACCTAAAGTATTTTTAGTGAAAATTTCAGATTTTTCCAAAATCATTTAGTATTTTTTATAATTAAATTAGATTAAAATAGTTTTTAAATCATAATAAATAATTTAAAAGTCGAAAAAATACCCGGCTTTTTCCTAAAATTTTCTTTTGTCATATATTACGTAAAAAAATTGTTTTTACACTCGTAGGCTTTTTATTTCATAAATTTTACGTTTTTGCTTGCGCTCCAGCGTAATTTTTGCAAATAACGTACGTTTCCATTTTAAGTAACGTTTCTAGATAATTTAGGATTACGTTTTAGTTAATATAGTTTATTTAAGTCATTTTATTTTATAAAATCACAAAAACATCATTTTAATTATAGTGATAGCATTTATTTAATAGATTTTATCTTTTTTACTTTCTTTAATTTTCATTTTAGCCCTTGTAGTTTATGTCCTTTTTCCGTAGTTATAATAATTCCAAATCTCCTTTTCCGTTCAAATCTCGCGATCACTATACGTTTGATGATCCATTGCATAGCTCGCTGGGACATAACGACCCGGGGAAACACTGTACTCCTCAGATCTTCATTGCATTGCTTTCGTTCCTGAGCCGTTTTAAGGTTGTTACGGTCTGCCATTCACAAGTGGCAGGCTTGCGTGATAAACCTTGACTGTTCTGGAGCGCATCAAATTTTTGGCGCCGCTGCCGGGGAGCTGTGCTGATAATCTTACGTCTAGCAGATTAGTGATTTGGATATTCACTCTTTGTTCATACCATCCATCTGTATATATGTTTATATTTTCTTATCCAAAAAACACAAAAATACTCTTCTCATTCCTCTTATTCGTTGATTCTATTTCTCTTACCCTCTTTTGCCGTTTAATTCTATTCTTCGTATCCTCTCAACCATTTGATTCTCTTCTTAATCCTCTATATGTTTAATTCTTATGTCGACATTCGTCAACTTCATCGTCAGATATGTGTGTGAGCGGTGTGGAGGTCCTAGTTCAAGCGAATTTTGCAATTCGTGCGAATTATCCATCAAAAATGCTTTTCTAAGTTATTTCGACCAACCGCCACAACCTGAAATACATTCTAATCTTGACAAACCAGTTCAAACGTCGGAGCTACCCCAAGCACCCATCGAGGATTACGAGGACAACCTCTTTGAATCTAGAGCCCGTAATCTAATCGAACAAATTTATGTCGACGAAAAAAGGTCGAGAATTAGAATTGATTACGATGAACCCGTTCAAACGCCGGTGACTAGCAAGAATGACTTGCCTAATCTTCACGTTTCTCAAGGACCAGAACCGGAGACCATAACGGAAGTGGTGGAAATTGCTAGCTCTCAGAGCACACCACTTGTCCCACCTCCCGATTTTTCTGAATGTTCTTCGAGACTTGATAGTCATCCGGATCACCATGTAGGTTTTGTTGATCCTTTGAATAAACTGATTCCTCTTCATAACTCTCAAATGCAATCGTTTATTCCTTGTGTCGGTTGTGGTGAGCCTCTTTATGGTTCACCCTGTCGTTGGTGTACATGTGTACAATGTGGTAATGATATTCATAACGGGAGTTGTTTGTTTTGTGGTTCGAGGAATTCATTTGATTATGATCCTAACCCGAACTCATTTAACGACCCCTCTAACTTTTCCAATTACCCACCCCAGCCCGACCTATATTCATATGATCAACACTTCTGTTGTGAATTTTGTGGAGGTCCTCACCAAGGATTTGAGTGTCAATCCGGAAACACGTTTGTCTATGAACAGTTTTCCAATGATGCTCAGAACTTTGGTTATGACCAAAATCCATATGATTCACCATTCCAGACTCAACAGTTCTACTGTTGTGAGTACTGTGGAGGTCCCCATTTCAGCTCTGATTGTCAAATAGGGAACCCAGTTCCTTGTAACAATCATGACTCTCACATATTTGAAAATTTCCAACCTCCATAGCACTATACGGTTCAAACTCCACCTGAGCCGTTATCTCAAGAAATCTCCCAGGAATTTGAAACCGCAATGAAAACACTTGAGGAAATGATGAGTAATTTTACGAATCAAGTGAGTGGTGAAAAGTCCATGGGAGAATTGCTAGCCGAAGAGCAAAAGGCCCGCCAATCTAGGGAAGACTCATTAGTCCTAGAGCAAGCAGCTCTAAGACGTTCCCAATTTCTTAAGGCAGCTCTTTATGATGATGACGAGGAGAGTTTTTATCCTTTTAGAGATAATACTTCTCAACTCCCTCAGTCAGTTGATATTCCAGCAGTTGAGATTCCATCTCAAACAACTGCTATCACACCCGAGATTCACACTCACTCTCTTATTATGGGGGACGAGCATCTCGACACTGTTCCTGAAAAGGAATCGGACGAATTGATAAAGTCTAGTGTTGAGGACCTTGTCCCAATCCCAGGAGAGTCACAGGGAATTCTTGATCATGTGTGTGATATCCCTCCTCCTCTTGTCTTCCAAACAGATCATGTTGAGATGCTCTCCGATTCTGATAATGATGATTCATTATCTTGTGGAGACATCATTTATGTGGAAGATTCACCTTCTGAGCTTGTTAGCTTAGAAGAAGAGAATGATGAAGTTACTGACAATGAAATCAAAGATGAAGCTCTTCGAGCAACATTATTGAAGGTCAGTCTTCTCATTTCTAAAATCGAGGCTTTCAAAGAGAAACCTATTTCATCTCCTATCCCCATTAAGGATAGTGACATTCTTTCCGATGATTCTATTCCGGAAATGAAAGCCTCCTGTTTTGATAATATGGGAGAGAAGATTAGTGGCAGTACCACTTTTCATTCTCATAATTCTCTCCCCGATTATGAATCATGTACATTGGAGGAGTTCACTAGTGAACCCACTCATATCAATTCTGAGTATGATTCATTCACATTCATGGAGTTCTCAGATGAACTCACTCATATCATATCTCCGCCAGAGTATGATAAATTCTACTTTGATCTAGACACTCCCGAGATTCGTCTTGATCACATAAGCTTAAATGATGAGATTCATAATCCTGAAAATATGGATCCTCCTATAGATGAAGATGAGTTAGTCATGATGTTTATCATGATTTTCTATCTCTTCTTCACCTATCCCGTGGCTTCTCCTGTTCTTCACTCCTTCGGGAATGAAGACATTATCTTTGATCCCGGCATTTTCATGTACCATTATCTTGAGCCGGTTCTATGTATATCTCATCGGTGTGGAACTTTCACGTACTTCAATGTTTATCCAAACATCTTGAATGAAAGTCCGATGGAGATTGTTTCTTCCACTTTGCTTCCCCATGAACCAATGAATTCGGGGTCGAGTCAAGCTAGCGACTCGGTAATCAAAAACAGTAGCACACACCATATGGGTTTTCACCCATATTTCTGACTTCTTACCCCCTTTCTACCACCTAAGTGTGGGGGTGATACCCCACATGTTAAATAAAAAAAAAAAAAAAAAAAAAAAAAAAAAATCCTTCTTTCTAAATAATGGCCTTAGTATTTCCCTTTTACGTTCTTTGTTTCGGCATAACCGCCGGTACTTTGAATATTGAGGGCAATATTCATTTCTAAGTGTGGGGGGGAATTCTCACGAATTTTATCATATAATTATACCGATTCCCCCGTTTTTGGCCAAAATTTTTTTTTTTGGAGTAAGTGTTTTACACTTACTCATTTGGTTATCAGTCCGCCTTGTCTAATAAACAAAAGGATTGGCTAATCCAGGAGCAAACGGCTCTTGGTAAAGATATATCAAATCCGTTTATATGGCTTGCAATTTGCCCAAAATTGTATGGTATTCAGCTCACCATATCCTAAAAAGTGAAGAGTTGGCTAGCCCGCAAGTTTATGGCTTGTGGTAAAGGCAGTGGAAAAACCATAATTGGTAATCGACTCACCAAAGATAATATTGATAATTTATCTAAGAGTTGGCTAGTCCAGAAGGGTACGGCTTCTGGTAAAGACGAAATCAAATCCGTTGAAAGCTGGTGGTTTGCTCAAAATCACATGGTTATCGGTGTACCATGGTTCTTACTTGAACTGAAACATTTGGCTACTCCAGAAGTAATGGCTTTTGGTAAAGAGATTAAAATCCATTATGTTTTCTCAAATCATTGCTAGGGACTAGCAATATCTCAGTGTGGGGGATTGATGAGTGTCCAAATACTCATCATTTTTGTACAATATAAACTGCAAAATCATCTGAAAACACTCAGAAACACATCAAAATGATCAAAATATCACAAATCAGTATTTTATGTGTTTTAAAAGCAAAAATATCAAAATTAGATGAAAAACATATCAAATTTGCAAAAATTGCAGTTTCAGTCCCCCAAGTTTCAAAAATTGTCAAAAACAGTCCCTGAGCACATAATTTCAAAAGAAAAGTCACCAAAGGTCCTTTTAAAATCAAAAGTTGTCAAATTTAGTCCTTTGGTGAAAAATATGAAAAGTTTGAGAAAATTACAAGTTTAGTCCTTCAACTTTGAAATTTGGCAGAAATGGCCCCTGGAAAATTGCAAAATGGCAAGTTTGGTCCTTATACTTTTGAAGATTGTCATTTTCAGCCCTTGGAACAAGTTTGATGAATTGGCAGTTTAAGTCCCTTGATTTTCAAATTTTACACATAAGTCCCTTGTCATTTAGGCCTTTTAAACCCTTTATGGCCTGGTCAAACTCTAATGGACCCCTGCCATTGCCTTTTGGACTCCACATTATGACCCCCTTTCCTTTTAATAACCCCAGTCAAACCCCATTTGACTTCTGTCTTCCCTCCCTCACGTGTTAACCACTTCCATCATCACTCCCCTGCAACTAGCCCTGCATACACTCCATCTCCCTCTCTTTTCCACCAACCTTATCCCTCCAAACACTACATCCAAGATACATTGATTACTTCACCCTTACCCACACTCAATCTCACCCCACATGCTTAAAACCAAATTTCCCGCCAAAATGCATCAATGGCCAGAAATCACTTGGGTCATCCAATGGTTGTAAACAATGGTGGGAACTTTTCAGAAAGGTGAGAGAAAGAGGAATTGGGTATAAAAGAGAAAGAAGGAAGCAGGCATAGGGGTAGTCAGTTTTTTAGTTTTTACTTAAGTTTTCCAGTTTTTAGTGTATTAGAGCAACTTGGATCCGTTTATTTTACTGTCATTTCAAGTATTTTCAAACAGTTAATTTATTGTAATCTAATCTCATCATTGTAATCCTCTTTCATTAATGCAAATTCCTGTTTTAGATATAACTTCTGTCTCTAGATAAATTATTGTTAGAATTGTTCAATTACTGTTGCAATAAGCTCACATGAGCCCTTTACAAGCTTATGTAAACTTATTTGTTTATCAGAAACTGATTTCCAAAGTTTTTGAGAATAGTCAACATAAGTCAACGAGAGTCAAAGTTTAGAGTCAAATCAGTTTTAAGGAAATCTTTGGGTTCAATCTGATTCACTGATGTGTTCTATGTTAATTGGAGTAATCCAGGTCAGAGCAGTCTAGATTTTGTCAAACTTTTGGATTCACTTGCATAGTTGATCACGTAAAAGAGTGTTTGGTTTAAGGTCAAAGTTTGGTCAATATCACTTTTTACCCATTTTGACTCTTCAAGTCAAATATGTTTCAAGGTAATGGTTAATGTTTAAAAGGTCTTAAACTGTTTTGACAAAGCTGCACAAGTTTTGAAAACAAAAAAAGAAGCTTATCTGATTCTGTCTTCTGTCAAACACAACAGCAAAACAGCAGCCATAGCTGCTGTTGCAACTCTTTTTTTTTAGCTTATTTGTCATCTAAAATTCTTCAAAATGGTTTTTCTTACATCTCCTCATGCCACTCTAGACATAGGTATAGTTTATATGCACTTAGGATTCATCTAGCTTAGCTTAAAATTGCGTTTAAATTCTGTCAAAACCATTTTTAAGCAAACTGTTTCAGCAAAGAAGTGTCCAAGTGGCCTCCATTCTTAGATTTTTAACTTGCTTATTACTTGACCTTAGGTTATGAAATTTGGTATGCATGATGTTCAGTGGGTGGGCTAGTCAAAAGTGATTTTTGTTGAATTTTACAACAGCTTATTACAGCTTATTTATAAGCTCAAAGTACACCCCATGTTTAACTGATCCTGTCCCCACAGCAGCCTGCACTTTCTTTTTGTTTAGCTTATTTGGCTTGCCCATTTGCTTATTTAGACTGTTTAGGTGCTTATTAGGTGATCTAGATTAGGTGTCATTTGATTCTAGCTTAATTAGTACTTATTTAGGCCTAGCTTATTACTTTGTTTGTATGCTTAGTACTTTTAGAACTTCCCATATCTCCCAACTGCTTTTCCCTCACTTATTTGCTTTTTAGTTTCTATAGCTTATTTTAGATTAATCTCAGTATTAAAGTGCTTATTTCCATTTTCTCAATTGCTTTATTGTTGCTTATTTGTGCTTAACTTAAAACTGCTAGAGGGTGTTTGTTTTTGCTTCTGTCTCCACTGATGTGAATAAGCAGTTCTAAACTGCTTATTCTGTTGGTTTGGTAGAAAGTGTTTTCACAAAAAAGTTTTATTTTCATCTTATTATTAAGTCGCAAAAAGAAAAATTTGAAAAAAAAAATGGTTTGCAAAAAGGTGCAGGGGTGGGATTCGACCCCCTGACCTCTTGCTCAAACACACAACACAACACCTCAAACCAAAGCGCCCTTGGGTCTTTTCTTGTCATACTTTGCAATATTAATCTTTTATATACGCATAGCAGTTTGTTAGCTTACTAGCTTATTAGCTTTTTAGTAGCTTATTTCCAAAAGTAGTGTCCAACTTTTTTATTTTTCTTAAAACCAGTTTTACCTAAAGTATTTTTAGTGAAAATTTCAGATTTTTCCAAAATCATTTAGTATTTTTTATAATTAAATTAGATTAAAATAGTTTTTAAATCATAATAAATAATTTAAAAGTCGAAAAAATACCCGGCTTTTTCCTAAAATTTTCTTTTGTCATATATTACGTAAAAAAATTGTTTTTACACTCGTAGGCTTTTTATTTCATAAATTTTACGTTTTTGCTTGCGCTCCAGCGTAATTTTTGCAAATAACGTACGTTTCCATTTTAAGTAACGTTTCTAGATAATTTAGGATTACGTTTTAGTTAATATAGTTTATTTAAGTCATTTTATTTTATAAAATCACAAAAACATCATTTTAATTATAGTGATAGCATTTATTTAATAGATTTTATCTTTTTTACTTTCTTTAATTTTCATTTTAGCCCTTGTAGTTTATGTCCTTTTTCCGTAGTTATAATAATTCCAAATCTCCTTTTCCGTTCAAATCTCGCGATCACTATACGTTTGATGATCCATTGCATAGCTCGCTGGGACATAACGACCCGGGGAAACACTGTACTCCTCAGATCTTCATTGCATTGGTTTTTGAGCAGTTTTAAGTCTGTTACAGTCTGTCATTCACAAGTGGCAGACTTGCGTGATTAGACTTGACTGTTTGGAAGCGATCATAAACGTACAAAGTTATAACCGAAATAACTTTTTTGTAAAATTCAGGTTTCTATTTGTGAACTCAAAGTTTTTTTATGTTTACTTAAAAAATGTTATTTTGAGAATTTTGTTGTCTAAAATTGTTGGTATGTTTTTGGTGTGGATTATGTTATACGGAGTAATAAATTGTGTTACTTGACTTTTTAACAAGTTCTAAATACGTAAAGTCGTAAATGGTTTGGTAATTTGTTATGTAAATAAATACTGCATTATTTAATTTTGAATCTTGGATATATAAATTTTTAATTATTAAGAATCATGTTAATAAAAAATTTATTAAGAATCATGTTAATATGTGTAAGTTATGTTATCTAAATTTAAAATATTTCAAAAAATAAAATGTGAGTTTTTCTGAATTAATGTGAAATTTTGTACATAAGTTATTTATGTATTTTAATTTTTTGATAAATTTTGAGATAAAAACGGTTTTAAAATTTTTTAAATTTCGGAATTTATGACTTTTTGAAATTATTTAGATTCAAAGTTTTTGAATTTTGTGAAAATTTTGAATTCTTGAAGAATGAATTGCGGTGTCTGAACAAATGATAACCCAAGGAACACAAACCAAAAAAGAAAGTCACATGCTTTAAAACTATGATAAATTTAGACCATATCCCTATGTAGATATATTTGCTTATGAAGAGTACTGGTAAATATGCATCAATTCAAACATGCGAAGCTATTAAATTGAAAATTTACACCCCATTATTAATTTCAATCAGCAACCGAACCATAGTGAACCAATTCTAAAATGTCATTAAGATGTTCATCTTAGAAATGATGTTTAAAACTTACGTTACAGAACAATTATAAAAAATTGTAACGTGTGACTGTACCATCATTTTTCATATGGAATTGTGCTATCTTTTGTATTGTTAAATGTGACATAGAAAGATTAATAATATAGAATTCAAAAATCTGGTAATGAAAATAAATGGTAAGTAATAGATGGAATTCTTATTCACATACATTGACGCATATATAATGACATTAAACTTCAGGATTAATAATTCAGAAAAACATTTCAAATTCAAAAATCTTAGTGGACAACAAGTTATTATTTAAACACATATTAAAGTTACTTGGAAATGTAGTATTGTTGGCTTCACGTGATCAATGGAATGCATGCCAATATAAAAATGTAGTATTGTTGGCTTCACGTGACATTTTTATATTGGCATGCATTCAATTAGCCATCGATGACGATTTTAACCGCCGCAAAAAGATAGGAAAACACGAATACAGAAGTTATCGTAACATTATTTATAAGTAACTATTTACTATCGCCGCAATGCACGTGTATTTGACATAAAACTTATTTGGCATCGCCGTAATGCTCGAATACCTTACCATTATCTCAAACAACATGATTTTATAAGAAACTATACAAGTCTAAAAATTCCACGATCGACGCATCGGGATATTGTTTAAAACTATGCACCGCTCCCGCTAGGCGGAAGTACTTGAAAGTTTTTGATGTGTTTTTTAGCGCTTGACAATTTGGATATGAAACATTTTGTATTTGAAAGTATATGAGAGTTGTTGATGAATGTTATTATAACATTTTGGTGGATGAATATTTATTAAATACAATGCTCAAATCTCTTATTATTATACTTTTAATTAACTAATGCTTGTAACATAATGTCGTTACAAGAAAAATAATGCAATCATGCCATCAGAAAAACATTGCAACTTAAAACAATATTATCCGAAAATGATTCCCTTACACTACAAAAAAAATATGTTGAAAAAATTATTCGCCGTCGAAATTAGGTCGAAACTAGATACCGCTGTCGTCAGACGCGGCTACTCGGCTAAATACCGCTGCCGCTAAGCACATATACTTGGCTAGTGTGTGTGTGTGTGTGTGTGTGTGTGTGTGTGTGTGTATTGGGAAGGGATCGGGTGCGTTTCAACTTTTAAGTACAGATGGTACGGATGAATATGAACCGCACGATCAAACGTCCATCTAATCAACGTTAAAAAAAACACGGTGGCATTTTTGTAATTAACGTATATTATTATAATATCAGCATAGATCTGATTAACAAAAATTATCTAAAAACATAAACTCAAAATATATATATATACATATATATATATATATATATATATATATATATATATACATATATATATATATATATATATATATATACATATATATATATATACATATATATATATATATATATATATATATATATATATATATATATATATATATATATATATATATATATATATATATATATATATATATATATATATCTAAAAACATTGATTTCATCAAGTTTAAGATTTGCAGAATTAAACGAATGTAATTTTCTTAAGATCGAAGTTAAGGATTTTTTTTATGATAACTAATCTGATATTAAGAGTGTCTGATGATAGGTAATCTGATATTAAGAATATTGCTAATATGATATTAGTTGAAACTAAAGAAAAGCTAATATGATATTTACATAAATCTTTTTTTCTTAACATAGATATTCTGATATAATTGTAACTGAAGATACCTATTCTGATATTAACAAAATTATTTTTTTCTTAAGATATTTATTCTGATATTAATTGTAACTGAAGGTTGCTAATATGATATTAAGATATTTCCATTCTTATTAACATTTTTATTAACTTAATATAGCTAATCTAACACTGAAGATTGCTAATATTATATTAAGATATTTTCGTTTTCGTTAACATTTTTATTCTGATATTAACGATATCTAATGATAGCTATTCTAATGTTAAGAAACTTTCGTTTTTCTTATCATAATTATTTTGATAATAATTGTAACTGATGATAGATAATTTGATATTAAAAAAATTATGTTTTCCTTATAATAATTATTCTGATATTAATTGTAAACTGAAGATTGCTTATATGATATTAAGATATTTACATTTTCATTATCATTTTTATTCTGATGTTAATGGTGTCTGATGATAGCTATTCTGATATTAACGAACTTCCGTTTTTCTTATCATGGTTATTCTGATAATAACCATAACTGATTGTATATTAAGATAGATAATTTGATATTAAAAAAATTTTGTTTTCTTTAAAATAGTTATTCTAATATTAATTGTAAACTGAAGATTGCTTATATGATATTAAGATATTTACGTTTTCGTTATCATTTTTATTCTGATGTTAATGGTGTCTGATGATAGCTATTCTAATATTAACGAACTTTCATTTTTCTTATCATTGTTATTCTGATAATAACCATAACTGATTGTAATTTAAGATAGATAATTTTATATTAACAAAGTTTTGTTTTCCTTAACATAGTTATTCTGATATTAATTGTAAACTGAAGATTCCTTATATGATATTAAGATATTTAGGTTTTTGTTATCACTTTTATTCTGTCATTAATGGTGTCTGATGATAGCTATTCTGATATTAACAAACTTCCGTTTTTCTTATCAATGGTATTATGATAATAATTATAACTGAAGATAGGCAATCTGATAATAAGAGTGTCTGATTGTAGGTAATCTGGTATCAAGAAATTTCTGTGATGTTTATAAAGTGTGTCTGAAAAATTATTATGATAGATAATCTGATATTAAGAATTCTTCTTAACTATCAGCTTCATATTACTCACTTAATATCCTAATAAATGTGATAAAATAATTAATTTAGATGATAGCTATTATGATATATATAATATGATAATTAACTCAAATTCCTCAGCAGTACTAACTTAGTACTAGCAGCTGATAGCTAATCTGATATTAAAAATTCTTAACTATCAGCTTCATATTATTCAATTCAGATAGCTAATCTGATATTGAAAGTTCTTAACTATCAGCTTGTTATATTCAAAAGAATGAGAAGAAAGAGTAAAAGATGAAGGAAGTTTAGTAGATGAATTTTTGTTACTTTATAAGGAAGAAATGAGAAAATGCTTGAGTCAAGTAAAACAAAAAATTAAGTCTGCAAATTCTTTTTTAACTGAATAATAAAGTATTTGACATGCGGCAATTATTCTTTTGACACAACAAATATATGTGTGCTAAGCTACCATCTCAAAAAGTTGGGGAAAAAATGGAAGGAGTTGAAGATTTTTCTATCTATGACAGTCACATTTACTTCAATTTGCTAAATGACGATAAAGATCAGGTATTATTACTTTTATAATTATAATAAAGTTTTGAATATGATATTATAGTTTATAAAATTTGATATATTATACATTCTTGTACAGCTTCATGAAACTTGTCTAAACAAAGTAAAAGCAATAGTTGATGCTGCTGTTGTGATGATTGAAAACATTGTTAATGATTTTGACTTGCCTCCTTTGAAAGATGAACTACACCCAGTTATATGGAAAGATCTTTGCAAGATAAGCAATGAAATTACAGATATCATAGATCCATATTTTTTTACATTTGAAGACGTTGAAATATTTGATAAATCTGCGGAAGAGGCAACAAAAAAAATCAAGAATGACTTCTACAAAAAAAGATTGTCAATGATGTTTGGGAGAAAAGGTACTCATGATGTTTAAAAAACAAGTATTTTATTGTTCTAATCAACTGTTCCTTAAATATCAGTTATTCTTATGTGATATTAAGAAATTTTCATTTTCCTTAATGGGCCTTATTCTTATGTGATATTAAGAAATTTTGTTAGTCAGATTTTAATGGACCTTATTCTTATGTGATATTAAGAAATTTTGATATTATTTCTGATTTTTGATATACTAGATTTTAAAGGGCCTTATTCTTATGTGATATTAAGAAATTTTGATATTATTTATGATTTTTTATATATCAGATTTTAATGGGCCTTATTCTTATGTGATATTAAGAAATTTTCATTTTCCTTAACATAGTTATTCTAATATTAATTTTATCTGATGAGTTAGAATGATATTAAGAAATTTCTGATTTTTGGAATATACATTTTATTATTCTGATAGTAAGACTGTCTGATGATAGTAATAGTTATAATGATAGGTAATGTGATATTAAGTATTATGAACATAGTTATTCAAGCAATATATAAATCTTAATTATTGTGATCATATATTATAAGATATTATAGTTAAGATATTATTTATGACATTATAAGAGTCACTGTGATATTTTAATAACAATTATTCTTATAAATAATCGTAAATTGTATGATGCTCCCAGTTTTAATATCAGAATAACTATCCTTGTATGATATTCCCAGTTTTAAAACCATTAAAACTATTGAAGGAAATGTTGTTGCTGCAACAAATGTTTCTACTGCTGCAGAGAATATTTCTACTGCTGATGAAAAAGTTGCTACTACTGTTTCTACTGATGAACCAAAAGTTACTGCTAGTGCTAGTATAGAATAGGTAGATTATGAGATTAGTATCGCTCAAGTTATGACATTATAAGTGTAAAAGCGATTTTGATATTTTAAATGTGACGGTGATATCAAAATATGAATGGGCCTAATGAATTTAAATTATGATTGATTTTGGTGAGAATTAGTTTAATATCAAGCCATATGCATAGATAGTTAAAACATATTAATATCAGAATACTATGAGTTGTTGAAAAGATAGATGCATAGCTGCATCTTACATTATATAGCAGTTGTTCATGGTTGAAAGTCATACATAAAAGACATCAAAAGATAAAGACATTAGCAGCTACTTGATGGTCCTCTTCCCTTTCCCTTTAGCCACATTCCTTGATCCCTCTCCCTTTACCCCGAACCTCTTATCCTTGATTGCTTTCAAAGTCAACTTATTTGCAAGCCCCAAGACTTGAATCCTTTTACCAGGGGTACCTTGTACAGAAGTAGCTTGTACAGGAGCAGGAGGACCAGTGATAGTTCTTTTACCCTTGTTTGACCTAGCTTTATCATCAGAGGAGCTTGAATGATAGCTACTAACATAGCTTGAAATGGAACTGTCATCTGAGTTGCTTGAATCAGCAAAGTATGGTAAACTTGAAGAGTCAGATGAAATGTAAATTAATTATGTCCAGTTATGCCAAGGTCGACCTGGATTGTTGGAACTCATGCTTGAGATTTTTGAAAAGTTACAGTTATGTTTTAGGGTTATATTGATGTGTTTTTAAAGAGCAGTTTAGAGTAACTGGCATTTAGAGCCAGGTTAAAAGTGTTTGATATTTATTTTATTTTCTTTTCTATTCTGCTTTTATGATATTTATTATGATAATAATACTCTTATTCATATTCTGATCTTTAATTTATAAGCAATGTTTTCTTAATCTGCATTTCACATACTTATTCTGATATTAACACTATTGTTATTATCAATGTAATTGATACTGATACTATTATATTATCATTCAATGTACTATTTGCAATATCTAATATCTCTATTTAAAACATTTAAAAAAAATATATAAACAATCACAATAAATATACAAAATATTTTATTTAAACATATAATTCCAGTGGCAGTGTTCATTTCAAGTCTTGTTGAGAATCTTCATCTTCTTTTTAAGTCTTTTTTTGAGAATCTTCATGTATATAAATTCATAACTTCCAACTTCCTCATCTAGAAAATAAGGAATTACCGTCTCCTTTAAGATTATTGCAAAGCATCATCATATACCATCATTTTTAAGTTTTGTTGATGAAACTGGAAAATCAAAAATGAACAATGGCATATGATTTTCATAGAATAAGGTTTAAAAAGCAACATAAATACAGTATGCAGCTTTATACAGACCATCATATACCCACCATTGATTATACTGGAAAATCAAAAATGACCAACGACATATGATTTTTAGAGAATAAGGTTTAAAAAGTAACATATTGCATTTTAAAAACCTTATTAGATAAAATAGAATATTCGGTAAAATATTTAGGTTTTTTTTTAAAAATGAATGATGGTTTATTGTGACCTACACCATTGATTATACTTGAAGATGGAATACTTAAGGGTTTTAGGTTTACGGTTTTATGGATCTCGTAGTGAGTCAACTTGGTGATTTGTAAGAGCAATTGTTTATGTGTAAGTTGTTTCACTTTCAATATTCAGTAGAATATCTAGATTTCATATAAAAACAAAGCAAAAAAATAAAATTCAATTAAAATGACTGTTTTGTGAAATGAGAAATGGTCATATATATAGAGCAAAATAATAAATTTGTTTGTACTATATAAAGTAATGATTAAAAACCTAATTGTTTTATTGGTATATGTCACACATACAATTTACTTAAATTAAAATGGTGATATTGAATCAAATCATTAAATCATCAAAAATTCATATTACATAAACGATAAAAAAACATAATTAGATACAAAAGTAACGAAAAAAAAATAAAAATAATACTAGCTGCATAATGAATAATATTCTTCATAGTGTATTAAGAATTATATCCGAGAATCAGGTATAATATTCTTCATAACGTATATCGATTACTTTACGCACTCGTCACGGATGCTCGTTCAATTTTTTTCAAAAAGAATCAAGTATAATATTCTTCATAGTGTATTAAAGACCATGTCCGAGAATGCCAAAGGAATTGATAAACTGATGCTCATTTCGATGGCGATGGTAGATGCGCCAAGAATGCATCATTGTACTATTATCAAATATGAACTGTAAGGAATTCAATAAGCAATGTCTTTCTCGTGTACATCATCTTCTAGAGAGATTGACATACCAGTTGACATTTCAGCTGCTTAGATTTGATAAAATTCGGTAAAATATTTAGGTTTCAATTAAAATTTAAATAAATAATAATTCCTCCAGGATCAACAATAAGAGGTATAAAAATAAACTGGCCTTCATAAGTAATTAAAACAAGCATCTCTGGGGAAAAGAAAGATATAATCAGTCTAAAGAATTAAATAAACATAAATTATAAATGTTTAAAGAAAAACACTAACCTTTTTGTTAAAAAGAGCTTCCTTAGATAAAAACTTAAAAAAAAAACTTTTTCTTAAATAACAGATGCAATTTTTATAGTGGGAATGATCAAGTTTATATAGCAATAAAGATAAAGGTTGTTGTTCAAATTTATTTCAAAACTATTAAATATAAACTGAAATTTGATAAGTATGTTTAAAAACTAAAAACGACGAAATATTAAAATTTATATTAAATACGAGTTATAAACTAACATTTGATAACATCATTTCGTGTATAGTCTGATCCTACGCAACTCAAAGAAAGACCATCAGATATATTTTACAATTATATTATGTGTCTCTTTCTGACATTATGTTTTACATGATAAAAAAACAAATGTCAAATCAACTTGGATATTAAGACAATAAATGATACTGTTTTTTTTTAATTAAGTTACTATGATATTAAGACAATAAAATTAGTGTCATATTAAGTTACTATGATATTAAATTCAATAGTCCTTATATTAAAATTAGATTTATCTAATATTAAGAGATTACTTATTATAAATAATTTTTAAATATGATTCGAAATTTACATAGTATCATGATATTTAAACTGTGAAATTGATTAAATATGATTCGTAATTTACATACTATGATAATATTAAGAGATGAAATATGATTTCTAATTTTCATACTATTATAATATTTTCATACTATTATAATATTTAAACTTAAGAATTAGATGAAATGTAAATTGATTAAAATATGAAGGTAAAAATATTTAAAATTTAAAAAAGTTTAATATCATAGTACATCAAAGTTGTTTATATAGGGAAATATTTAAAAAAAAAATCAAAATTAAACATATTTATTAAAATAAATATACCAAAATTAATATCATATACGGTATTTTTTAATAATACAATTAAAATTATTATCTTTAAGTCAATATTAAATCAGATATACTTTATTATTTAGGTTTTAAATTAAACATGCAAAAGAAAATTTAATCTGATATTAAGACTCTATTAAATTAAATGTAAAACTTAATAAATGTTAAACTTTAAACTGATATTAAGACTATATTAACATAATAAATGTTAAATTTTAAACTTATATTTGTTAAAAACTTTTAGTAATTAAATATTAAGTTAAAAATAATAAGTGTTATATTTAACTTTCTAAATAACTATGTGTATGAAATGTGATACTTATATTCATTAATGTCTTGTGTATTGTCAAAATCAACTTTAAACATTATCACAGATAAAGTGATATTTTGAGTCTCGAGGAGGTATCTTTAACCACTAGAAATAATATCTGACATATATGCCAGTTTGAAATTAATAAATGTAAACAGATACTCAAATATGTATACGTCATAGGCCAATATAATTTTATTTTAACTCTTTTTAAACTTAAATATGTTATGTCATAGGCCAAAATAAAACATTTAAATAAACTATAATAGTAATTAATTAGAACATGCAAATATTAAATTTTCTTTGATTTTGTTTTTAAATAGAACGTGCAGATATTAAATTTTATTTGATAGTTTAATATCATATATTAAACAAGTAACTCTGATATTAAGATAATATTAATATTTTCTTTCAGACACTGTTCCTGCTCATATCGTTTAGACTACTCATTTTAATACTGCTAGTGGATACAATGAAAAATTAATACTGTTGCTGGGAACTTCAAAGGAAATACACCAAGTAGTTAGTGCTGCTAGAAGAAAAGTTAGTATTACTGAGGACTTTTGATATAAAAAATTTAAAAATAACACATTTTATTGAAAAATAAACATCATATTAATTTTTCACAACTGAGTGAGAAATTAAATCATTTTAATTTAAATAACATAACTCAGTTAAAAATATTTAGTAATTTAAAAATAAACAACATTTACTTAAAACAGATATTAATAAAAAAACAACATGAATTAAAAAAATCAATATTAATGAAAAAACCTTTACTTTAAGTGTTAAAAGGCAATATTTAATCCGATATTCTTTATTATTTAAGTTTTAAATTAAACGTGCAAATTTTTTTTATTTGATATTAAGACTATAATAAAATTAAATGTAAAACTTTAAAATTTATAAATTGACATTTGAAAACATCATTTTGTGTATAGTCTAATCTTACCCTACTCAAAAACAGGCTATCAGATATATTTACAGTGATATTATGCGTCTCTTTCTGACATTATATTTTTTGACATTATATTTTTCGTAATAAAATACAAATGTCAAATCAAACAGGCTATCAGAAAAATGTAATAAAACTTTAAACTTATATTTCTTGAAAACTTTTTGTAATTAAATATTAAGTTAATAATAATAAATGTCTTATGTATTGTCTTGTGTATGAAATGTGATAATTATATTCATTAATCTCTTGTGTATTGTTAAAATCAACTTTAAAAATTATCACAGATAAAGTGATATTTTGAGTCTCGAGGAGGTATCTTTAATCATCAAGAATTTAACTTGATCTTCATGTTCAATGATCCTACGATCGGGAATGCTTGAGACATTAGAACGAAAGGATATTGCCTTGATGGTTTTGCTCAATTCGCGAGGCCCGTTCCAACATTCATTGTCATAGAGGGCGAGATCCTCTATAATACCCCACGATTATTCTGCATTCTGGTCATGAAGCTTACCACCGGCCGCATGGTCAATGGCTTGCCTTGTGGATTGATTGACATGATCATAGAAAATTTGGACTTAGAGACAAAGATCATTGCTATGATGAGGGAATTTTTGGAGTAAGTCCTTGAAATGGGTCCACGGGTCGTAAAGAGTTTCACCTTGACGTTGTTGGAACATCAAAATGTTATTCCTTAACTTAGTAGTTCTCCGAGGTGGGAAAAATTGAGCGAGGAAACGAGAATTGAGATCATCACAAGTCGAGATAGATCCTGCGGGTAGACGCTCAAGCCAATTTCTAGCTTGATAACCTAGAGATAATTGGAAGAGACGCAAGTGCGTCATCTCCTGAGTGCCAACATCGAGATCGATTGAGTCAACAATTTTAAAGAAATCCTTGAGATGTTGGTTTGGATCTTTGGAATGAAGTCCATGGAATGAACATCCATTTTGCACCAATCAGATGATGTTGGATCGCAAGGGATTTACATTGGCTTGTTGTAGAATTTCAAAGGTGTTTCAATAGCCTTGTGGCTTGGTTTGGAGTACTCACTAAGAGTACGGGCTCTAGGTGGGTCTTGGTGTGGTAGGTTTTGGTTTGGTTGGTTTTGAATTGGTGGGTCTTGTGGTGGTGGGTTTTGGATAAAAGGATTATCATCCACCATGATGGCGAATGATAGGTTTGATGAACAAAAACACAAAGAAAAGATAGACTAAGAGATAGCTAATAAAATAAAAAAGAAAAATCTCACTTGATAGGTATCTAGGGTGAGCAGACCTAAACGAGATAGAAATCGAAACCTAAACTATTCCCTGGTTGCGGCGTCAAAAACTTGATGCGGCATATTGCAACACCGAAGTTTTACATCCTTCTAGGCAGTGTACCTAACCGTTGTAGTGTAGTATAGGTAAGACACGGGGGATATAGTTCTCTAGGGAAATATAGTTGTGAAGGTCGAAGTGTATGTCGAATAATTCCAAAGGTTGAGGGATGATTATTTTTGTGTTATTATGTTTTTTTAGAAAGAAATCAAATTCTCGGGGTTTGAAGAGTTTGGTTTTTATAACTATTAATTAAACTAAATTAACTACTATGCGGAAAAGTAAATTGGTGAACTCGTATGATAGGAAGATGTGTTTACTTAGAATCTTATTACTCTCTAGTTATATCCTATTGATTAGTCAAATTGTCACGTCCTTGTTTTAATTAGCGCATTGTATTCCTTAGTATTGGTCTTAAGGAGGTGCCAAATGCCCCTAACTCTATGAATGTGTATAACTCGTTAAGAACCCTAATGTCGGCGAACACAATTCAATGAATGTATTGTTCTCATTAGGAATCCTTAATGTCTGCGATCGAAATTCATGCAATAAATACAAGGAATAAACCATCTATTGCACTATAGTGGGGCGTGTAGTTAGACATCTATGCAAGTATCCTAAGATCAATCTAGTTTTTTAACTCTTAAAGCAACAACCACCAATTAAACAAGAGACAACAATCAATAATCAATAGCTAGATTTCATGTAATCCTAAGCAAACACTGATGGGTTTAGCCTAGCATGTTAAAGAGAAAAGAAGATAAACAAATAATCACACAACACAAAAGCATATTGAAATGATTAATGGATTGAATAACTTATTTTCAATAAAACATGGAAGTCTTAGGGCTAAAAACCCTTACAAAAGCTGTGAAAATTGTACACTCAAAAGTCTTACCAATACCTCTCTAAGATGTCACACTTATAATGGAAATCCTACAAAAATATATATATATTTACAATTGTGATGACGTCACTTTACAAGGGTGATGCCGTCAGCTCGTCGTCATTAGGGTTTCTTGAATCGAGCCGACTTTATTGTGACAGCGTCACCTTAAGGGTTGTGACGCTATCGCTCTTTGTTTTTATGGTGTTGACACCGTCAGGTCAAGGCCGTCTCCACAACTTAAGCCGTCGCTTGGAAAATTCTTGAAAACTTTCGTTAATAACAAGTGATGGCGTCACCTTATGTTTGTGACGCCGTCCTAACTCCTTTTCCAGCTTATTTTGTCAATTTATCATTTTCTTCGTTTTCTCGTCCAATCGGGCCTAAAACATCATGATTTCCATTATTTTCTTCCCAAGTACCTAAAATGCAAATAGAAATGATTTTGAGCAATAAATGATCAAATATATACTATTTTAGAGGCTAAATGACTCATTAAAAACGTACAAAATTACACCTCATCAGAAACATATAGTGTTTTGTAGTAGTATAAATACTCCCCTTATACCATGAATAAGATGCACCAAGTTAACCATTTAAGGTAACTTATACTTCTTATCTCTCTATAAATTCTTTAATGGTTCCTTAATGATACTTTGAGGTTCTTGATTATATCGGTAATCTTATGATAAAACCCGTTAATTATAACAACTATTAGTTCTTTTTATGTATGTTGAACTAATCTTTTCGTGGACTTGTTCTTTGCATTTTTGAATGTGGGTTTATAAAAGAATATTAGCTGCTATTTTGGGTATTGTTTGTCGATTTTTGGGTGTTTGGCATTGTGGTTTTAGAGTGATTTTTTGTCTTGGTCTTTCTGATCAACGGGTGTTTGTCACTGTGATACTATAATTTGTTGTAAATTAAGGATGTTTGGAACTGTTTTCTTAATTTTATGTTTGGATGTGGATTTGTTTTTAGAATTTGAGTATTGTTTGTGGAATTGGAATTATCGGGTGTTTTACATTGTGTCATAAATGTGATTTTTACACTAAGGGGTGTTTGGAATTGTATTTTAATTGTGATTTTTAGTTATACATATCATATGTAATTTTTCATAAGGAAAAATCAAATAAGAAGTAGTTTTCAAACTTTTATAGTTAGAGTGTGGCACATTAAAAAAAACACTTACACAAGGATATTTGATAGCCCTGTAAAAACCCCATAGATAACCACTTATCAAATACCCCTTGAGTAAGATCACACTACATGTAACTTTATTTTTAAAATTATGACTTTTGATTTATTTAGTTGATTAATCAATAAATTTGAATATACCGTTACATAGACCCAAACAAATTATATCATATTTTATGGCACCCGTAATGCATAAAACAGTCAGTAATATTTTTGTCCTAAAAAAAGCTATGTTTCAAATGCAAAAAAGTCATTGAAAAACGTTTTAGTACTTTTAATCATAGAGTATATAGTTGGTGTGACGAAGTTTGTTTCAAGTGTCGATGTTTAGGGGGAGTTTGGTTTTCCATTTGGAATCGCTATAGGTATCACTTTCATACAAGTGTGGTATGAGATTCGGAATTACCATTTCATTACTAATGTTTGGTATTGATGTTTAGGTATGAGGTATCACACATATGCGAGTCCATGTAACTAATTGAGGTGGAAGATTTGTGACACCGATGACAATTGTGAAGTAGATCGTGTATTTGTAGTTCTTAGGTTGGTGTTTATGGTGGCCATTACCATCACTTTCATATTAGCTTCACATCACCATTCAATACATCACCACCATTATCACATTTAAGCTTTTATGGTCATCAATTTTATCACCACCAAACCCATTTCTTTTAACAAATTTAATTAAAAACTAAATTAAACTTTTATTCATAATCTAAAAATATAAAATTGATAATTAATCCCCTTGTGGGTACAGTGGTTCACCTACGTCGACTTCGGGCTATCCAAAAGGTTAGTCGCCCTGGGATTAGTCAGCTCGCAATGTCGAGTCGGAAACCCAGGTAACCAAAAAAAACAAAACAAAAAAAAAGAAAAAAGAAAAAACATTACATTGATATTTAAAAACTTAAACGTATGAAATTAAAACTTAAAGTAATATGGTAAATTCCACTTCTCCTTGGTTTCCTACTTCATCTGCAACAACCCATCGAGGTGGATTCCACTCAAGTGATTAGTAGGGCTCATATAGAAGAGGTCATCATTTTGTCGTTGTTTTTGTTATTAAATAACCAACAATTTTTGCTTTATTTCGAGCTTCTTTTTGTTGCATTTCTATCTCCTTTTCGATCTTATTTTGTTGATTTCCATCTACATCCTTTTGAGACGACTCGGTTTGACTTGCATATTCGGTGACCATCAACCTAGCCAATGCTTTGTCACTGCCAGGTGATGACGATGCTGATGGAATAGAAATGCCAACGCTTTCTTTTTCGCTCTATCCCTGCCTATTGGTCGAACTTGCACCTCATCTTCATCCTGCCATATCATTGGGATTAAAACTACCATCTGGTGACTGCGTTTTGTTGAACGAACTAGACCTCGATGACTTATATCTCTTGAACTTTTCCCGTTACGCTTCTTTAAATCGGGGAAGTTCCACCTCCTCCCCTTTTGGAGTATCTTTTAAAACTCTCCACGCATGAACAAGTGTAAAAGATACTCCATATTCAACATGATATTCGTCAAGTGCCTTTTGGGTGTAATCCTTGTCTACAGCTCCACTTTGCGGCACCATTCGAAGTACATTATCATACACTCCACAAAACTGGGCGACTTTAGGAGGCATATTATTCCATTTCATGTTTAACGAATCTTAGTTTCGAACACTGATTACCTTCGTTGATTGCTAAACGTAACCTGAAAACTTCGGCCAAAACCCTCTTTCTTTCTCGTATTACCAACGACGCTATCTTTGGATATATGAACCCAACCTTTGCACAATGAAGTTTCTTCTTCAGGGGTCTATGGTATGCATCGAATACCTTCATCATCGTTTTTAGCCGTCCTCTTTTGACGACTTCTTCTTTAAGGTCTGGACTTCTTTGATAGGAGAATCGTCACCAACGGTATTAGGCATAGACAGAGAAAATTAATGTTCATACATTGGAATATCATCAACATTAAATGGATGAATAGGAGACATAGGTGGAGGTTATGATGAAGAACAACCAATATTTTGTTGTAAAGAACCGCCAATATTCGGTAAATCGTACATTTGTAGGTTTTGGTATTGCTGGTACATTTGTGGTTGATACATATTTTGTTGTGGAGCTATGAATGGTGGATTTTGGTATTGTTGGTTTTTGTAAATGATGTGGCTTGAAAGTTTACCGATGGAGTAGGACCGAGACGGAAATTTAAAATTGGGCGTTTAGGCGTTCTGTGTCGACATTTTTGGGTTTTAGTTTTTGGAGTGTTTTGTTGAGACATATTGTAGAAGATGATAATGAGAGTAAATATAAAGATAATGAGAAGGTGTGTATAAAAATGATGGGTATGCAGGTATTTATAGGTAAATAAAACGGTAAAGTTTAATTTAATTAATCTTTTAAAATATGTGACCGTTTGGTATGGGCCTCACAAAAAAGCAGTTGTTACCTTTTTTATGCGTTCATTAAAGGTGATGGTGATCACCTCTATCCCCTTTTTTCCTTGGCTTCACGCGTGATGCATGTGAGCTTTTGTGGTGGTGGCGCATGATGGTCACCATAAGAGGCAGGGATGATAATTGTGTTCACGTTTGCGGGCTAATGTGTTATTATAACATCTACCTAAACAGACCGACACAAGCCGACTACTGTAACAAGGGGTCTGACCAACCGACCGAGATAAACCCCCTTATTACAACTAGTCACAAACATTATATTTGAATCCAATATAAAAAGCCACGATCTCTGATAAAATATATTTCTATTCCTTTTACTATTTGTTCCTACTTATATTACTACTCACAAGATTATAACAGGTGTCAGAATTAACGGTTTGAATGTAAAAGAATAATGAATGGGGAAAACATATAATACTCTTGTGTGTAGGAGACATAAGTAGACAAACAATTTTTATTTATTTATTTATTTATTTATTATTATTATTATTATTATTATTATTATTATTATTACTTATTATTATTATTATTATTATTATTATTATTATTATTATTATTATTATTATTAGAGTTAACTACATTTTTGGTCCTTGTGGTTATACCTGGATTTCACTTTTGGTCCATTTGTTCAAAAAGTTGCGATTTTTGACCAAAATGCATAGCTTGGTTCCACTTTTGGTCTAATTTTTTAACGAAGTTAGTTCAGTTAATTAAGTCTAATTGTAAAGTGGCAACATTAGTCCTTTAACCTAACGGTCGTTTACAACGTTAGTCATTTATACCAAAGATCGTTTGCAACGTTTGCAACGTTAGTCCTTTTTGTTAGTTAATTCTTTAAAAAAAATTAAAAAAATAATTCGAAAAAAATGTATTTTTGTCGATTTTTTTTCCAAAAAAAATAATTCGAAAAAAAGTTTTTTTGTCGAAATTTTTTTTTTCCAAAAAAAATAATTCGAAAATTTTTTTTTTAAGAAAAAAAATTTCAATTTTTTTTTAAGAAAAAAATTTTCAATTTTTTTTAAGAAAAAAAATTTCAATTTTTTTTTCTAATAATTTTTTTTTCTAATAAAAATTTTCTTAAAAAATTCTAAAAAAAAATTTTGGAAAAAAAAATTTCTAAATTTTTTTTCTAAAATAAAATTCGAAAAAAATTTAGAAAAATATTCTAAAAAAAACTTTATTTCCGAAAAAAATAATCTGAGAATTTTTTTTTAGAAAAAAAATTTATCACCCCTCCATATAAAGGAGAGTTTGTTCAAATCACTCCTCCCCCAAAATTCTATAAAAATGACACCTGGCATTTATTTCTCCCAAAACTCCTTGCACCGTCCGATCAAAAGTATTCCCGCCCACAGTGTATTCCACAAACCATTTCCCCCAAATCCCCCAAATCACTCATAATCCTCATTAAAACCGAAATCAATCACATTAAAGGCTTTGACCTAATTATTCATATCAAATCACAAATCTGTTACATTCACAAATCTGTTACCAAAATTGTTCATATCAATTCACAATCATATCCCAACCTAATTATGTACCAACCAAATCCTCAACCGCTCCCAAACCCTCTTGATTTCATCAATCAAAATCAACCAACCGCCAGTTTCAATCATGAAATTATGGTTTTTTTTATCCATGGATCATATGCCCAAAAAATCACACCCGCTGCGTGCTGGAATCCTCTAAAAAGGTGATTTCGGTCAAATGTGTTTTTTAATTTTGATTTTCAGATCATTAACTCATGATTCTATTATCTGTTTGTTATTGTAGCATTTGATTTTTGATGTTTAGATGTTAGCATAGAATCATGGTCTTGATTTATTAAGTGTGTGACCAAAGGGATTGATATTATATTTTGGTTTAATGATTTAATTTGAAATAATGTATTACTGTTTTGGATTTGAAACGGTTTATATTGGGAAAATGATTGATATTATATCGGTAGCAATGTTGGGGCAGGCTCGATACCTATGTGTCATTGGGCGGTCAAACATCGTCCCTGTATGGTTTGCAAAGTTCCATCCAAAAACCGCAACACCTGTGAACACATCGGCCTTTCTTGGTAAGTTATATTAAATGTGGAGTTATTGCTTGAAAATAATCTTGTCAGGTTATTTTAATTAGTATTGGTACAATTTTCAGTAAACATACGTAAGTCCTTAAAAGTGATTATCACTGATTTAGGCATATGAATACTTTATGTTTTTGACCCATAACCATGTATTAAAGTGGTGTATTCTTGTGATTAAAATGTGAGTCATATTTTCAGAATATTTTTTTATCTTATTCCTATAATATATTGGAAGGCTAATCTGCAGCATGATGTGGGTCTCGTGTATTTTTCTAAATCAATTATAGGATTAAATGATTAAATAGTATGTAAGTGTATAACCAGATTTAGTTCGACTTTGACTTTAAATTTAAAACTATGGTGTGTTTTCTAAGCTTATTGTTGATATTGGTAAAAAGGGTCCATTTTGAAGTAATCAACTTCTCAATAATGTATTAAGTATGTAAAAATTGTTTCAAGTATTTTCACAGCTGCGATTGCCCTTTTTACTGAGCTGGATGTCCTTCTCAACCTTGTCTCAGTCGGAACATTGTTTGTATTCTTTATGGTTGCGACGTAACCGTTGGTATTTCTTATGTTTGTTACAAGGCTGACTCTGTTCCAACTCTTCCTGTAGGTCGAGTCATTTTTCCCGTTAGCGTCGACACTTTTATGAACTTTGTTAAAAATGTATGAATTATGTAATAACTCTTCAACTAATGAAGTTTTACCTGGGAAAAATGGTTATAGTTGTTATTCGAATCTTTTGTGTGGTATCAAAATTTAAATTTCAGTTTCAGCTTGATTTAGACCAATATGTGAATGTATGATAAATTAGTAAATTAGGATATTAACTAAATCTTTTTATGTGCTCTGGGTGTAGTACGACGTCTAATCGGAAGGTTATATAATATCCTTATTCTATTTTTTTATAAGACTTTTATACTGAGTGTAAAATTAGTGTTCTTATGTGGTGAAATTATGTA
>BPTQ01000007.1:279646704-279662927 GCA_019973895.1 Chrysanthemum seticuspe
GTTATTACACACTTACTTTGTTTCAAAAGTACTTACTATGATATGATGACCAACAAAGCAAAATTCTATTCTTTTTTCAGCAAGTCAGATAAAAACACACTAAATCATTTAGTGTGTGCACAAAACCCTTTTTTCTGATCACTCACTTTTAACTCACACAATCCTGAAAAGCAAAACAACAAAAACCCTTTTCTCACTTAATGAATCACTCACTTTTAACACACAAAAACACACTCACTGTGTGTAAGTGAACAAGATGAACTGAAACAACACTTTTGAGTTTTGACACATAGAACACACTCAGTAGGTGTAATAAAATAAAGGGTTCTTTCTTAAAAAGAACAAATCCTATTCTCACTCACTTTTGTAACACACTCACACTCTGTGTATATTTCTCTCACTATCCCATCATTGTCATGGTTTCATCAAAGACTTTTGTCTTAAGTGACAGTAAATAGAGAGAGAGAGAGAAATAAACGAGTGGGGGCCAATGTTGTCAATCATATAATGATAACCCTCGTAAACTATACAAAACCAATCAGTGGATAGCACGTGCAACTCACGTGCACGTGTCAACCACACACGTGGGACTGTGCGTTGGCACGTGGGAGTGAGTGTTGAAGAATCCTATGTCGATACAGAACTATAGAAGGACAGGACAGCAGGGGGTGGGTAGGGGGCCTTTGGATTGATCATATGATGGTGTAATAAACGGCAAAGAGATAACAGAAGCACGTGAATGCATGCAGAGAATGGGGCCGTTTTTATTTATGAAAATTTAATTCGTCGATGTATGACCAGAGAAAGTATTTGCTAGTGGAGAGAGTGTACCTTAATCCTTAGATGCATGCACACTCGACATGTACTCCTAGATTAGTTTGTACAGATTTGGTTATATGTAACTTTAAAATAATAATCCATGCTATGTACGACTAGTTGTTTAGATTAAATCTTGCTTGTGTACAGTTGGATGTCATAGCTCTTATTGTTGTATATGAAACAAGTAGGGTGAAAATTATTTATGAGTGTTTTTTAAGAGAGCATGGTGCAAGATAGTTATATATAGGGCCAATTTTCTCATTATGGTGCCGCTATACTCATTATAGTTGCATCGGGTCGCGTGTTACAAGGGCTTCGGCAACTTTATGGTGAGCGTTTTTGAGTTTTTCTTTTTTGAGTGAGTAGGGCTTATTAGTGGTGTGTTATAAGAATGTTATTGGGGAGAGTGTATTTTGGTTTTGTGTTAGAAGGATGATATAGGGTTAAAAGATGACGTGACGACGTCTATAACAAACTTTTTTTTTTTGCAGCTAAAATTTGTTAAAAGATTCTAGGCCTCTAGCAAGAAGCTAGAAACATGATAATGTGTTGTAGTGTAACAAGCTTTGGATTTTAGATCCAACGGACCTTGACGAAATTATTAGAACTTCTATCTGTAACTAAAGCGACGCAAG
Source organism: Chrysanthemum seticuspe (assembly GCA_019973895.1). Taxonomy (NCBI): domain Eukaryota; kingdom Viridiplantae; phylum Streptophyta; class Magnoliopsida; order Asterales; family Asteraceae; genus Chrysanthemum; species Chrysanthemum seticuspe. The sequence continues at coordinate 279,648,159 of BPTQ01000007.1, forward strand.
CGTGTGGACCTCAACTTAAGGTATGTTTTTTAGCAGTGTTTACATCGAAACATATTTTATTTCTACAAATCTAAATGACAAAACGTGTAGTTTGAAGTATCGCATCAAATGGATCTTCAAACATGTGGAGAAATTGGTTTTGTATGCCTAACATACCACTTGAGCGACGTTTGTTGAAAGTTATCGGTACTCTACCATAGCTTAACCGAGAGCCAAAAATATTTTCACAATCGACAATAAATTGTGAGAATATTGAATGGTATTGTTAAATACCATGCATCTAATTTTCTAAAAGATTTTTTTTTAACAACCTACATCATCTATTTCACATATGTCTCCAACAAGGCTTGAAATCACAACTTTTGATTGATAAGTCAGTAACATATTAATACACCAAAAGCTTTTTGGTAGGAATTTTGTCGAGTGATTATCAAGATTGAAATGTGTATATAGTTTTTTTTTCATGAGTCATCTCCATGTATGTTTAATGATCTTAATTAGTGAGAGTTCTATTTTAAATGCATTGATGCAACAATATACGTTTGGAGTTATCAAGAGAGAAGAGTTAGGCGATAAAATAAGATGAAGGTCGATAGGTAGTCTTATTAGATCATTAAGGGGTTGTTTGGTTTGCAGAATATTTTTAAAGAAATTGTAATATGTCAAAGAAATTGTAATCTAAATAAATTGTAATGTGAATGAATTAAAATGTAAATGAATTATAATTTGAGAAAATTGAAGATGGTTGACCGAAAATGTAATGTAACTAAAAAGATTATAAAAGTAATAATAATAATAATAGTAATAATAATAATAATTTATTTATTTAAATTTGATAATAATCCAAGTTAATTATAGAAAAAAATAATAATTTAGTAATGTTAAATTTAAAAATTACTTTTGTATTATTTTTATATTATTTAATTATATTATTAATAATATTTAAATCAAAACAGATATTATAAAACCTAATAAAAAACAATTACTAACTTTCTATCATAAATAATTTCTTTTATAAAAAATAACAAAATATAACAGAATATAATAATCTAATAATAATTTTTATATTTTTATTACAATTACGTGACAAACAAAACAACTTACATAACGTAATCTTAAATACAATGCCCTCAATTCCACACATCAAACAGCCTAACGTAATCAGATTACAATTATATGAAACCAACTCTCTTTGAAAACTTATTGTAACTTCTATCCATGGTAATCAAGGTAAACTTGGTCCCGACTACCCCTCATCCTCGCTGCCCCCGTGCCCATGGAAGAATATTACTCAGTTAAACAAGCAGTTGTCAAGACTTAACATCAATATCCATTCAATCTTCACAAGAAAGGTTGGAGTTGGTTTTACTTTCAGGTTATGAAACGATCACTGGATTGGAGAGTCGTGTTTAAAAAGCACATACCCAAGACTATACTATCTAGACAATAAGAGTGTCCAATTCGGGACACAGTGGGCTCAACTTCAGACCAGCATGTCTATTTTTGGGATTGGAGAAGGCCTATTAGAGATGGTCCATAGCGCACTCAACTAAACAGGCTTCTTAACATGCTGTTAAACGTCACTCTTACAGTTTCACCTGATGGATGGATTTTTAATTTGACAGATTCTACATCTTTCTCAGTGTCTGAGATGAGATACATAATTGATTCTTCTTTCCTTTATTCCAATGATGATCCTGTACGTTGGAACAAGATTCTACCGATCAAGATTAATATTCACTCATGGCGGCTTAGTTTGAATCGTCTCCCCACTCAATTTAATCTTGATAGAATGGAACTGACCTTAATTCTTTTAGATGCCCTATGTATGATGGTGATATTGAAACTGATATTCACCTCTTTGTAAGATGCCCGATCGCAGTTTCTATTTGAAATTTGATTTCGAGATGGTGGAATATTGGTGACTTCCCCAAAGACATCAATAGTTTAATCAAGTGGAGCGACGGGTTAACTCTCAAAAAGCATGCTAAAATCTGTTTGGATGTTGTGATACAAACATCCTTTTGGATAATTGGCGATACAAAAACCGAATTTTCTTTTATTTAAAACCAACAAGGAAAGACACTCTCATGGACGAAATCATGGTTTTCTCGCATTCTTAGATATTGAATAGGAATAAGATTTTACATCCTAGCTGGTTGGATTGGATCTCAGATCCTAAAATTGCTTGCATAATCACATTGTAATTTCTTTTTTTCACTAATGTCTTGCTAGTGAGTTTTTAATCTAATCGCCATTAAAAAAAATGAAATTACATCATATTTCAACAAACCAATTGGAACCTAGAATGAGCTCAATGAGAGTTGTGCCTTGAGGATAGCAACAAGGCAAGTAAAATCTAGTGAGTTGGTTACAATTATAAAACCAACTAGTTAGTTTGTATATTATTCGAATGTTGGGTTAATGTAAAATCTCATTTTCCTAAGTTAGTAAGTCAAGTAAAATTTAAAAGGAAAATTGAAGGTTCATGTTATTACACACTAACCATTATTGTTATTATCCCTTAGCTAGTTTTATGATAGTTAGAGTTGGTTATGTTATTTAATCCAACTAGTTCGTTTGAAGGTTGAGTTGGTGTGTCTCATTCATTTGCCTTTATGACACTATTACACACTAATTCATTATTTGATGAAGTTCGGTTCTTGGTGTCATTTCTACTTGAATCATTGGGTTAATAGGGACTAGCGATGGGGAGAGTGTGAACTTATGACTATTTGTTTCGTTTTATTTTATTTTTACACCTTTCATAAATGTGTATCCCATATTTTATCCTATCTTTTCTATCATTAAGACTTTTACATTGCTTACCCAATATTGTCTTTAGGAATTACGTAGACCTAGACACCAGTAGTGGAGCTTTGTATCCTAGCCAAACCTATGATAGAATACTCGCTATGACCGTGCAATTGAGTGATCACCCCGAAAATAAAACACATAGATTAGTGAGAGTATGAGTGTATTTCATTCCCTTTCGTGAGGTGCTTGGTTTTGAGTTTTCTAGCATGGGTAATTTGTAAATACATATCTTGCAGTTTTTACTTGGGAGATATCTTTTTAGAAATTATTAAAGGGTCTACTTGAGGGCAAGTAGAAGTCAAGTGAGGAGATATTTTATAACATCAAATGTTAACGTATTTTTACTATCAATATTCCACGTTTATTGCTCATAATTCTCAATTTTGTATAAGATTTGGTACTTAATCGCTTCCTATTTACATAATAAGAATTATATGAGCATTGGATCGAAAAGACGCGGAATTTGGATAAAGCTTAAAGAAAGCTGAAAAACAAGTTTTTACGGCGTAGAGAGGCAATATACCATAGTCAATGGATGCTTTGAATTATGGCGTAGAGAGGCAATATACCATATACCGTATTGGCATATGTTGAGTTATGGCGTAGAAGAAATTAAGACTTCTTGACCATCCAGCCGCCATGAAGAGTACGACGTAAACTACCAGCTGCCATGAACAGCCAACTCAGAACTGGTATGGACAAGGGGAATCTGACTATTTAATTAAAACAAAGCCTTGCGATGGTCCCTGCAGATGCAAACGCAATGTGATTTCTGCCTAATGCTCTGAATGTCAAAGTGAAGAAATTCAACCAAGCTCGGGTAAACGGCGGGAGTAACTATGACTCTCTTAAGGTAGCCAAATGCCTCGTCATCTAATTAGTGACGCGCATGAATGGATTAACGAGATTCCCACTGTCCCTGTCTACTATCCAGTGAAACACAACCAAGGGAACGGACTTGGCAGAATCAACGAGGAAAGAAGACCCTGTTGAGCTTGACTCTAGTCTGACTTTGTGAAATGACTTGAGAGGTGTAGTATAAGTGGGAGCCCTCGAGCGAAAGTGAAATACAACTACTTTTAATGTTATTTTACTTATTTCATGAATCGAAAGAGGGGTACTGCCCCTCTTTTTGGACCCAAGGCTCGCTTCGGCGGGTCGATCCAGGCGGAAGACATTGTCAGGTGGGGAGTTTGGCTGGGGCGGCAAATCTGTTAAAAGATAACGCAGGTGTCCTAAGATGAGCTCAACGAGAACAGAAATATCGTGTGGAACAGAAGGGTAAAAGCTCGTTTGATTCTGATTTCCAGTACGAATATGAACCGTGAAAGCGTGGCCTAACGATCCTTTAGATCTTCGGAATTTGAAGCTAGAAGTGTAAGAAAAGTTACCACAGTGGTAATTAACCCAATCGTCCCAAAACTGTATAAAAAAGATATGACTCAAGTTATCAACCATGCAAGTAACTAGATAATTGAACTAAGGTTTTAACAATAATTACAATAATGAACTAAAGATGAGTGCATACAAGGTGGGCTAAGGTGATCTGGGTGTAACATTTGGGGGTGGATTGTAAACAACGCTCTTCATTGATTGATACATGTAGTTCGGGGTTGAAAGACTTCCTTTTCTACGAGCAAGCTTTACAGCCCTCTAGGTAGTGTACCTAATCGTTGCAGTGTAGTATGGGTAAACCCAGGGGGTTGATCGTTCTCTAGGGGAATAGAGATGCTAGGAAGAGATGTATGACGAGAAGGTAAGGTTGAGGGATATTATTTTTAGTCTTTTATGTTTTTCAGAAACCAATGTAAATATCTCAGGGTATAAGAGTGGGGGGTGGTACTTCTACCAATTTTAACTACTTTTTAATTAAAACTAATAACTACTTAAACAATTGAAAAGAAAAGGATAGGCTATGTTAATGTAGGTGTGCTCTTATGATGATTAAAAGTGTGTTTACTTAGATGTTATTACTCCCTAGTTATCTCTTATTGGTAGGTTGAATTGTCACATCCTCATATTAATTGGTGCGTTGTATTCCGTTTGGTCATAGGGGGTGCCTAATTCCCTAGTTCTATGAATTGTAACTCTCCTCTAGACTACCCGGGATCGCCAAGTACCATAGTATCTCCCCCGAATACTCTATTATTCTAAAGCTACAACTCACGCAATAAACACAACGATGGCTCAAGTGCACTCTCAAGCTTTTTGCAATTTAGGACGTTCAAGCTCACAACAATTAAAGAAGAAGCCAGTTTTCCTTACTCTAGTGTCTACCAATCAAGATAAGAGATAACCTAACAATAATTAACAACTAGGCTTCATAGATCTAAGCAAACACAATGATAATTTAGCTACTCATGGTAAACAAGCATGCATACACACAAACAATTAAACATAGGGTAGACATAATGATATGATGGATCAACAAACTTATCTTATGATATAAAGAAGGGTTTGGAACCCTAAATTACTATCCAAGTCGGACTACATACGAGTTAGGGTTTGCTCTCCAAAATTCTACCTCCCTAAATGCAGAAAAATCGAATTCTATATATAGATTTACATGTGCGACGGCGTCGCCTTTTGATGGTGACGCCGTCAGGTCGCTGTCTTTAGAGTTTCGTTAGGGCCAAGTCATCGTTGGGAAGACGTCAATTTATGAGTGTGACGTTGTCTGTCTTCATGAAGGACGTCATCTTGAGATGGTTCTTGGGCGTTTGGTGTAGAAAACAAGGGAGACACCTTCCAGAGTTTAGGTGTGACGCCATCATGCTTTAGAAACAAAATTTCACCTGAGCCGTCGCGTGTAATTTTATAAAAATCTTCAACAAGTGATGACGTCGCCCTTTGAGTTGGGACGCCGTCAGGCTTTAAGAACAACTTGAGTCTTGACTTTGTCATTTTCTTCATGTTTTCGCTCCGTTTCGTCCAAATATTCTTCATTCCAGCATTTTTCTTCCAAAAGACCTAAAATGTGAAAAGGAACGATTTTAAGTAGTAACGGATATAAAATGTGTCGATTTAGGGCTTAAATGACCCCCTAAAAATGTATGTTTTAAATCCTTATCATTGATATTCCGAAAACCGGAACATCACGAGAACCGCGAAAAGATAGACTCTAAGGGGTTAACTAGTGGTATCGTGTACTAAAGATGAGTACATTGCAAGAGTGTGGGGAAAATTACTCAACCGATGAGGTTGATGTAATTAAATTACAGGTTTAAAACAAGGGTTATCCTAATGCCTCTTATCATTTAGTTAATCCTAACTCCTATCCAGAGACACTTTAATAAGACTAAAGTTTTTACTCGTAAATGCCATAAAATTTTTTAAATTTCATGCTAAAATTACCCTAACAAATATTTATCATAGTTTATTACACAATTTACTAAGGACAAGGAAAAAAATCAAGTGAGTGAATAGTTTCTAGGTTCCCGTTTTATTCTTCCTCCCTACACTTAAACTGAACATTGTCCTCAATGTTCCCCAAAAGTATTAAAGTTATGATAGAGGAAGGTAAAATAAAAGAGAGAAACTAATACTCCCCTGATTAGCTCGATAGGATATGTGTAAAATTGAGGTTAAATCCTCCTCCAAGAAGAATAAGTAAGTAATAATAGTTTCTTCCATCTTACACTTCATCTTCTTGTCCAATATAACCTACACACTTATAAGAAAACGGAGACGAAACCTCGCGTAAAATCGGCGGTAAAAACTATATAAAAATAAAACTACACTAGAAAGCAAGTAAGATATAATGCTTGTGAAATAGATGTTTGCAGATTTCTGGAAAATTAAGAATTCTGAAAATTTCCAAAAGTTACAAGTTAGACAGAAAACAAAAATCTAGAATATGTTTCTACATTACCTGACGCTGTCGGGTGTTAATTCCGACACCGTCAGGTTGTCCTGACAGAATGAGTCAGATGCGTTTTCCGAAAAAATTCTGGAAAAATTACTTCTTTAAAGACGTGGAAAAGTTATTGCAAAACATCAATTGTGACTCGATACAAGCATTTGACACACATATATATAGAATTTCAAATATTGTTAATCTCATGTTCATATTAGTTCTAAAAACACATGTGATCTTCCCTACACTTATATTTTTGTAAAATATCTTTATATGCAATTAAGACAAAGTTAAAAACAAAATAAAGCCTTTTTACAAAATATTATAAACATGAGAATTAAGCAATAATGAAAAAGATATATATAAAACACACAAATAAAAATGAAAAATAAACAAGTAGACAAATAAACATGGGTTGCCTCCCAAGAAGTGCTTTTCTTTATTTACAAGTCCTATAGCTAGAATCGAAGCCATACCACTACGTCATCTCATGCATGCTCATGTGCCCATATCTAAGCCAATCTATTATTTTTTTCATTTTTCTTATAATCATCTCCTAACTCTAGGCTTTTTTTTATAACATCTCTTATTTTTCTCATGCGAATGCCTAAGTCCATTTTGCTTGTCTCTTTTACTAAGTAATGAAATAGGAGCCATTCGATTACATGCTTCGATATCTTTGTGTTTAAACCTAGGGTGGGTACGGGGCATTTGATAGACAAAATCCTCAACTTCATCAGGGAATGTAATTAAACCATCAACCATTTGTTCATTCAACTTAGTCATTCTCTTAAAGGGTTCTCCAAATATCAATTGAGTGAGTTTTCCATCAATGAACTCTCCTAAGTCCTCTAAGACCATGAACTCTACCAGATAAGCAAAACTTCCAACAAACACGTGCAAATGTAGGTTCCCAACAGCAAATGAGTAACCACATTAACAACATTGTTCCCTTGATAGGCTAACTCGTTTACCTTAATTTTATTGTATAAATTCCTTGAGATTAAGTTTAAAGGTAAGACCGAATTCAAGTAAGCATCAAAACTTTCAAATCCTATTTTACAAGGGAAATGCATATTGAAGGGACTATCTTTCTCAATTCTACACCTAGGGTCAAAACCTTGAAAGGGATATTCCTCCATCTCAACCCTAACTTCAACAATAACTTCCCCGTCATCAAGTGCCTCCCCATCATCAAATTCCTCATCGGAATCCGAATCATAAAAAGGACTATTATGGTGCCAATTTATTTTATTATAACCTATGTGATTACCAAAGTGATGAACGGATGAGAGATTGGGTGGATTCGCATTCTCCAAAGCGGGAATTATAGCAGGTAGTGTAAAGTTCTTACGGCAAAATATTCGAATCATGGAAGGTGATGGGATCTACAAACAAAAGCACAAAGAAAGGGATAGACTACATGAAAGCTAATAAAAAGGAAAAAAAGCTCACTTGATAAGAATCAAGCGAGTGAACCTAATCGAGATAGAAACCTAACTAGCTATTCTATTCCCCGGCAGCGGCGCCAAAAATTTGATGCATGGTTCGGGGTCAAAAGACTTCCTTTTCCGCAAGCAAGCTTTACGACCCACTAGGCAATGTACCTAACTGTTGTAGTGTAGTATGGGCAAGCCCAGGGGGTTGATCGTTCTCTATGGGAATAGAGATTCTAGTAGAGATGTATAACGAAAAGGTGAGGTCGGGATGGTTCTTTTTAGTCTTTTTATGTTTTTTATGAAAGCAGTTAAAATCTCGGGGTTTGAAGAGTGGGGGTTTGGTAATTTTACCAATTAAACTACTAAGCAAATTAAATAAAACTAATTAAACTAAATAAAATTAAAAGATATGGATTGTGTTTCTTATGATAATTAAAAGTGTGTTTACCTAGATTTTCTTACTCCCTAGTTATCTTTATTGGTCCGTTAAATTGTCACATCCTTGTCCTAATTGATGCGTTGTATTTCGTGTTAGTCATAGGGTGGTGTCTAATTCCCCAATTCTATTAATCATAACTCTCCTTTAGAATATCCGGGATCGCTAAGTACCGAGGTATCTCCCCCGAATATCCTATTATCCTTAAGCAATAACTCACGCAATAAACACAACGAGAGCCTAAAGTGCACTCTAAGGCTTTATGCTATTTAGGACATTCAAGATCCCAGCAATTAAAGAAGAAGCCGGTTTTTCTTACTCTAGCGTCTACCAATTAGAACAAGATACAACCTAAAAATAATCAATAATTAGGTTTCATTGGATCTAAGCAAACACTAATTAATTTAGTTACGCATGATAGATGAGCAAGAACATAAACAAACAATCAAACATAGATGAAACATGGTGATAGACTGGATAAACAAACTTATATTTAAATGTAAAAGAAGGTTTGGAACCTTAAAATACTGTCCAAGTCGGACCTCAAACGAACTAGGGTTTGCTCTCCAAAATAATGCACACATAATGCTGAAAGTTCGAAGTCTATATATAGAATTTACAACTGCGACGGAATCGCCGATGGTGACGCCGTTTGATCGCCGTCATTAGGGTTTCGTCTTTGCCAACTCATCAGTGGGACAACGTCGGGTAGGAAGTAGTGACACCGTCTGGGTTGCTTCTGGACGTCTTCTTGGGAAAGTCTTGGTCGTCTGTGTAAAATGAAAGAGTGACGGCCTTCTGAAATAAGGCGTGACGCCGTCACTTGTTAAGACCACAATAAGTTCTGAGCCGTTGCTTGAGAGTTTTTGGAACACCATGTAAGTGACGGCGTCGCCCTTGAGGTTGGGACACCGTCAGGCTTCTGAAATTGCCTTGTTTTCTTGAATTTGTCCTTTTCTTCATGTTTTCGCTCCTTTTTGTCCAAATATGCTTCATTCCAGCATTTTACTTCCAAAAGACCTCAAATGTGAAAAGGAACAATTTTAAGCAGTAATGGATATAAAATGTAACGATTTAGGGCTTAAATGACCCCCTAAAAACGTATGTTTTAAATCCTTATCAGCATACCATTATGTGACATCTTCTTATGGCACACTAACTTGCTACTTTATGATTTAGTTTTTGTGTCTTGAAGCTTGGATTTTAGATGGACGGTGGGCGCTAACAACTTGGTTGTTGATTAAGACTATTTGCTTGTTATTTTTCACGATTTATGTGCATCCTATGTCTTATCCTTCCATATAGTCATGAATCGTGTCTAGGTGAAGAAGCGAGCAATCATTGGTATCTTGGCCATGGATTTTGTCATGTATCATTGGTTTTTTCCCCTTCGCCTTGACATGTTAGTAATGACAATTTATCCTAGCCTATTAAATTTGTTCACCCAACGTTGCCTTTGAGGATTGTCTTGACCTTAGCTCTAGTGGTGGAGATTTGTGTAACTGCCAAGCCTATGATAGAATACATGCTACGTCCGTGCTATGAGTGACCACCCCGAAATTGACACTTAGAATAGAGAGAGTATGAGTGCTTTGTTCCCATTTTGTGAGGTGTTTGGCTTCGATATATTCTAGCATAGTGTTGGGAATTATGCGAAGTAGGATTTCTGCTGTCAATACTGCCGAAGGATTCTGCTGAAGTAGAAGCAGAATATGCTGAAGAAGAGATTCTACTGAAGTGTAAAAGCAGTGCCGTGTTACTGCTGAAGGGTGGAAGCTGACTAGGATCAGCATGCACTTTATTATTTAAATGCTAACCCATCATTATTCTTGAACTGCCCGAGGTTAGCATGGGTTTTATTGTACTGCTCAATATTGTTTAGTGTTTTTAGTCATTAAATGCATGCTTGCATGTTTAGTCGATTGAGTAGTAATAGATTAGGGTTCCTTGTCTTTAAAAGCAACCTCATAGTTTGTAATAGATAACAAATCGAAACATAGAGTTTCAGTTAATAAAAGATCCATAGAGGATCTAAGTGTTCTTAGTTATAACAACTTGTATTTACATTCCGCTATAGAATACGATTTGTAGAGATTGTCTATTAGTTTGCTTATGATTACATAGGCAACACTAACGATCCACGAGTGCTAAAGATCTGTCAAGGTCTGTCTGTGTTCTACAAGTGGTATCAGAGCCTCGTGAGAGTCTCTACGATACTAAGAACCATATTTAAACTCACCTCCATTCAACCAAAAACACATTCACCATGCCTGGAACTGATGATGAATCCGAAGTCACCAACAACACCAAAAACAACACCACCTCTATGCAGCAACTTAGTCTCTCCAACAGTAATGGCAAGTTTCCTTATCTGAAAAAGGAAGAGTATGATATGTGGACCATGAAGATGCAGAACTGGATCTCCAATATTGATTGGAATCTATGGGAGATTGTGAAGAAAGGAAACAGTCTAAAGAAGACTATCCCAGATCTAGATGGTAAGTTTACCATTGCTCCTCCCAAAACTGCTGAAGAGATTCTAGCTGTGCAGAGAGAGCACAAAGTGAGAACCATCCTTCTTCAAGCTATTCCTGAAGATCACTTGGGTGATTTTCACCACATGGATGATGCAAAGGACATATGGATGGCTCTTAAAGCAAGGTTCAGTGGCAATGTAGAGTCCAAGAGAAGGAGGAAGTCCATGCTGAGACAACACTTCCAAGAGTTCAATATCTCTGAAGAAGAACGTATCCACAAGGGATATGACAGGTTTCACAAGATTTTGAGTCAGCTAAACCAGCTGAATGCCAAACCTGACAATGATGATTGCAACTCAAAGTTCCTACGATCTTTGCCTCCATCATGGTTACATGTCAGTATAGCTCTTAAGGCTAAAGGTGGGTTGGACATACTCACTTTTGATGAGCTATACAACAAACTCAAATCTCTTGAACCTGATGTCAGATCTCCCTACCGTGCATCCTCTTCTGGTCATACAGCCTTTGTTGGGACATCTCACTCCAATATGATGACGCATGCTCCAAGTCCAACTTACTTACCATCATCATCTTATCGTCCCACTCCATCATATCCTCAAGCTAAAACTGGTAGTATATTAGAGGATGTTCTTCATTCATTTGTTGCTAATTATGATACTCAGCAGCATCTTGTATATGAAGATTTTGACCAGGTGGACCCACTTGAGATGGATGAGATGAAGCTGAAATGGCAGGTGGCCATGCTTTCAGTGGATATCAAAAGGTTTGAAGAGAAGGCAGGAAGAAAGTTTGGCTTCAAGGGAAAGGATCCAGCTCGTTTTGACAGGAGAAAGGTCAAGTGTTTCTCTTGTCACCAGATGGGTCATTTCTCAAGGGAATGCAAAGACAGGAAGAGTGGAGAGGGAGCTAACTACAATTCATATCAGCAGAATCAAAAGGGAGCTAGCACTTCAGCAGCTCTTATCACCATGGATGAACAGGTCAACTGGACTGCACATGAACCTGTGAATGAGGAAGGTGCTGATACAGAGAAGCTTGGATTGCTGGCCAGATGTACTTCAGAAGATAGGCATGATCAATTTGCCTTGATGGGACTTTCTCAGGTACACAACTGCATATTTGGTTGTAGTGAAAGATACAATGAACTTAAAGAAGCTTATGATACTATGAAACCTAAATACAATGAATGCTATGTTGATAATGAAGCTTATAAACTTTCGTTAAAAACATTAGAAAGACAAAAGGTATGGTTTCAAAAGAATCAGATAGCTTATGAAGAAAAGATTAAGATGCTTCAATTTGATCTAGATATTGCAAACATTAACTTTAAACGCACTGAAAAGGAAAAAGCTGATGCTATTGCTGAGAACCTAGAGCTTAAAGAGAAACTTGCTGAGGAAATAGCTAGACATAAACAATGGTTAATATCAGGTGACAATCTAGCTAGAGCACTCTATAGTAGTCAATCAGTGACCTCTGGAATAGGTTTAGGTTTTCAAAAGTATGTAGGATTGGAAGCTAGGCAAGATGGGCGTAAATCTACACCTGCAGGATTAGAACATTTTGTTAAAGAAGGTAATTTACATGCTGTCCCTGGACCCATTAGAGGTGAATTCATGCCCACTGACCTGTCCATTGCTGTTGACTTTGATGGATCACACCATCTGTATGGCAGAAAGTCAAAATACTTGCCAGACACAGATGCTTCATCTTATGACTTTGTCTCTTTCTCTGACAGTGACAATTCATCGGATCAAGGGTCTACATCCAGCTGTGATTCATGTGATAAGTCAGACCTTCCCAAGCCCTCACCTGAGCCTACACCCAAGCCTGCACCGAAGTCAATCTACAAGCCTTCTAGGATAGCTGCTGAGGAATCTACTTCCAAGCCTGTTTCCCCTGAAGACTTATCTTTTAAATCTTTGCATAATTCGTCTGTTATAAACAATTCCTTTAATGTTTCTGGTTTAAGTACTTCTACATGTAATCGAACATCTTCTTTGTTAACAAAATCTTCCAAAAGGAAGACATGTTTTGTATGTGGAAGTAAATTTCATTTAATTAAGGACTGTGATTTTTATGAGCAAAGATTGGGTGCATGTGCTCCTCAGCAGAAACCTAGACCAGTGTGGACCAATGTTAAGAATATTCCACCTTATGTCCCACAAGCTACTTATACTGACTCTCCTTGGAGGAGATCAGCTGATAGACCTTATGTGCAACCTACTAGCCCATATTTTAAACATGGTTATTGGCCTGCATATGTTGACTCTATGAATCATGGGAAAGGATGTTGGGGTACTACTATCAAGCCCTCAGCAGGTTGTTCTTGGAATGATAAGGGACCTAAATTTCAATGGAAACCCAAGAACAAAGGTGGATCTTTCTCCTCTGTTAGGATCCCTTAACTGCTAAGTTTAAGGGGAGGCATAGGCCTCAGGGGAGGCATATGCCTCAGGGGAGGAGTTTGTAGTAAACTTTGTGTACATGTTGTTTGCTAACACTATCTTGTTCATGGTTTTTAGTCTGTTATGTCTCTGTTTTTGTTCTTGTGTTTCTCTGAGTTTGTTTTGTAGAATGCCCTGTTCAGTTCAAGTTCATCTAGTGTGGTCCTTTGGTATATGGTCTAGTAAGCTCAAAACTTGTTTCCTCTAAAAGCTAAGTAATGAAGTGAGCAATGTGTTTCCACTGAAGATAAAGTACTGAAGACAAGAAATTGAAGTCAAATTTTTCATTCATTCAAGTTACAGCTTACAACTTACAACCAACTTCAATACATCTACAAGAAAAGTACTACGCATGATCTACTAATCCTAATCTAGTTCATATCATCTATTCCAACATCTAACGGGCTGTTGGATATGCATGATCGCTCACATCTTTCACACTAGATGTTGGATATGCGTTTGTAAAATCTTGCATAACCACCCATTCCTTCTATCTCGATGGCTGGATATGCATGACCGGTACGACGAAGATGCTAAGGATCAAAATGGAAAGATGGATTGATGCAAACGATGATGATGACGATGACCACACATGGTGTTGAAGAAACATAAAGTTTCGTTTGTGCTTCATCTATCGATTTCAACCAAAATGCAACCCATCCACCTTCCTTTAGCTCTTCCTCTATTCGATGTGTGTTGATGCACCAAAACATGGCGCAGGTAGAGCAAGTACCACCTCCCTTTCGGCACGAGGACTTTGTTGAGGTGGAGGTGCTGGAGGTTGGGAGTAAGAAGTTATCTCAGTAGTGGGTTCCTCTGAGTCATCAGAAGAATCACTTGGATCCACTACGCTATCATCTTCAGAAGAAGGGAGAAATGGGGATGTCAAAGGTCGAGAGTCAGGTGGACGTGACAAAAACTGGAGGATATCACTGGATGATGATGATGATGATGGAGAAGAGTTTGGGTTTACAACCTCTGGTGTTGTGTTCAAGGTTAATTTTGGTTGATTGGGTTTTTGATGAAACTAGGGTTTGTGATGTTATTTGGGGGTTTTTGATGAAGAGAAGTACGCATTGGGATGATTAAATAGACGGATGCAAGGGTTAATGCAATTCAATGCGGTTAGATGGCACAGTAATTCTAGAATCCTTCCGAAGGTATTCTAGTCTTGGGGTGGTTTCTGCCGAAGCATATTATTTCAACAGATTGACTATGTGTTTCTGCTGAAGTGCTATTTTGTCGTTGGTCAAGTTAAAATACACGTAGGATATGG
>BPTQ01000007.1:279663027-279872573 GCA_019973895.1 Chrysanthemum seticuspe
CAAGAAAGTTGAGATTGTGGATTCTTTTGATGATGATAGAGCACAGCTGAGCACTCATGTTGTTTCTGCTGAGGAACCTACTGAAGGTGTACATTCTTCTGAGAGAGTACAATCTGCTGAACCTATTGTTGTTTCTACTGAAGCTTCACCCAATGCTGCTGATACATCTATGGATCTAAAGGAAACTGCTAGCACTATTGAGCCTGATACAATTCCTTCTTCTGCATCTACTGCACAAGAAGGAGTACATCTGTCTAACTATGATGCCAACATGGTTAGGAGAGCTGAACGAGAAGCTGCTAGAGCTCAATAGGCCAGAGAAGAACTTGATAAATTGTATGAAGAGGGTGGTTCTGTTCCAATTCCCTCTGTTTCTACCTCGTCTATTCCTACTGCAGATGCCTCTGGTGCATCTGAGAAGGTACCTTCTTCTTTTTCTATGGGTATTTATCTACCTGGTAGGAGGGGGAAAAGGATGTCCAAAAGGAGACACATTGCCATCAAGAGATCTGTGAGATTAGCTGGGAAGAAGGCCTCTGGAGTTCATAAATCTCACAAGGGTGGTTCTTCTAAGCATTTGGACCTCAATGCTGCTGATACAACATTTATCAGAGTGGGTTCTTCTGCAACTTTTCCTGAGGGTTCTTCTAGTGTGTTGACCAAATGGACATTGACTGATGGATAGTTTAACACCATCTATAGGATAGATAACTCTTCTATGCAGTTTACTTTCTTGAAAGATATACTTCATTTGGTGGATAAGCAAGATTTGATTACTCTCCATGGCCTTGTCACACAGTATTATGCCACTCATACACCACAGGGTTCTATTTTGTACTTATTGGGAGATCTTCAAGTTCTTTTTGATTCTCAGTCTCCAAATGGTACAGGGTATTCAATTTGGAAGAATTCACATCAGTGGAAGGTTGATACTTGGAGATTTTACCCTTTCCCAAATGTGCATGTTGTGGAGACAAAGTGTGGACTTTCTGTATGTATGTTTTCTGATCAACATTATCCTTTGTCCATTCAACTGCTGAAACGTATGCTTAGAAGGAAATTAGAAGTTCCTCCTGATCCAGTGGGGAATGATATGACTCATGCTGAACAATTGATTGGGTTAATTAAGTCCAAGCTTATGCAACACAAAGCTTCTACTTGATTCTGGTATCTTGTATCATTTCTTTCTTTGTTTATTTGTATTATTATTGTGTATTATTTCTTTCTTTGTTTCATTCTTAGTAAAAAAAATATATCTTCAGTTTTGTTATATATAACTCTGTTGATGGTTATCAACTCACCAGATGTGCCTTGTGTCCATCACAGAGTTGGCTAGTCCAAAGGGTTCAGCTTTGGTAAAGACACATCAAATCTGTTGATAGCTGTAATGGTTTGCTAAAAACAATAGGGTATGCAACCCACCCATGCTTAATTCCTGAGGGTTGTATGGTCATCAATTCACCATGGCTTATTCCTTTTTTGGAATCCAAGAATTGGCTAGCCCAGGTAAAGGCAGTGGAATACCATATTTGGTAATCCATTCACAAAAAGTGATTCTTTTCACCTAAGAATTGACTAGTCCTGAGCAAACGGCTACAGGTAAATACATTTCAAATCCGTTGATAGCTGCTGATTTGCTAATAATCGATGGTTATCAGTGTACCATAGTTTTCAAACTTAAACATTTGGCTACTCCAGTAGTAATGGCTATTGGTAAAGAGACATCAAATCCATTATTTTCAATGATTCACCTCTCCCAGGAGTTAACACATCTGGATGTGATGAGAATAGTATGAAACTAATATGTTTTGATGTACACTTTGTCATTTGTTGCTGCAAAGATCTGAAGTTTCAAAGTTTTGCCATCATTGAGATGTGGTTGTTTTGCTTCTTTGCTGCTGATGTTCGAATTCAATCCTCTTGTTCTACAGTGTTCAAGATCTATCAAGAATCTTGAACTTAACCATGTAAAATTCAAGATTAGGGGAGGATTGTTGGGAATTCTACAAGATAAGAATTCTGCTGATTGATACTGCTGACGGATTCTGCTGAAGTGCTGGATTCTGCTGAAGAAGTGTTTCTGCGGAAGTAGTAAATTTGTGTAGCTTGTTTCTACGGATATAGATATTCCGCGTATTTTATAGTTAGTTAGGATATGCATGAGTTTTTGTTGTTCCTTATTCACTATAGTATAAAAACAGTTTAAGTAAACAAAACTAATAGTGAATCAATGTCTGAAAAAGATATAAATAAAACACAAGAGTAATTTTCAACGTTATATTCTTATTAGAAATGAATCAGAAGAATACGTTACCCTAGTACTTGCGGAACAATACTAGGGATTGAAATGACAAAGTGTTTGCAACTCCTCTCTAAGCTCAGGCTAAGTCTGAGCACAACTACAAGTACCCACTGAGCTATCTCAGGGATTAAGTTGTATTTGGAGGAGTGAAAGATGGCTTGCGTGTATGTGTGTTTTTACAATTCATAAGCTTAACCTTTCACTCCATCTCTTATGCTATTTATACAAGTATGAGTTTTAACTCTTTCCTAAGTGACAAACTAAAAATTTTGCAGAAGACAAAATACTGATTTATTTTCTCTCTGTTTACAAAGACTATATTAGGTAAAGGGACTAAGTCACTTTCTTCATGTCAGTACTGATGCTGAGCCTTTTAGGGAAGGTTGACTTCTTGAAGATAAGTACTCCGTCTTTATCGCTTCAAGCATAACCATTTTGTCCCACCCATTCTTCAGTCTTCAGTCTTCAGTTTCAGTTTGTCTTCAGTTGTTAGGAATTATGTGAAGTAGGATTTCTGCTGTCATTACTGTCGAAGGATTCTGCTGAAGTAGAAGCAGAATCGGCTGAAGAAGAGATTCTGCTGAAGAGTAAAAGCCGTACCGTGTTACTACTGAAGGGTGGAAGCTGACTAGGATCCGCATGCGCTGTATTATTTAAATTCTAACCCATCATTATTCTTGAACTGCCCGAGGTTAGCATGGGTATTATTGTACTGCTCAATATTAGTTTAGTGTATTAGTCATTAAATGCATGCTTGCATGTTTAGTCGATTGGGTAGTAATAGATTAGGGTTCCTTGTCTATAAAAGGAACCTCATAATTTGTAATAGAAAGACAACTCGAAACATAGAGTTTCAGTTAATAAAAGATCCATAGAGGATCTAAGTGTTCTTAGTTATAACAACTTGTATTTACTTTCCGCTATAGAATACGAGTTGTAGAGATTGTCTATTAGTTTGCTTATGATTACATATGCAACACTAACGATCC
This sequence comes from Chrysanthemum seticuspe, assembly GCA_019973895.1. Taxonomy (NCBI): domain Eukaryota; kingdom Viridiplantae; phylum Streptophyta; class Magnoliopsida; order Asterales; family Asteraceae; genus Chrysanthemum; species Chrysanthemum seticuspe. Next base: position 279,666,319 of record BPTQ01000007.1, read on the forward strand.
ACGAGTGCTAAAGGTCTGTCAAGGTCTGAGAGTTTTCAACAAGTGGTATCAGAGCCTCGGGAGAGTCTCTACGATACTGAGAACCTTATTTACCTCACCCCCATACAACCAAAAATATATTCACCATGCCTGGAACTGATGATGAATCAGAAGTCACCAACAACACCAAAAACAACACCACCTCTATGCAGCAACTTAGTCTCTCCAACAGTAATGGCAAGTTTCCTTATCTGAAAAAGGAAAAGTATGATCTGTGGACCATGAAGATGCAGAACTGGATCTCCAATATTGATTGGAATCTGTGGGAGATTGTGAAGAATGGCAACAGTCTGAAGAAGACTATCCCAGATCTTGATGGTAAGTTTACCATTGCTCCTCCCAAAACTGCTGAAGAGATTCTAGCAGTGCAAAGAGAGCACAAAGTGAGAACCATCCTTCTTCAATCTATTCCTGAAGATTACTTGGGTGATTTTCACCACCTGGTTGATGCAAAGGACATCTGGATGGCTCTTAAAGCAAGGTTTGGTGGAAATGAAGAGTCCATGAGAATGAGGAAGTCCATGCTGAGACAACACTTCCAAGAGTTCAATATCTCTGAAGAAGAAGGTATACACAAGGGATACGATAGGTTTCACAAGATTCTGGGTCAGCTTAACCAGCTGAATGCAAAGCCTGACAATGATGATTGCAACTCAAAGTTCCTACGATCTTTGCCTCCATCATGGTTACATGTTAGTATAGCTCTTAAGGCTAAAGGTGGGTTGGACATGCTCACTTTTGACGAACTGTACAACAAACTCAGATCTCTTGAACCTGATGTCAGATCTCCCTATCGTGCATCCTCTTCTGGTCATACAGCCTTTGTTGGGACATCTCACTCCAATATGATGATGCATGCTTCAAGTCCATCTTACTTACCATCATCATCTTATCGTTCATCTCCATCATATCCTCAAGCTAAAACTAGTAGCATATTGGAGGATGTTCTTCATTCATTTGTTGTTGATTATGATACTCAGCAGCATCTTGTATATGAGGATTTTGATCAGGTGGACCCACTTGAAATGGAGGAAATGAAGCTGAAATGGCAGGTGGCCATGCTTTCAGTAGATATCAAGAGGTTTGAAGAGAAGGCAGGAAGGAAGTTTGGATTCAAGGGAAAGGATCCAGCGCGTTTTGACAGGAGAAAGGTCAAGTGCTTCTCTTGTCACCAGATGGGTCATTTCTCAAGGGAATGCAAGGACAGGAAGAGTGGCGAGGGAGCTAACTACAACTCATATCAGCAGAATCAGAAGGGAGCTAGCACTTCAGCAGCTCTTATCACCATGGATGAACAGGTCAACTGGGCTGCTCATGAACCTGTGAATGAGGAAGCTGCTGATACAGAGAAGCTTGGATTGCTGGCTAGATGCACTTCGGAGGATAGGCATGATCAATTTTCCTTTATGGGACTTTCTCAGGTACACAACTGTATATTTGGTTGTAGTGAAAGATACAATGAACTTAAAGAAGCTTATGATACTATGAAACCTAAATACAATGAATGCTATGTTGATAATGAAGCTTATAAACTTTCGTTAAAAACATTAGAAAGACAAAAGGTATGGTTTCAAAAGAATCAGATAGCTTATGAAGAAAAGATTAAGGTGCTTCAATTTGATCTAGATATTGCAAACATTAACTTTAAACGCACTGAAAAATAAAAAGCTGATGCTATTGCTGAGAACCTAGAGCTTAAAGAGAAACTTGCTGAGGAAATAGCTAGACATAAACAATGGTTAATATCAGGTGACAATCTAGCTAGAGCACTCTATAGTAGTCAATCAGTGACCTCAGGGATAGGTTTAGGTTTTCAAAAGTATGTAGGATTGGAAGCTAGGCAAGATGGTCGTAAATCTACACCTGCAGGATTAGAACATTTTAAAAAGGAAGGTGATTTACATGCTGTCCCTGGACCTATTAGAGGTGAATTTATGCCCACTGACCTATCTGTTACTATTGACTTTGATGGATCACACCATCTGTATGGCAAAAAGTCAAAAGACTTGCCAGACAACAATGCTTCATCTTATGACTTTGTCTCTTTCTCTGACAGTGACAATTCATCAGATCAAGGATCTACTTACAACTTTGATTCAAGTGATAAGTCAGACCTTGTCAAGCCCTCACTTGTGCCTACACCCAAGTCTATCAACAAGCCTTCTAGGATAGCTGCTGAGGAATCTGTTTCCCCTGAAGACTTGTCTTTTAAATCTTTGAATAATATGTCTGTTAAAAACAATTCCTTTAATGTTTCTAGTTTAAGTACTTCTACATGTAATCGAACATCTTCTTTGTTGAATACATCTTCCAAAAGGAAGACATGTTTTGTTTGTGGAAGTAAATTTCATTTAATTAAGGATTGTGATTTTCATGAGCAAAGATTAGGTGCATGTGCTCCTCAGCAGAAACCAAGACCAGTGTGGACCAATGTTAAGAATATTCCACCTTATGTCCCACAAGCTACTTATACTGACTCTTCTTGGAGGAGGTCAGCTGATAGACCTTATGTGCAACCTACTAGCCCATATTTTAAACATGGTTATTGGCCTGCATATGTTGACTCTATGAATCATGGGAAAGGGTGTTGGGGTACTGCTGTCAAGTCCTCAGCAGGTTGTTCTTGGAATAAAAAGGGACCTAAATTTCAATGGAAACCCAAGAACAATGGTGGATCTTTCTCATATGCTAGACATAAATCTTATGATCCACAAGGCAGGTTCAAGTCAGCAATGGCTTGAGCCTCCTCTGTATACTAACATTCTTTTGTATATATGTTTGTTTCTGTAGGATCATCCTCTTAAGCATAAAGATATTGGTATTGTTGATAGTGGTTGTTCAAGAAGTATGTCTAGAAATAGAGATATGATGCACAATTTTGTTCCTATTGAAGAAGGAGGGAATGTGACCTTTGGTGGAAGTGATGGTAGAATTACTGGGAAAGGCACCATCAAGACACCTCTACTGAACTTTGAGAATGTGTACTATGTTAGGGAACTTCAGAACTTCAACTTGTTCTCGGTCTCACAAATTTGTGACACCAAGAACAAGGTACTCTTCTCTGAAGATGAATGTCTTGTACTTTCTAAAGAGTTCAAGCTTCCAGAAGATACCTCAATTCTGCTGAGAGTCCCTCGAACTCAAAATCTATACACATTCAACCTCAATGAAGTTCACCCTGAAGGTGACCTCACTTGTTTGCTGGCTAAAGCATCATTGGATGAGTCTAACAAATGGCATAGGAGAATGGCTCATGTGAATTTCAAAACAATAAACACTCTCTCAAAAAGAGGACTTGTCGAAGGTCTACCCACCAAAGTTTTCTCCAATGATCATAATTGTGTTGCATGCAACAAAGGGAAGCAACACAGAGCATCCTACAAAGCTGTCACTGCGGTGAGCATTATCTCTGAGCCTCTTCAGCTGTTACATATGGATCTATTTGGTCCAACTCAAGTCAGAAGCATTGATCACAAGTACTTTTGTTTGGTTATCACTGATGGATATAGCAGATTTTGCTGGGTGTTCTTTCTGAGGACTAAAGATGAAACAACTCCAGTGCTGAAAGACTTCATCACCCTGGTTGAAAATCAGTTGAACAAGAAGGTTAAGGGAATTCGGTGTGATAATGGGACAGAGTTCAAGAATGCTATTATTATAGAACTCTGTAGGTCTAAAGGTATAAAGAGGGACTATAGCAATCCAAGAACCCCGCAACAAAATGGGGTAGCTGAAAGAAAGAATAGGACCTTGATAGAGGCTGCAAGATCAATGCTTGCAGACTCTAAATTGGCCACTATGTTCTGGACTGAAGCTGTTGGCACAGCTTGCTATGTGCTTAACAGGGTCTCCATTGCTAGACCTCACCTCAAAACCCCATATGAACTTCTCTTTGGGAAGGTTCCAGTCATTCATTACCTCAAACCTTTTGGTTGTCAAGTGAACATTCTAAACACCAGTGATCCGTTGGGGAAGTTTGATGAGAAAGCTGATGATGGTTATATTGTGGGTTATTCAGCAAATAGCAAGGCTTACAGAGTGTACAACTTATTTGCCAAGAAGATAGAGGAGACCTTGAACCTGAGATACCTGGAGAATAAGCCCAATGTTCAAGGACAGGGTCATGTGTGGTCTTTTGACCTCGACTACTGATTATCTGGGTTATACTAGACATATGGCTAACCAAAGTGCAGGCTCTCAAGAATCTCCCACTAACAATGCAGGTACCTTGGATGCTGACTCTGGAAGTGAATTTGAAGATGATGAACAACCTATACTTGTGCCTTCTTTCTCCCCTAACAATGTTGCAGGTAACTCTTCTAGAGATACTTCTGCTGAGTGTGAAGATGAATCACACTATGCTGAGGACCTTGCTAGACTTCAGACTCAAGAGTTTGCAGCTAAGCTTGAAGCTAAGAAGGTGAATGGGGAGCTTGCAAATGAGGCTGTCAGTGGAAATCATATTTCTGCTGACACTGATGTAGTCTCTCCCATCGTCATCAAATCTGCTGAAAGCTCGTCTGTTACTACTCATATTCCTACTAGAGTGTCCACAGACTTCGGGGATCCGTATACTCGCTTTCCAAGTCCTTCAGATCTTGGAAATCATCAACCCAAATCTGGCATTTTCACCTCACCTTCCTATGACACAACTTTTGTACCAACTGTGACTAATCTTGAACATACCATTGAAGTCAACCCCACTGCTACTAAAAGAATCAACATAACTCACCCTCAATCCAATATTATTGGAGACATTCTAGCTCCTGTTAGAACTCGAAGGGCTATCTCTAGTCCTAAATTTGGACAGGTTGCTTTTCTCTCTTATGTCTCAAATCAGCAAAGAGACAATCACACAGACTTCAAGCATTGTCTGTTTGCGTGTTTTCTTTCTCAAGTAGAGCCAACCAGTGTCACTCAAGCTCTTGAAGACTCAAGTTGGATTGAGGCAATGCAAGATGAAATGCAACAGTTTCAGAACCAACAAGTTTGGATCTTGGTACCATTATCAGATGGCAAATATGCTATTGGAACTAAATGGATTCTGAAGAACAAAAGAGATGCAAGGGGTGTGGTTATTAAAAACAAAGCAAGATTAGTAGCTCAAGGTTACAGGCAAGAAGAAGGGATTTATTATGATGAAGTGTTTGCACCTGTTGCTAGAGTAGTGGCCATTCGAATTTTCTTGGCCTATGCATCCTACATGGGCTTCATGTTGTATCAGATGGATGTTAAAGGTGCTTTTCTGTACAGTGAGATTGAAGAGGAAGTTTATGTCACTCAACCTAAAGGATTTGAAGACCCAGATCATCCTAATCATGTTTACAAAGTCATTAGAGCTCTCTATGGACTTCATCAGGCACCAAGGGCATGGTATGCTAGGATTTCATCATTTCTGCTGAAGCATGGCTACAGAAGAGGTGCCATTGATAAGACTCTTTTTCTGAAGAAGAACTCGACAGACATCATACTTGTGCAAGTGTATGTGGATGACATCATTTTCGGATCCACTAAAGAAGCTTGGTGTAGGGAATTCGAGGATCTGATGAAAGGAGAATTTCAGATGAGTGCTAAGGGGGAGCTTACTTTCTTTTTGGGTCTCCAAGTTCAGCAGAAACAAGATGGGATATTTATCAGTCAGGATAAATATGTGAGGGACATGTTGAAGAAATTCGGTATGGAAGGTGTCAGCACTGCCAGAACACCTTATGAATCCCCAAAAACAAAAGCCAACAATGATCCAGATCTACCTGTGAATGTTCATTTATACAGATCAATGATTGGATCATTAATGTATCTAACAGCTTCAAGGCCTGATATCACCTTTGCTGTGAGTGTGTGCTCTCGACATCAAGTCACTCCTCTTACTTCCCATCTCAATGCAGTCAAGAAGATCTTTAAGTACCTCAAAGGCCAACCTCATTTAGGCCTTTGGTACCCAAAAGAGTCTCCTTTTAAGTTGGAAGCATATAGTGACAGTGATTATGCTATTGCAAATCTGGATAGGAGATCCACAACAGGAGGCTGTCAATTCCTTGGAAAGATATTAATTTCGTGGCAGTGCAAAAAACAAACCATTGTGGCTACCTCAACTACTGAAGCAGAGTATGTTGCTGCTGCAAACTGATGTGGACAGGTTCTTTGGATTCAAAACCAATTGCTGGACTATGGGTATAACTTCATGAACACAACTCTTTTTATTGTTAATCAGAGTACCATATGCATTGTCAAAAATCCAGTTTTTCACAGTAGAACCAAACATATTGAAATCAGACACCACTTTATAAGAGATGCATATGAAAAACATTTGATAAATGTGGCTAAAATTCATACAGATGATAATGTGGCAGATCTGTTAACAAAAGCTTTTGATGGACCAAGGTTTCAACACCTTGTGGTCAATATTGGAATGCTTAACCCTTAACTGCAAAGTTTAAGGGGAGGCATAGGCCTCAGGGGAGGCATATGCCTCAGGGGAGGATTTTATTTGTTTTGTTTTGTTCTCTTTGTTTGTTTGTTAATTTTTTAGTTAAAAAAAAAAAAAAAAAAAAAAAAAAAAAAAAAAAAAAAAAAAAAAACTTTCTTTTGCAGGTTTGTTGTATTTTGTTGATGCTTCTTAACTCACCAGATATACCTTGTGTATATCAAAGAGTTAGCTAGTCCAAAGGGTACAGCTTTGGTAAAGACACATCAAATCTGTTGATAGCTGTAATGATTTGCTCAAAATCATAGGGTCTGCAACCACCCATGCTTAATTGCTGAGAGTTGTATGGTCATCAATTCACCATGGTCTATTCCTTTTTGGAATCCAAGAATTGGCTAGCCCACAAGTATATGGCTTGTGGTAAAGGCAACTGCATCCATATTTGGTTATCAATTCACCAATTCTAAGAATTGACTAGTCCTAAGCAAACGGCTACAGGTAAAGACAAGTCAAATCCATTTATATAGTTGCTGATTTCCTCATAAATCAGATGGTTATCAATGTACCATAGTTTTCGGACTTAAACATCTGGCTACTCCAGTAGTGATGGCTATTGGTAAAGAGACATCAAATCCATTATTTTCAATGATTCACCTCTCTCAGATGTGTACACACCTGGATGTGATGAGAATAGTTTGCAACTGATAAGTATTGATGTCCTTTATGTCATTTGTTGCTGCAAAGACCTGGCATTTCAAAGTTTGATCATCATAGAGATGAGATTATTATTGGTTCTTTGCTACTGATGTGTGAAAACAATCCTCTAGTACTGAAGTCTCAAAGATCTTTCAAGGTCAGGAAACTGGAACTTAACCAAGTCAAATTCCAGTTTAGAGGAGGATTGTTGGGAATTATGTGAAGTAGGATTTATGCTGTCATTACTGCCGAAGGATTCTGCTGAAGTAGAGGCAGAATCGGCTGAAGAAGAGATTCTGCTGAAGAGTAAAAGCCGTACCGTGTTACTGCTGAAGGGTGAAAGCTGACTAGGATCAGCATGCGTTGTATTATTTAAATGCTAACCCATCATTATTCTTGAACTGCCGAGGTTAGCATGGGCATTATTGTACTGCTCAATATTAGTTTAGTGTATTAGTCATTAAATGCATGCTTGCATGTTTAGTCGATTGGGTAGTAATAGATTAGGGTTCCTTGTCTATAAAAGGAACCTCATAGTTTGTAATAGAAAGACAACTCGAAACATAGAGTTTCAGTTAATAAAAGATCCATAGAGGATCTAAGTGTTCTTAGTTATAACAACTTATATTTACTTTCCGCTATAGAATACGAGTTGTAGAGATTGTCTATTAGTTTGCTTATGATTACATATGCAACACTAACGATCCACGAGTGCTAAAGATCTGTCAAGGTCTGAGAGTTTTCAACATCAGTGTTTGTAGTTGGAGAGAAGTTTGAGGGATTCAGTAAGTCATTGTCATCACTTACTGAATCCACCATCTTCTTCTTGACTTAGTCTTCACCCTTTAAGTTCCGCCTTACTGAGTGGAGAGACTTCTTCTATGTCTCTTACTGAGCATCCTGAAGATGGCTCACTGAGAGACTATGCACTCAGTGACTTGTTAGTGTTCAACGGTGTAAGTACTTAGGTTATTTTCTATTCAAATCCTAGATTAAGGGGTTAGGGTATTTACTGAACCCAACAGTCTCCCCCTATTTGGATATACAAATAGCCTAAGTGTTTGATTAGTGTAAATGAGCAAATGGCTTCTTCTTACACTGAATGTACTAATGAATATACTAAGGAACACTGAATATTTTAACAAAACATACATCGTTTATTGATCAAATTATAAGGTTCCTATCACTAGTACAAAAGATAATGAAAATGATGTCAGTCCAGATGGATTCCCAGTGCTTCAAGCTTTACTTTCTTGGTGATGAGTGTTTCTCTGTCAGGGTGCTCTCTTATCTTGGCGTTTAGGTCTGCACAGAACCTGACGTTTATAGGAGTCTGAATTTGAGAGGCCACTGGTATGTAGCTTAGCATTGCAGCCACACCTGCCTAATCAATGTCACTCCATCTTTGAAATGCTGGGTTTCCATAGACATCAATGTGGAATAGCCCTCTTTCAGGCTTTTCAATTATCAGACAGTTCACGAATTTCACACCTTCAGGCAGCTCCCTGTTGCATTCTAGTCCAGGCACTTTAATATCAGGCTGGAACTCAACTCTTCTCCTTTTACCAGTGGATGATTGTGGTTGAGATCCTTGAGGAGCAGTTAAGGCAGGCTGAATCCCCAGTTGTGCTGGTGCATCCCTCAGTCTTTCATACCTTTTACTGAGCATTTTCATCAGCTCCTTAACCACCGCATTCTTTTTCTTTTCAATTATTGGACCCAGTTCATCGAGTTCAGTGATCCCAAAGTCAGTGAATTTCAGGGGATCATGAACCTCGAAGTGTCTTTTATCATCCCCTCTGTAAACATTCATGGCCAGTGGTTTGGTATTGGGGATTATTTTGACATCTGTGATCTTTTCAGGTAGCCTTCGGCTTGTCATCGTCCAGTTGTAATGCTCAATTCTACTTTGCCTGAGGGCTTCAACTTTCTTCTTCTTTTCTTCCAACTGTTTTTTCATTTCAGCTATTTTTGCTGCCTGAGCATCCTTGAACTTCTGTCCTGCCTGACACTTTTCAAGTTTCTTAGCATCTATTCCAATGTTTTCAGCTTCCTCAGCAACTACTTGTACCAGTGCTTCTCTGCTCTTTCTTTCCTCTTCAGCAAGTTTGTTTTTCCTTTCCTCCTTAGCAAGGTATAAACTTAGCTGTTGTGGTGTGAGCAGGTACTCAGTGTTGCCGATCTTAAAGGGAATCTTCTCAGGCTTAGGTGGTGTCGTCATTATGCCTTTTCCTATATCCTGGCCTGAAGAAGAAGATGCTACCAGGGGCAGTGTTGTTGTTGTTATTGGTGTGATCACTGTCATTGTTGTTGTTGTTGTTGATGTTGGTGATGGGATTGATGAGATAGGTACAGCTGGGACTGGTGGTGATGATGATATTGGAGCTTCAGATACTAGTGGTGTTGGCTCCCCCTCAGTGTGAAGAGGAGTTTCTTCAGCAGTATTCTCCCCCTCAACTGTTGCCGGAGCGTCAGTGAGGGCAAGAGTTGGTGTGGGTGCTGAGGGGGACGGATCTGCTTGACCCTTGAAACCCTGATAAAGTTCAGTGATCATTGCCTTGATATCTGAAGTATCTATTTGAATACCAGTGACTTTTGTTTCCAAATTTTCCTGAGATACTTCCAAAGCAGTCATTCTGGGCCCGAGATTCCAGGCCAAGGAAGAAGATGCTTGAGCCAAAGTAGCCACCTGAGTATTCACATAGCCCAATGTAGCTTGAAGAGACTGGACTGAAGATTGAAGACCCTGAAAATTTGCAGATTTGAGCATTTCGATCAGTTCAGTGAGGCTGGAGGATTGTTTCAGGTAAGCCTCAGTAGCCTTCAGCACTTTAGAGTTGAGCGATGGGTCTTCTTTGACAAATTCCATAATTTCATCTATCTTTGTGCCTACACCCTGAAGGTGCCTGATAAAGTTAGCCAAGTTGTCATCCAGTCTGTGAAGAGTGTCATACATCAGATCCCTGTGCTCATGAACTTTTTCATTAAAAGCTTGTACCTCAGCTTTCAGATCTGCATAAACTGGCACCAGCCTTAGTTTGTTGTTCCCACAATGTTTCAGTGACCTTGGAGTATAGCTTCCTTGAAGCTTTGGTGATCCACTGAACAAGCTGCCTCTCGGTGAGTGAAAGAACATTATCAAATCTTTTGAATTCATCAGTGGAGGAAGATGAGTCATTATTGTCAGGCTGGAATGGTGATTCAGTATGCTCCTGTGGATTAGGCTGAGGTTCTTGTTCAGATTGAACCTCAGCGTCCACTTCTTCACCTGCTGATAAAATAACATCTTCACTTTCAACAGTCAGCAAGGGGTTGGTGATGGGTTCCATATCAGCGGGTGGTATATTTCGATCTGAGTCTTTGTCCCCCGTTGACCCCTCAGACACTGGTGGGAGTTTCCCAGTGCCTTCTCTGGAGTCAGGATTGGTTTTGGGTTCCGTATCAGCGGGTTGTTCCTGTCCCTCCGAGACTTTATCCCCCTGAGACCCCTGAGACACTGATGGGTTTTTCCCAGTGTCTTTAGCAGAATCAGTGAAGGTGATATCCCCATCAGCGGGTTGTTTGGTTCCCTCTGAGTCTTTGGGATCATTCAGTGTGCCCTTAGACAAAGGCTTTAATTTGCTAATGTCATGACTGGGTGAAGTGGAAGGTGCTCTCCTACCAGCGGGTTGTTTGTTTCCCTCTGGATCTTGGGGAGTAGTATTTTGGACCAAGGGCACTGATTGTGATTTATCAGTGTCCTTCGTTGTCCCTTGGTTGGATGTTGCTTGGTCTCCAGTGGGTGTCAGGTCAGTCTTGGATTTTCTTTGCCTTTTGGCCAGTGTTCCTGAAGCCTCAGGACCCTGAGAGTTGGGTTTGGTCTTAGTCCCAGTCTGAGACTTCCCATTTCTCTTTTTAGGAGCAGGGTTAGGAGACATTGATTCCCTCTGGTTGTTTACAGCAACCATATGGGCCGTCAATTCAATATTAGTGACAAGGGATGGGTCCTTTTGAAAATTTGATTCACTAATTTGCCAGTGAGATCAGGTCCAAGGTTGTTAGGAGGGACCATTGGTGTTTTCACTGAAGCACAGTCAGATATCTCATATTTTTTCAAGAGATTCCTTGTGTATTTCTCTTGACTGATGGAGATTCCTTTATCAGTTTGCCTGATTTGTAGTCCAAGGAAGTATGTGAGTTCACCCATCATGCTCATTTCAAACTTCTTTGTCATCAGTTTTTCAAACTGTTTGCAAAGTGTGTAGTTTGTTAAGCCAAAGATGATGTCATCAACATATACTTGGACTAGTATCACTTCTTGTTTTGTCTTGTAGATAAATAATGTGTTGTCTATCTTTCCTCTGACAACTTGTTTTGAATCAGGAAGGCTGAGAGAGTTTCATACCATGCCCTGGGAGCTTGTTTTAGTCCATAAAGGGCTTTATCAAGCTTGAAGACATAGTTAGGGAATTCACTACTCTCAACACCTAGAGGTTGCTGAACATACACATCTTCCTTGAGTTCACCATTTAGGAATGCACTTTTTACATCCATTTGATAAACTTTGAAGTTCATGTAGCTGGCATAGGCAAGGAAGATCTTGATGGCTTCCATTCTTGCAACAGGAGCAAATGTCTCATCATAATCAATGCCTTCTTGTTGACTATAACCTTTGGCTACAAGTCTGGATTTGTTTTAAATGACAGTGCCGTTTTCATCAGTTTTGTTTCTGAAAACCCACTTCATTCCTATGACTATGACATCCTGAGGATATTTGATCAAGGTCATGACCTTGTTTTTATCAAACTGTTGAAGTTCTTCTTGCATGGCCTGAACCCAGCTTGGGTGTTTTAAAGCCTCAGTGACACTTTTGGGTTCTATATCTGATAGATAATCAGCATATAGACATTCATTGGCTGAAGTTGCAGTTAACTTAGCAGCCATGCTTCTAGTGAGCATGCCCTCAGTTGGTTCACCAATGATGTTTACAAGCTCAATGTCCTGAGATTTTGTCCACTTACTTTCTGGTCTAGGATCTGAGCTTGAAGAGGTCACTGGAGACTCAGGAGTGAGTTCAGGTGCATGAGCCACAGAATCATTAAGAAAATCTGTTGAGATGTCTTATTCAGGTAGGGTTTCATGAATCACAGGTTCCTGATCATTTGGATCAGTGTTACCTATCCCAGCAAGGACTGATTGATTATCAATGAGTTCACTGATAATTGGTTGTGACAAGTTGTGAGGCAAGACATAATATGAGATGTCAGCATCAGCTTGGTATGAGGAATTGATTTCAGTGTTATACTCATCAGGAGGATATCTTGATGAGTTATCAATTCCTATTTCTTCCACTGAGGTGTTGGTGAACCTGATGCTTTCTACACATTCATCAAAGGTGACATGAAAGGTTTCCTCAACTTGTTGTCTCCTTGTGTTAAATACCCTGAAGGCTTTGGAGATCAGTGAGTAGCCTAGAAAGTATCCATCATCAGCTTTAGCATCAAACTTGCCTAGATGATTGATGACGTATAGTCCGCATTCGGGTTATGAACCCGACCAATGAACGCTACTAGCAATCAAGCCTAGTGCGAATGGGCTAACCCGGTAACGGTTTGGGCTCACAAAGGCCCAAACCCGAAGTTATTTATGGTTCTAGATATTGGATATCTCTTATTTATGGGATATGCATTGATTGACCAACTTAGGCGGGATGCGCTGAAGGTTGGGGTACACGAAACCAACAAGGATTTCGTGTGCATAAAGGGCATCATGACCCTCATTAAAGGTACGATCTTAAAACCTAACTCTCCACTAAACCCTAAAAACCGATTACTTACTCTCACGCCAGAGGATAATCGTGGGAGACAATCCCACGATAAGCCTAATGGTGTTTTCTGTTTTCTTAGTGCGCAGGTCTCAAGCATCAAGATCCAATTGATACGAGAACCGGAGTCCAAATAAGGAACGCCCAACTTTTGTATCAACAAGTGGCGGCATCCGTGGGACCAATCACTAAGAACTAGAATGACGAAGCAAGGAAACCTAAGCCAGCGATCGCATAGTGACCTACAAGGGAAGAAGCAGCAAAGTGGATCAGCCTCTAAGCAGGCCTCTGGAACAACCAGTACAACCAGAAACCAAGGGTCAGGCCCAGATCTAGTCTTCGCAACAGTGGAACCATGCACGGGGACAACCCATGCCGCTACGACAACCACCCGCGCTGAGGTTCCACAGCGCACCCTTCTTACCACTCCCCTGCAATCGGTGCCAGAAACAGAAACCCCGCAAGGTGCACCTGAGCGTAACAGGGTTTCAGAGGTGGAAACAGAAACCCTCGCGCTAGAAGGAGTCGCGCCTGAACTAGTGCCAAGTGACTTCGTGTCTCTAAACTACGAAACCTTGGCTGCTCTCATGCAAGAGGAAGCGAAAAAGAGGTCGAGTCAGAGCCTACAAGCCCGACTCAACTTCGACCCAGAGCATGAGACATCCCCATCACGTCACCGGAGGGGGAGGCGCGAGAAGGATAGCCGCCAGCCCCAGTGTTTACCAAGATCGGGAAGAGAGTTGTGAACGATGAAGATGATGACCTACAGTATCTGGGAGAACACGAAGATGATGGATGGCGTACCAATGCCCACGCTAGGCTTGGTAGCCGTAGCGTCCATGACAGACTTGGATGACGGCACTCCCCAAGTGAAAGCTCCTCGAGCTCGGATTCTGAGGACAGTCGGCGCAAGTGTCGAAAGAGGGGAAATTCGTCCCCCAATGACTCCTCAGATAACGAGGACAGAGAAACAGGACACTGGAAGTCCAGGAGAAGATACCGCGACCAGGAGAACGAATATATGTCTCTTCCCTGGCGCCGCCAAAAGGTGGATGCGTTCACTCAGTGCATCAGCGACTTTTCAGAAAATAAGAGAAGGCGCATGCCCATCAATGTGAAAACCTACGATGGAACAGGTGATTCGGATGATCACCTAAAAATTTTTGAGTCAGCTGCTACCATCGAAAATTGGATACAACCTGTGTGGTGCCACATGTTCAATTCCACATTAGTGGGAAATGTGCGAAACTGGTTCAGTAAGCTTCCACGCAGAAGCATTGGTGGCTTTGAAGAGTTGTGGAAGGCGTTTCGCCTGAACTTTACTCAAAGCAAGAAGTGCGCCAAAAACCCTGTCGAACTTGCCAGGGTAAAACAGCGCCAGGGGGAATCTACAAGCGCTTATGTGGAACGCTACAAAGACGAATGCATACATGTCAAGGCATGTCCTGAAATACTAAAGATCTCAGGGTTCATGAACGGTGTCAATAACCCAGAACTCATCAAAAGATTGAATGACAAGGTCCCCCAAACCTTTGACAAACTTATGAAACGCACGAGGTCCTTTATCCAAGGAGAAGCTGCCACGGCGGACAACAAGAAAGGCTACTCAAACTATAGGTCACAAGAACAGCCTAGGAGACAATCCATTGACCAGGGTAGCAACCGTAACAAGAACTACCGCGGCCAGGGGAGCGGACGAGAGAATGACAAGTATACCCCGCTAACCAAGACTCCAAAGGAGATATTCGTAACGGAAGGCGCGAACTTCCCGAAACCCCCACCAATGCGCACCCCAGAAGAGCGGCGCGTGGGGAACGGATACTGCGACTATCATGGATAGAAGGGCCACACCACCAATAAGCGTGTCCAATTACGCCAACTAATTGATAAACTAGTAAAAGAAGGCAGATTGGACCATTTAGTTAAGAGCATCAAGGATGGGAAAGATAAGCAAAAGACTAGGAACAAAAAAGAAGCACCCAAAGATAAGGCTGATACCATTTACATGATACCGTCGTGGCAGCGAAAGACTAGGCAGAAGGTCAGCCAAAAGTTTTCTTGTGGAAGCAAAATATCTTTTCCCACCTTGGCTACATGTTAGGAATTGGAAATTCCATTATGAAGAGTCGGTCACCCCAAATATTATCTAGCATAGGTTAGCTCGTAGACTTGTCGTTAGTTACATTATTTAGCAGTTTATTAGTTAGTTTGTAGCGTAGTTTAGTTTAGTGTAACACCGTGGAGGAAGGACGGGTCTTTACCTACTGTATACCTGATCCACAGGCCATCAGGAGGTCGTGTAGTCTTGTAACTATAAATACCCCTTCCATCCTTGGAAGGGGTGTGGCTTGGAATCTAACCTTTCATATTTTGTTCATCAACTCTCTACCAAGAACACCATCTCTTTACTTTCTCTCTCTAAAATGTCTAACATGTATTTCCATCATCCAAGACCACCCGAATCATCATAACACAATAATATTTCGATCCTACAATTGGTTTCAGAGCCAAGGTTTATTGTGTGTTGTTGATTTGTGTGGTTTCATATCATGGCTATGTTGGTTTTGAATCATGTAGGAAACTATTTGGTACTATTTTTTATGGTCGAAATTTTGTTTTATGGGTAAACTGGTTTTACTTCTGTGTGAAAACTACATGGTCCAAAACTGGTTTTACATTGTTTTGTGTACCTTTTTGTGGTCGGATTTCTTTTCTGCTATAGTTTGGTTAACAGAGTTTTAACAATGCTTTTGTATCTTATTTTGGTCAAAAGTGTCACATGGTTCTGTCCTTGTCAAATCTGTCTTGTGTCAATGTTATTGTCCAAACAGTCTTGTTGTCAATAATAGTGTCCAAACATTTTTGTCTCATCTTTTATGACGTTTTTGGTCCAAAAACTGTGATAATATTATAGTCAAACTGTGGTCAAACAAGAGTATACATAGCAGTTTTCTGGGTTTGTATGAATATGGTCGGAATAATGGTCGGAAAAATCGCCGGAGCAAAATGTAAAAAGTCTATCTAGCGACTTGTTTCAGTGGCGACTTGTCTTTACAAGTTTTTTGGATACATTGTATATGAGGTAGCGACTTTCCATGAGTCTTTACTCATGGTAGCAACTTAGTCTAGCAACTTGGTCTAGCGACTTAGTGCTAGCGACTTGACTCTTGACTTAAAAGATATAGCGACTTGTGAATAAAACATAGCGACTTGTTGACACTTCTATTGACTCGACCACAAATGACCATAAACCATATGCTAAACATCACTACTTCTGGTTCTTATCCCTTCATCAGTCAAAAACCTCAATTACAATTAATGGACATCTAAAGAAACATCAAGCTCCTATATTACAACGTGATCTCAGTTCTTTAATTCGTGGCATTAAAAGAATCATCAAAAGGATTCATGGACTGTCACACGGATCAAAATTCATCATCGATCATTTTATTTTGAAGCCTTGCTTCGTATTAATATCTGAAACTTGTAAGAAAAGACTTATAACAAGCATGTTAAAATCACTTTCTTGTTTCGTTCAACAACACAAGACACAACAATAATCACATACAAACCTACCTTAGACCTTTCGAAGATCTTGAAGCCTTAACAATTAGTCGAAGCCATCCGTGTGACTTAACTCGCTTATACCAACCGAATCCATGACTCACCATCCCTGTGGCTGTCACAAACCCTCTCCTCGAGCCAACCCTGTGGCGACGTCAGGTCCAACGACTATTTCTTGTGATTATTAGCCTTGTTTGTTCGATAGATATGAGTTTTTGATGCATGATATTTGGATTGGAGGCGTATGGTTTGTTCATCTAAGATCTGAATGAAAAGGAGGCGGAGATATAAGGAGTGTACTAGGGTTGAATGAATTTTTGGTTTGTCTGCTATGTGAGAATGAAATGATGGAGGCGTGTGTTTTGTCTAGGGTTACTTACATTTAGGGTTTGTTAAAATGATATGTGTGTGAGATATCACTGCCTCTTATAACCCGTATTATTAGGGCAAAGAGTAACAATTAATGATATGTGTGTGTGAGTAACTTGGACCAGCATGTTATACGTGGGCCAATGACCCTTCTTTGCAAACTGATTGGCTTTGGGCTCAACGAATTTGGGTCATATGGCATATCTCATACTATTTGGGCTAATGATTGTGATATATTAACGTGGACTGAACCATTTGGAAGGGATTGGTATTTTTTGTGTTATATCCGAGTTTTTTTTTTAAAATATGGTGTTTGAATTACTTTTGGACTATTAATTGGTACTCAAATTTCACGGAGGATAAAAATTCCCGGCTTGAGCTTAATATTTGTGATAAGGATTATTAAAGACGGTGACCTCACTTGGACTTTGAAGTTTGAATTGAAAATGAAATCACACTTTTCGTTTGGAGGTTGATATACAATTTCTAATTTATCATTACTGGAGTATAAGTGATTGATATACAAGTTAGTTTGAACATTTGGCCATGAAGCTTGGATTTGAATGACGGTCAGATGGACTTCTCAATATGAGATCGGATGTATGTGATTTAATGATGAGATTAGCTGATGAGATTTATTGATATGATTTGGAGTGATGATGAGATTTTATGTGCTATGAGGCTTGATACTTTAGGGGATACATTTTCACAGAAAATATTATGTCACGGTCTGAACTTATGATTAATCAAATTTGACTACGGATTTATTGTTCAGCATGTCTTATTTGGATTTGAAGTGAGTTTTTCGGGACGCGTTTACTTATTTTCTTCTTCTTTCTTTCTACCCTTCCACGAAGATGACTTGTATGGGCGTTTATTGAGTGTGATAAAGACTTGACTATTTAGTTACGGTTGTGATTCTTTCTCGCTTAACCCACAACGTAACTAACACTTTGGTGTCTCACGCAGAAGAGCATATGTCAAGAGACTTTGTACATTGTGTACACCGTTTCTTTTTCACGATGATTAGTACAAGTTTAAGTAACAAATCTGGGGAATTTTACTTCATGATCAAGTTTGGCATATCGGGTTTACTTCACCAAGCGGTCACAGCAACAGTCAACATAATGCGTGAATGATGTGTTTACCAAAGTGTTTAACGGTTGATGATATTGTTGATGTTGGATAATGAACCGTTGATGAACCGCTGCATGTTCCTCTAAAACAGATATTCACTGAAACCAAAGTGGTCATAACATATTCAACCTGACATTGTCTACGGTTTTGTCTTGATTTTGTAAAATTCCACGAAAGAATCTATTTCTCGGTTTAAATCATAGACTTGTAAAATCCCGTGACAATGGAAACATCCTGGTAATAGTAAAGTGCATTTCCGGATCTATCTTACGGTTTATTGTTGGTTTTGTAAAATCCCGCGAAAGAAACTATTTTTCAGTTTAAACCATAGAATTGTAAAATCCCGTATTGATGGAACCATCCTGGAAAAAAGGAAAGTGTATTTTGGGATCTTTTCTGATGCTGGTGCTACAGTTTCTGCTTCAAAGAAGGGATAAAAGGGTATATTTCATAAATAGGATGTGTGTTTGGATATTCGTCATGGTAGTTTGGTTATTACATGGTTTTACGGGGTTATGTGCATTTAAACATGGTCGGGATGAAACCATTATCAAAGTTCACTTTTAAGGTCAAAGGAGGCTGGATTAGAGCTTTTAACAAGATGTGACAACGGGGTTAATTCACTATTATTTATTTGAGGTTGAAGTGAATTATCACGGGCGAGTGTACTTAGTATCTGAAGGTATCGGGGATGGATGGATGAAGAATCTTAATGATCCTTGTTCGAGCTTATTTTCAAACACGAAGACTTGGAAATCTAGTTATTGTTGGGTGACTTTTACCTTTTCTTTTTACCACTTGGGGGAATTGGGCTTTTATCACCACAAAATAACTATCACTTTAAGGAGTTACGTTGTAGTGCTCAGTGTCACATTCAATTGTGGATTTTCAAGAGGTAATGTACGTCTTATACTTGATGGTTAGTTGGTTGAAGAGTATAAAGTACTTAGAGATTCAATGGTGGATGAAGTCTCGACACCGCTCTTTGTTACATATGTGCAAGTTTAAGTCACGAGTTCGAGATAGTTTACTTCAGGGTCAAATTCATCATATTGGGTTTTCTCCATCAGCTGTCACGACAAAGAGCCTACTGAATGATAATGGGATGATTACATGTTTTGCCAAGAGATGATGAAAAGAGAGAGATAATGACATATGAACACAACAGTTCATGCCTCGTTCTCAAAGAAAAGAAAAGTATACGTGTCAGTGCGCTTTATCTTCTGAAGAAGAGAAATCTTCTCTATTATGACCATTCTCATCAACATGCTTAATGCTTTTTCCATGCGCTTCAGTCATCAAGTGAACCGGACTATTGTTGATTGTTTTCTTATTCCACTTGCTCAACTATAATGACGATGGCGACATCATGTGCTAATTTTGCGGGGGAGAAGTGTGAAGAGACTACATTTGGATGATTTCACTTATTTAATCAAGAATGGCAACTCCGTATGCAATTCTTGAGGGGGAGAAGAAGTGTGAATTTACTGCATGGTTGATTGATTTATGAGAATTAATGGTCAAACGGCTCCAAACTCATGTAAGAACCGAGCTTCTTCTTATCGGGTCATCTTCACATGGAGTTTTCTAGTAAGATTCGTTGGTTGACATCTTCACAGGCTGATACGATTAAATGACAAAGTGCTTCCAGTTGCAGGGTTGATTTCCTTGATGAACATCTTTCTGTTCTTGTTTGATTGGGAGGGATTTGATTTAAGGGGATTTGCTATTTGCATGTTAACGGGAATGCATTTGGTGAGTTGAAGATGTTGACTTTATATTCACCAATTGGACAATCTTGAAGAAGGTCGAGTCTACAGTCGGTTCTACACTTTCTGTTGCGTGTTAGAAGACTAAAGACGAGTTGCATTTAACAATCTAAAGACTTCTTCTTAATCTGAGCTGTTATCAAACAGATTTTCAGTTTAGGGGAGAGCACTAATTGGGGGAGAGTGAAAAGTCAGATTTAATCCCCAATTAGATTTGCTCACATTCTTCAGCAAGTTGATTCTCACAAAGACTTCTAAGGTTCTTCTCAAAAGATTTCAAGTATTTGGGCTGATAAGATGTTGCTGATTCTGAAGTGTCAAAACCAGCAAGGGGGAAGGAGACACACATCTAAACACAAAGCGAGTAAAATTGATGAACTTAACTCTTCTAAGTGATTGAAGATATCCCGGGAAGACAATTGTCATGACCGCAGAGAATCTCAAGGTTTTACTCATCAAGGCTTTTAGTGTTATTATTCCAACTACGTGGGGGAAGTGATGGAAGAGTTAGTTTCTGAAGATAAATGAGGTACACAAGTGTGTGATGATTTTGATGTTATCGCAATCATCAGGGGAGAGAGAATTGTGTACATTGGGGATGCTCAGATGTTTTACTTGAGGGCTTAATCAGTGATTCAGAGATATAATCACTTATTCTGGTGTGACATCTGCAGAGATTGTCACCCGCAGAGATAATCAGTGATTCGGCCTGCTTCTTCAATGTTATCGGTTATTCTCTCTTTGGGCATTCGGGTACTTCGGGTTCTTGAGCTTCAAACACTTTCTTCAGGGGGAGAGAAAAGTATACATCGGGGTTATTCTTTGGCTATTGGACTTAATATGCTACTTCGATGGTATAAGTTTCTCTGTCTTCGGGTATATGTGTATTCAGGTTCGTGAGCTCTAGTCTAAGAGACTGACTGCATCAAGTCATCTACTTGGGGGAAGTGTTCTCTTGACACCTTTTTGGAATGGATTGCTTCAGACTTCAGTGGTTATGAAATGTGAGAAGATTATTTATGAGTGGGATGATACATTGCTAATCTATTTTGATGATATAACCCCGAACGGAGAACCTCGATTATTGTTCTTAAATGGAGCAGCGGGATTTATGATAATGGTGTGCTTCTTCGTGCACCTGGCTAAGGCAAGCTTGTAATAAAGCTTTGAATCTGCTCAGCTAAAGGATTTTCGGTTTGGGGGGAAACTGTCAAAGTCTCACTTTCAGATCGTTCAGTTTCTTTCTTCGATTCAAGAGCCCTGGAAGCTTTGGTGGTGAATGTTTAAGAGTTGATGACTTCATTCTTCTACAACGGGGCTGCTCGATATCCTTATCCCGGTACTCGTATCATCATCTTCTTTAACTATATCATCTAAACTATCTTTGTAAATATTTATCAAAAACAAAATAGAAAAATATAAAACCAGCAAAACAAAATAGAAAATTATAAAATCAACAAAATTCCATAAAAAATTGAAAAATCAGAAAATACCAAAAATATTGTTTTTCTCAAGACATGTCTTCTGGTATCGATAACATCTGCGGACTTAGAAATGTCATTCAATAATGGCACTGGTCCATAGATGAAGTTCGAGCAGGAGGTGTAAATATTCTTTTCCAAAACATGTCTAAAAATATGGCTTGCAGTTACTTCAGACTGTGACCCGCGCTTAAACCATGGTTTGCTATTATTTCTGATAGCAACCCGTTCTTCAAGGAAGGAAAGTGCTGCGCTAAAACAATTTTCTTAAATCTTGTGCACTTATCCTAAAACAAAATAAGGAAAGTATGTCGAAGGACTGCTGTTCCTACTCAAATATTTTTCCTTCTAAAATTCTTCAGAAAAATATTTGTTTTAACTGAATTGGTGGAAAATGAGTTGCTTGAAAAACAATCAGTTTCAGAATGTTTATAAAACTGAAAACTCAATCAAGGACTTCAGCGCTTTTAACCTTTTCAGAAAAATAAGTCATTGGTTGATGGGGAGAATGTTTTCAAATTTACATCATCTAACAGACTTTCTTAATTATCCTACGTGCTTAATTAAAATATATAATTGCCTATGTTGAAGGACTAGGTTTCTAGGATGTGATTGTTAGGATTAGATGATTATAGTTTGATGAACACATTATTCCCATACCTTATATGAACTGATTGATATGTTGAATTGACTTGAATTAGTCGATTGTTGTTTGGGTGATGTCGACCACCATATATCTGTATGTGTGTTCACTAACGTATGCAGGTATATTGGTATATAAGAATGTTCCCGATCCAGATCCCAAAATTGAAGATGATTGGATGCCAAAAGGAAAGGGTAACTATATCTTGGGTTGACAAATGAAGAAACGGAGCTTAATTGGACTTCTATGAAGAGTTGGCATAAATGCAACGTAAGAGGTCTCACTGCATCAGCATATGGTTTCTTCTAAGTGATTGAAGAAACGGAGCTTAAGTTTGACCTAAGTTGGCATTAAAATGCAACTTAAGAAGTCTCACTGCATCAGCAGACGGTTTTTCTTCCAAGCCCTACAGCAGCAACATCAACAGAAGCAGCTCAACCACCTAACGTATTTTGTGCAGGATAATTGTGATTATACCATTTTCTTTAAACCATTTTTAACTAATATTATTTTGAAAAATGGAAAAATATTTGTTTTGAAAATAAATTAGACTTAATTTTGAAAATCATCGGACTTCATTTTTATCAAAACCTAAGTCACTCAATCAACGACTACGGTCATCGATTGAGGGGGAGAGTGATTTAAAATAAATTTTTTTCAAACAATATTGCTTCATAAAAGTCCGGATTGTACAAAATAAGTGGTGATATAAAGATTTAATGTTATGTCATGGTATGATTTTTCATTAAGAATCAAGATCTTTCAAAATAAAAAATTTTCTGTTCTTGTTTGATTGTGAAATTGTTTTATTTTACTTAAAGATCTCTTAAAAACTATCCTACCTGACACTAACAATCTTTAAGGTCTGTAATTGGTCCTCATTAGTCATTTTTCAAAATTAAATTTTGCCACGTCTTTCCCCTAAATTTTTTCCAAATGATTTAAATCAATCGGGATCCAAAATCTCAATTGGTTTGAAATTTTTGATCAGGGGAGAGATCGTGATTTAAATCTCAAATTTGTTTAAATGAAATTGGTTTTAGTCCTTTAAAGGCACTCTTGCCTCCATGTGCCGAACGATTTCTAAACACATAATGCACATGTTGAGGGGGAGCATTTATCCAAAAACAAAATGAGTATTTAAACAAGGCACATATTCTCCCATGTTTTCTAAACCTTATTAAATCACTTGGGATCCAAAATCTCAAAGGGTTTGATATTTTTGATCGGGGGGAGAATTTGTGATTTAGTAATGAAATTTGATAAAGGATGATCGATTTGATTCAAAAGTGCTAGTTCTCTCTAATATGTGCTAAACTCTTTCGTTTATTGATGCACATATTGAGGGGGAGCAAATGGTTTCTTAATGGTTTTTGTATTCGTGGATGTGCTTCAAATGAACTCTTCCCTCTATGTGATAAAATGATTTCAAATATCCTATGCACATATTGAGGGGGAGAATTTTACCAAGAAAATCAAATGGCTTTTTCTATGAAAATAGTGATCAAAGAAAATATTTCAAAGTCCTCTTGCTTCCATGTGCTAAAAAATTTCTAAATCATATGCACATGTTGAGGGGGAGGTTTTCTAAATGATCAAAACAATTAAGGTACAAAATGCTTTGATTTTATATCACATGTACCTTGATTGATTTTTCCAAATGATTTTTCAATTGGTTTCATGAAGGAAAGAACAATACCCAAAGACCGACCAATTTACTTTATGCATGGTGTTATAAGGATGGTTAGGTTAGGTATTCGTTCCCATGATCTGCCAGAACCGGAGGGATCTTCCCAGGGACAATCCACTAGATAGTGTAGAGTCCTTAGGAATATTGAAAAAATGAGAAAAGTGAGATATGGGAAGAGTGCGGACTGAGATAGAGCTAGAACTGGAATAAACCCAACAAGGTTCTAGTTATGAAATCTCGGTAAGCACTGAAGAGGTTGAAGAGTGAAAAAGAATTGAATGTGAAAAGGGGTGAAAAGAAATAGCCCTCCAATAATTTAACCTTAGGGCAGTAACCGGGTTCAATACATATGATACTGGTGTTTACTAAGGTAACATCGGTATTGAAGACAAGACATCATGGACCCAGTGACGCACTGCACTACAACTTCCCAAACCACTCAAGTTGCTCTTAAAAGGGCTTGTTTCATTCTCACGGGGAACCGACATTATCTATCGACTTTCTCTTAGAGATTGTTGATATTGAAGAAGGAGACCCTCTCCCTAGTCTCTGGCATAGGAACCAAAAATGCACAATTGAGTCTAGAGCCAAGAGATCATCCACAATATCTCATTAGGACACAAAATTAATGAAGACTTGCTGTTTCACACAATGTGGAAAGTAAGAATATATTAAGAGTCCTACGCATTATCCTTGTGGTATTGCCAGAACATCCGAGTGATATGTAAAAATATTCACAATGAAGATGGAAATCCTTCTAGAGCCAACATCAAACAAGCTCTTGGTGGGTGACATGTGAGATCTTCTCGTAAGATCAAACTTGTGACAACTGGATAGAAACGATGGGGAGATTCAATCTTGAATCAAACTTGGTCCAGGAATAGAATTGATGAATACTTTAGGAAAAACCGTTCGATGTGTAAATCTTCTTTTCTCTAGCACATCGAATGTGTATTTATGTTTTCAAACACAAAAAGTATCTCTGATTGAAAAAAAAATACTTTTGGAAAAACCGTTCGATGTACGAATCTCTTCTTTTATCTAGCACATCGAATGTGTACTCTTTTCAAATATAAAAAGTATTTATGATTGAAAATTGATCTTTCTCATAAAACCTTCATCGTATTGCAAAACTCTTTCTTCTAAGCAATACGCGATTGTTTTTTCAAATCATTTTTCATCAATCAGTGAATCTCAATTCGCTAGTTCACTCACTCCGTATTGTCTTCTTTGAGACGTTCCGGTTTGAGAACAGCTAGAACAGCTGCGAAACCCTGTCAAGGAGATTCTTAGGAATCCTACCTGATCACAGGCAGTACTTGTATTGATCAACGGGGAACCGTGGGCCGTGTACCTCAATTCAACGAAAGTGATCAAAGACACTTTCGTGTGTTTTATTGCTAACTGTTGTTTGCAGGTACATTTGGACGGTTGCAGCTGATCAGAATTGAGAAGTCAATCCAAAGCCGCATGCTCACAGCATCCACACTTAATTTGAAGAAATCATGACTCGTGCATATCTACATAACCTGGTTCTGATATTTTTATACTATGCTTCTGCTACGCTGCTGCAAATATCATGAACCAGTAAAGCTTCCGCTACTCTATTGGAAAGATGTCATGATTCAAAAGTGTGAGCATGTCGGTCCATAAGTCACAACATCACATGAAGGCAACACAACAAAGGGTGATCCAGAGATTTACTGTGGCTGATGATCTCAATGAAAGCTCGAAGATCATCAAAGATGTGGATCAGTTAAAGGCCTCCACTAAAAGCACAAAGTAATCGGACTATGAAGAGTCACTGCTAAAGCACAAAGATGCAGAAGTTGAAGAATTCAAGTCTATGAGCTCAAGCCTGAAGATAAAATAGAATGCTAGGATTCAGAATGTAAAACATGGGGTGACCTCCCTTAGGGGGAGATTGTTAGGAATTGGAAATTCCATTATGAAGAGTCGGTCACCCCAAATATTATCTAGTATAGGTTAGCTCGTAGACTTGTCGTTAGTTACGTTATTTAGAAGTTTATTAGTTAGTTTGTAGCGTAGTTTAGTTTAGTGTAACACCGTGGAGGAAGGACGGGTCTTTATCCACTGTATACCTGATCCACATGCCGTCAGGAGGTCGTGTAGTCTTGTAACTATAAATACCCCTTCCATCCTTGGAAGGGGTGTGGCTTGGAATCTAACCTTTCATATTTTGTTCATCAACTCTCTACCAAGAACACCATATCTTTACTTTCTCTCTCTAAAATGTCTAACATGTATTTCCATCATCCAAGACCACCCGAATCATCATAACACAATAATATTTCGATCCTACACTGCGGACAACGCAGTGGTAGAACCACTCACCATTGAAATTAATGCAGGGGGTCACGATATCCACCGCATGTATGTTGATGGAGGAGCATCCGCAGATATATAGTATGAACATTGACTGCGACCTGAGATACGAAGTCAGTTAAGCCCGGCCATGACGTCGTTGACTGGTTTTATAGGAGAAAAGATATGGCTCATGGGGCAAATACGCCTACTAGTCAATGTGGGTAATAAGGAACATTCCACGACAGCCTAGATGAACTTTATGGTGATCAAATCCCCTTCGCCATACAATGACATTATTGGAAGGCCAGGTATATCAGCGATACGCGCAGTACCGTCTACAGCACATGGGATGCTCAAGTTCCCGGTGGAGGGGGGAATTGTTACTCTCTATAATACCACCATACCACCTAGAGAATGTAACACGATTACGTGTGAGACGGCACACATCCCAGAACAAATCGCAACTAAAGTATCAAACCTGAGGGTCGCAATTCATCCTGATTACCCAAAGCAAGAAGTATCGATCGGGGGATCGCTATCCGATAAAGGCAGGGCATCCGTGTGCGCACTCTTGCAAAAGAATCTGGATATCTTTGCATGGGAACCAAAGCACATGACTGGTGTGCCACGCTCGATTACAGAACACAAGTTGAGAATCCGACAAGGATACTCCCCAGTAAGACAGAAGAAGCGCGGCCAGGCTCCAGAGCGCGCAAAAGCAATTCTGGAAGAAGTACACAAACTTGTAGATGCAGGTATCATGCGAGAAGTCTATTACCATGACTGGCTTTCCAACCCAGTGATGGTCAAGAAGAGCGATGGTAGTTGGCGGATGTGCGTGGACTTCACGGATCTCAACAAAGCGTGTCCACAAGACTGCTACCCACTTCCAGAGATAGACTGGAATGTAGAATCTTTGTGCGGATACCCACTTAAATGCTTCTTAGACGCATACAAAGGATACCACCAAATCCAAATGGCTAAAAAAGATGAAGAAAAAATGGCCTTCCACACAAGCCAAGGCGTCTATTGTTATACTAAAATGCTCTTTGGCTTGAAGAACGCAGGCGCCACATACCAGAGATTGGAAGATAACGCATTTGAAAAACAGGTGGCCGCAACCTAGAAGTTTATGTTGACGACCTTGTCATAAAAAGCCATACGGAGGACGAACTGGTGCGCAACATTGAGGAAACATTTAAGACACTACAAAAGATCAACATGAAGCTAAATCCTAAGAAATGCACTTTTGGCGCTACGGAAGGCATGTTCCTCGGATATTTGATAGAGCCCAATGGCATTAAACCGTGTCCAGAAAAAACGAAGGCTGTCATCTAACTTCCTTCACCACGCACGTTGAAAGAAGTCCAGTCCCTAAATGGAAAACTGGCCGGTTTGAATAGGTTCTTGTCCAAATCAGCAGATAAGTCACTCCTTCTCTTCAAAACACTCAAGAAGTGTACCAAAAAGGGAGACTTTCGCTGGACTATGGAGGCAGAAGAAGCTTTCATACAGCTTAAACAACACATAGCAGCGCTCCCTACGCTACTCGCGCCCCTCCCAGGGGAAGAATTAATTATGTATTTATCTGCGACTCATGGAGCAGTCAGCGCGGTGCTACTGACAGACAGGAATTCAGTACAAACACCGGTATATTTTGTGAGCAAAGCACTCAAGAAAACGGAGGTTAACTATAGCGCAATGGAGAAGCTGGTCTTGGCGCTAGTATTTGCCACCAAACGGCTGCGCAGGTACTTCCAGGCGCACCCAATAGTGGTGATCACAGACCAACCTATCAAGCAAATCATCTCCAAACCTGACGCATCGGGACGACTACAGAAGTGGAGCGTGTTGATAGGTGAGCATAACATCTCCTATAGACCACGCACTGCAGTTAAGGGGCAGATACTAGCAGACTTCATCATCGAAAAACCGGACACTGATGATGCACCTTCAGAAAGCAAGGTGGAACTACAAGAACCATGGATCATATTCACGGATGGATCTTCATGCGTGGATGGGTTAGGCGCAGGCCTTATCATCACGAGTCCAGAAGGAATGGAATTCACTTACGCACCGCGTTTTAAATTCACAGCCACAAACAACAAGGCCGAGTATGAAGCCCTGATTGCTGGATTACGCATTGCAGCTAGAATGGGCATACGTAACCTAGAAGCAAATGTGGATTCCCGGCTAGTAACCAACCATATGTTGGGCGAGTATGTGGCTAAAGAGGAAAACATGATTCAATATCTCGACAAGACCAAGTCACTAATCTAGGGTTTTGACAGGTTTACTATCAAACAAGTTCCTAGAGGGGAAAACAGAAAGGCGGATGTACTGAGCAAGATTGCATCCACAAGCTTTGCGCACCTGTCAAAACAAGTATTGGTGGAAACGCTGAAGAGCAAGTCCATCTCAGAGATGGAAATATCAACGGTGATAGAGGAGCAAGGTCCTACATGGATGACTCCAATAGTCGAGTTTATAAGCAAGGACGCATTGCCCCAGGAGCAGAAGGACGCCCGACGAGTACGGCGTACATCACAAAGGTTTGAACTTCAGGACGGTATACTATATCGGCGTTCATTTCTACAACCATGGCTTCGATGTGTCGGACCCCTTCAAGAAGATTACGTACTCCGAGAGATCCACGCTGGTTCATGTAGTATGCACTCAGGACCACGGTCTGTTATGGCACGCACTTTATGGTCAGGATACTACTGGCCTATGATGCATCGTGATGCGAGGGACTTAATAAGAAAGTGTGGCGACTGCCAATTCACAGACCCATTCCACGCCAACCACAACAGGAGCTAACACCTATTACGTCGCCATGGCCATTCTATAAATGGGTTATCGACATTGCCAGACCCTTCCATGTTGCAGCAGGGGGATTGAAATTCCTTATAGTGGCTATATACTATTTCACTAAGTGGATTGAAGCAAAGGCGGCTGCGACAATCACAGGAAATCAGGTAAAACGATTTGTTTAGGAGAATATCGTATGCCGTTTCGGATTACCTGGGGAAATCATCTCCGACAACGAAAAACAATTTTGTGACAACCCTTTCAAGGAATGGTGCGAAAAACTAAACATTGCACAACACTTCACGTCGGTTAAACACCCACAAACCAATGGTTTAGTCGAGCGTGCAAATCGAATTCTGGGTGAAGGAATTAAAGCACGCTTAGACAAACACAAAGGGATGTGGGTGGAGGAATTATCGCATGTTTTGTGGGCGCACCGCATGACGATCAAAGTTAGCACTAGGGACACTCCCTTTTCTCTTGTCTATGGGACAGAAACTGTTATACCAGCCGAAATTGGGATGCCAGCTATTCGTACTACCGAAGTTAATGTCACAACCAATGACGATGAACGGCGTATTGACTTGGACCTGTTGGAAGAAAGGCGCGAGCGCGCAGCTATATGTGAGGCGAGAGCTAAGTCAAAAATGAAGGGATACTACGATGCTAAAGTTCGAAGCGTCTCATTCAGACCTGGCGACTTTGTATATCGTGCCAATGATGCGAGCCATGCAGAAGATACAGGAAAACCTGGACCGAAGTGGGAAGGACCTTATGAGGTCATTGAAGCATCAGGAAAGGGCGCGTACAAGCGGCGTGACATGGATGGTCATGAGCTACCACGCACATGGAACATTTTCAATCTCAAGCGATGTTATCTCTAGGAACGGCTACGGCCCAGCGCACGGACACCCCCCCCCCCCCCGCACTTTAGTAAAGTGCTCAATAAATATCCGTGTATTTACATTCTGATTTACTTAGGCAAATGTCTCTTTTTTTTACAACAACTTGCAAGTATTAATAAAACGTCGCGGTTTCTAGCTAACTCCGTGACATATTTCAATTTGTTATTTACATAATATTTATATCTCAACATTGTTGTTATATTAACTTTTGCCTACATGGCGTGCATGCACTTATTAAACCCACGATGGTAAAAGGATGAGTAAACCTACTAAATAACTCGTTGAGTAAGAGGGTTGCAAACCCATCAACATCAGATCATGCATCCTCTGTTAAACACCTTATTCTCAAGACGTTGGAGTAAGTTTGATGCACATTCCACGATGAATGCGCAACAATGCATACTGTGCGCGTTTAACAAACTAGGAATCAAGATTCTTGACTCCTTGATATGATATTTACAGTACGCTGCATATCACACCATACACGATTATGATACAAGTACTTAGAAATTATGTTTCAAGTATGTTAGATCATGACTTTATACATGATTATGAACTTCATATATTATTTGCGCTTATATAACCGTTTGATTCTTAGACAACAAGAACGTTTTTCAAGCAAAGACGGATAACTAAGTACAAAAATTATAAGTCGCAACCACATTCCGATCAACAAAAGGAAAATTTTATTATGAACCACGATTTCTTACAAAAGGATATTTACAAAGGAGCTACAGCCTATATACTATTACTAAGCCAAAGATGGGAGCTCTCAACACAGTTTGCAGCGACCCCAGCTTCCTTTAGTTTCTTCAATAGATCAGAATCCTGGCGTGATACCGTTGCCACACTTACAGGTACCCCGTCAGATCTTGGGAGATACGCTGTGCCAAGACCACATAGAATGGCCTTTCCTTTCACGCCCTTCTTCTTGGCAAGCCTCATAGCATGGGCTTCTAAGGATTATTTCAAAGGGATTTCCTTCTCAAGCGCGAAGGGGTTTAGGATATCGCGTGGGCGTGCAAAGATAGGCACTTGTAGCTGTGACTCATCAGGCTTCAAAAAATAGTCAGACTGCGCCTCTGCATTATCAGCACGGTGGCGGGCCAAGGTTAATCCCTCCATAATCACACCTATGGGATAATCCTGGTCGCGTTCTAACTGCGCATTCAGAGAAAGCTCCAACAGCTTCATATTCTCCATTGCAGCAACCAGATCATCATACTCACGCTCATTATACCCGGGCACCTGTGCGGCAGGCACTTTCAACAGGTCGCTCTCATGAAGCTCTTCTATGGCCTCCGCCTTACCACGCGCCAGCGCGCACTGAACGACACCTCCGAAGGTGTCCGCCACCTCTCGAGATTCCAAAGTAGTTAGGGCAGCAAGGCGCAAACCATGGCTGATGAGCCACCTGCGCTCCGCAATTATGGAAACAAGCTGAGGATACAGCTCTTCATCGTATTCAATGCTGAGCTTGTGAAGCTTCATCTCCTGCTTCTCCAGCAAACCTCCCACAGATGTACGAAACTCTTCCAACCGAGCGAAGTGCTCGTTCTTCCCACCCTCCAAATACTTAAGAGCCCAGAAGCACGTAGCCTTGTAATCCTCTAATGCGGCGCGCTCCTGGCTCACTTCGGTAAGCAACTGGATCTTTTCTTCAGCCAGTTTTTGGGCATATGAGCTCACCGCCTCTGCTTCAGCCTGAGCACTAGCCAACTGCGCCTCTAGCAGCGCAATTTTCTTCTCCTTCTGTGTGCTCTGGCTACTTTCCCCAGAATACCTTGCCTTTAATTGAGCGACCAATGTAGCCTGGTGCGCAGCAGCCAACACCAGCTCCTCAACAAGATGATCCATTGGCACATCCCCAGATACCAATGGCTCGGCGCTTTGGTTCTTTGGCTCAGAAGAGTCAGCGCGAACGGCACTAGCCTCGAGTAGCTTCTCCCTAGAACACTCAACAGTAACCCCAACGGTTTCAACACTGTACGCAAAAGCAGATAATTAGTGATTATTTAAACAAGGGAATTTGATAAGTTCCTCGGCCACAATACTTACTTGGGGGGAGCAGTCTCAGTTACGCGGAGGGGCGATGCATCATTTGATGATGACTCCACGTCATGAATGACAGGGCGTTTCCTCCTAGATGAGCCTGCGCCATCATCACCAGGCACCCTCTTGCGCTTGACCCCTTGGTCTGCTTCCTCTGGCTCCACATGGAGGTCCTCCACGTTCTCCACTGCGCCTGGGCGTGCCAACTCTACTACAGGAGAGTGTACTCTGGGGTTGGGCACGCTGCGTAGAGGGGTTGCCTCCAGCGCAACGGTGGAACCATCACCCGGTTCCTCCAGCTCCATCTCCATGGTGCGCCCCGCAGTAGCTTCCAAAATAGGTACCTCTCCCTCTCTCAAAGGGCGCACCCCCACGGTGACCTGGAGAGGTTTCGCCAAATGCACAACAATGAACAAATCCATCTCTGCGCAACAAGAAACAAACAACAACAAGAGTTATATATGTTAGGAATTAGAAATTCCAGGTATTGAAGAGTCGGTCACCTCAAGTATATGTAATCGTTAGAAAGCTCGTAGCCGTAGTTATTTTAAGCTAAGTAGTATTTTGTTAAGTAACACCGTAGAGGACGGACGGGTCTTTACTCACTGCATGCCTGATCCACAGCCCGTTGTGTGGCGTTTTATGTAAGACTATAAATACTCTCTACCTTGCAAGGTAGAGGGTTGGAGCTCATAATAAGAATTTTCTTTCTCTCACTAAAGTTCCCTAAACCTCTAACTTTCTCTCTCTAGAATTCCACTTATACGCCACCTTGTTGTTATGGTTTAATGTGTATGTGAAAACTAATATCTTACAATTGGTATCAGAGAGCCATGGTTAGATCATATCTTGCACATCTTTGGATTTCTAGTGGTTTTTAGGTGGTTTTGAGTTTGAAAAAGTTTAGTGGTTTGTGCATCATTTGGTTGATTTCTTGTGTTAAAGCTTGGATTGTGTTAGTACTTTTATGTTTAGAATCATCACAAGTGTTTAGGTTTTCATTTGGTAAGCTTTAATCATCTTGGTTGGGTTGTTTTTGGAGTGACTTGACATACGGATTTGTGTTAGTACTTTGATGTTTTATGTTGTTTTCTTGCAAGCGACTTGACATACGGATTTGTTTCTCAGCAGCGACTTGCTTTACAATTTTGTAGCGAGTTGCAGTTTTTGGAGCTAGCGACTTAGGCCTAGCGACTTACAGTACAAGTAGTGGACTCTCCACTACGGGTAGCGACTTGGTGTTAGCGACTTGAGGCTTAGCGAGTTGCTATTTAGCGACTTGAATCTTTAGCGACTTGATTAGCGAATTGCTGCCAAAATTTTGCTAGCGACTTGAGGCTTAGCGAGTTACTATTTAGCGACTTGCCTTTGTTTAGTGACTTGGGACTTTAGCGACTTGGTTGTATAGCGAATTAGGTGTTAGCGACTTGGTGCATTATCTTCTAGCGACTTCGGTGATTTTTTACGGTTTTCTCTTGATTTAATAAAATCCCGTGAAAGAATCTATTTCCCGGTTTAATCATAAGAGTTATAAAATCTTGTATAATCTGTTAACATGTCTACCAACGTTCCTACTATCATCTCCACTGTTGCCGAGGATGTTCAAGCAGCTGGTTCAGATACTCGTCCACCCATGCTTGACAGAACTGACTATGATTCTTGGGCTCAACGAATCAGATTGTACTGTCTTGGAAAGGATGATGGTGTCAACATTCTCAAATCCATTGATGAAGGACCGTATCGAGTTGAGACGACTAGAGATGTACTTGATACTGCTGAAGATGGAACTCTGATTTATGGAATGGACAGACCAAAGATGTATGATGAGCTTGATGATAAGGAGAAAAAGAGATTCGATGCTGATATCAGGGCTTCTAACATTGTTCTTCAAGGTCTTCCTAAAGACATCTACAAGCTGATCAATCACAACACCGATGCAAAGGCAGTATGGGATAACGTCAAGATGCTTCTCTCAGGTTCTGAATTAACTATAGAAGACAGAGAATCACAACTCTATGACGAATTTGAACACTTCAAGATGAAACTAGATGAGAGTGTCTATGAGTACTATGTGAGATTTCATAAGCTGGTGAATGATATGAGGAACATCAGAATGACTATGCCTAACATTCAGCTGAACTCAAAATTTGTGAACAACATGAATCCCGAATGGCACAAGTTTGTTACTTCTATGAAACTCACTAAAGGATTGAAGAATACGAATTATGAGCAACTCTATGCCTTCCTTCTTCAGAATGAGAGACATGCCATGTTTGAAAAGATGATTCTTAATCAGTTCAAAACCAACCAGGGAGAGACTAGCTCATCTAATGACTCAACTGCCTTCTACTCAAACATCGGAATCACAACCAA
Organism: Chrysanthemum seticuspe; assembly: GCA_019973895.1. Taxonomy (NCBI): domain Eukaryota; kingdom Viridiplantae; phylum Streptophyta; class Magnoliopsida; order Asterales; family Asteraceae; genus Chrysanthemum; species Chrysanthemum seticuspe. The sequence continues at coordinate 279,700,403 of BPTQ01000007.1, forward strand.
AGCCTCACAAGTCATACCCATGGGTAATGGTAATCACAAACTCATTCCTGATCCTATGTTCAAACAAGCTGATGCTGATGCACACGTGGGTAACATCATTAATCAACTAGCTCTTCTGATTAGTCAAAACATGAATTCTCTCTCACAAACCAACAACAACCTCAGAACAGCATCTAACCTACACAATCAAGCTACTGTTAAAGATGGGAGGATCGTGGTGCAACCAGTTCAGGAAAGACATTATGAACAGGGAAGAGGTGGAGCTGGTAGAGGTTATGTTGGTAATCAGAATCGAGGAAGGAATGGTAATCAAGGTCAAACTAAGCCGATCAAATGCTACAACTGTGGTGGTGAGGGACACATTGCAAGGAACTGCACATCTCCAAAACGTCCACAGAATGCTGATTATTTCAGAGATAAGATGCTGCTTGTACAAGCTCAGGATAATGGTGCTGCTTTGGATGAAGAGGAGTTGTTGTTTCTTGCTGAGGGCAATGCCAAGACCTATGATGCTGATGTGGATGAGCAGCCTATTCAGGAAATAGGTCACAATCATCAGAATGCCTTTCAAGTCGCTGATTGTGATGCATACGACTCTGATGTGGATGATGGACCTACTGCACACACAATTTTTATGGCTAGCATTTCTCCAATGGTTTCTCCCAAGGTCTCATCTTCACCACAAGCTGGCCCATCCAAAGACAAACTCATCTCAGAGGTATTAAAACTATACGATGATGCTAATGTGCAAAAGATGCATGACAAAGTACAATTAACTGAAACTATTGAATCAAATATTGAAAATATGGATAATATCAATGTTGTCCCATATGATCAATATGTGAAACAAAGTGAAAGTGAAGCTGTACCAAGTGATGCATCTTCTGCAGTAAAAAATAACTATGTTTTTTATGAATACACTGCATGTGCCCCTGATGATTCTGTAATTTCTAAACTAAATGCCTATAAAGAACGTGTTGCTATCTATGAACAACGTGCAAAATTTGAGTTGACCTCTCGTGAGCAGGAAATGGATGACCAAGTGCGTACAATCATTAGAAAAAGTAATTTTCGAGAAGAAGTATTAAAACAAGAGCTAAATTCCTTGCAAGAAAAGCTTTCTAAAACTGCTAAGCAAAAACAAGAACTTCAAGAAAATGTGAAAATGCTTAAGCAAGAATTTAATGCAAAGGAATCAAAACTCTTGAAAGATTTTTCTAATCTGAAAACTTTGAAAAACAAACTTGAAAACAAGTTGTACATACAAGGGAACAACAAATCCAGAAGTTATTAAAAAGGCTAGAAATGCTCATAAGGTTCTTTATGATGGCAATGAAATCCTTAAACCTAGATAGAAACCTAGTTGCGTTGAGTGCACTGAGGAAGATAAGAAATCAGATGAAGTCACAAGGGAAAAGATGAACAAGAAATTAGATGATCCTAAATGTAAAGAGAAGAAAATAAAGATCACACCCCATGATTACAAGAAGGAAAACTGGATTTCCTTGAACAAGTTTAAGCCTCAGACATTGCTGACTCCCGAACAAGTTTTTTGGAAAATAGATCTAGATAAGCAGAAAGCTGAAAATATTGTTGAAACAAACCCTCCCCTTTGGAAAATGCCTAGAGCGACTGTGTATCCTCCTAATACACCAATGCATCTTGTTCCTAGAACAATTGCCACTAAAAGCAAGACCTTAATTAGCCAATATGTTATATTTCAACTATTTGTTGATTTTGAGAAAACTTGCAAGAAAAGGATCACACCCACTGGTATAACTGAAGGCGAAAGGGGTTTTGAGCAAATGAAAGAATGTTATTTAACTGAGGTCATGCCTTTCTTTAAACTTCTAAAAGATCACTTTGAGAGTCTTAAAAAGGGGATAGAAACTGATATTAAGGGAATGGAAAAGGAATTTGATGCAATGATAGTTGAAGTTAGTGACTATGAGCGAGCACTAAAATATAATGAGATTGAGAGGAAGAACTTGCATACACTAAACGAGAACCTGATTTCTGAATGTATTGCTCAAGATGTGTTTTTCACTGCTACAAATTGTTCCATTAATGCTTCCAAATTTCATGAATTATCGGTTGCCCTGAAAGTCTCCCATGATCGTGTCATTGAGCTTGAAAAAACTAATTCTGAACTAAACGAGAAAATTGAACTGGATGATCACGACAATTTGGTTAAACATTTTTCTAAACTAGAAGTTGAGCATTTTAATTTACAACTAAAATATCAACATCTTAAAGAAAATGTCAAAACTTCAAATATCAAGACATCCTCAGATGCTCTAGAGTTTGATGCAGTTTTTCAAATTAACAAACGTGATGAACAGATTCAAGCTCATTGCAACACGATCAGAAAGTTGAAAGCCCAAATCTCTCAATTAAAGGGTCAAACGAACAATATGACAGGCTCCCCAATACCTCCTCCTTTAGATTCTCAAAATTCTCAAACGTTTCATCTTCAAAACCTAGTTAATGCATTACAAAAGGAAAACGAAAGCTTTCTAGAAGAAAATGAAAAGGTTAAAAGTCATTTCAATAAGTTATTTGAATCAATAAAGGTCACTCGTAACAAAAATAACGAACAAATAGCTTCATTGCAAAAGGAAATTGAGAATCTGAAGAGTCAGGTAAAAGGGAAAATGCCTATGACCAATGGGGAGAATGGTGTATCAAAGGTTCACTCTTGTAATAAATATGTTATGTCTGTGAAATATGTCCCTCCTCATCTCAGGAACAACAAACTTGTTGTTCAAACATACTTCTCATCCCTTAAGGATTGCCTAGAATGTCTGCGTGAGATTGTTGAAGAGGATAAGTTAGAGAAACCTCATGATAATGCAATTGGACATGCATGCTTATATGCCAAACGATCTCAAGAAATCCTAGAATGCTTGATCACAATATGCCCAAAGTCCTTAGGTGAGAGAGTTAATCCTTTGATTCCATGTTCGATGCCTAATGCCAAGTATGATATTCATTCGATGCCCAATGTCTTGAATGTGAACCTTAGTGTGCCTTTAAGTAGTTCAGATTCCAGATCTGTCAATGCTATGAAAGAGAACTCAAGTGTGCCTTCTAGGAGTACAAATCCCAGCACTTCTAGTTTTAAGAAAGTGAACCTTAGTGTGCCTGCATGTAGTTCAGATCCCAGCACATCTAAACAGGTGATGCAAAGAATAGTAAAACCAACTAATGTTCCCATTCCCTCTACAGGAGTAATCAGTGACATTAAAGGGAGCAGGTAAAAGTCTCAAGACAATACAAGGAATGATAGGACCTCGCAAGCTAAGAATGTGCACTGGAAAAGAGTAGAAGAACAATCTAGGAACTCTAAGCTTGAATCGAATAAAACGAATCGTGTTGATTCTAGTATTAGCCATAGGCGTACTGTAATTAATTCGAATTCTGATACTATTTGCAAACCTTGTATTGATGTCTGCTTGAATTCTGTTTCTAATCATGAATGTGGTGTTAATGTTTTGCCTAATGATGTTAATTGTCCAGTTAATATGGTTAATGCTAAAATTCATGCTAAAAAGGCAAAAAGGCAAAAACGAAAGAAAGTTAGAAAACAATGGAAACCCACAGGAAGAACATTTAGTAAGATAGGCTATTATTGGATACCTGTTGGTCATAAGAATAATCAGACAATGCCCACTAGAAAATGGATGCCTACTGGTAGAACTATTCCCTTAAGAAGTGAGCACACTGTGAACAGGGCTAATACAGACACTAGTACTGCATCTATTCACAATGATTCCAGTGCCTTAATTTTTGATATGAATGCTTCTTTTTCTGATGTGGGTGTTCCAACCATTGTGACTAACCAAATGGAACCCATTCTTGCATGGGGATCCCAATTATCCAGTTATCCATTCTTGTCTGTGTTCAACTGCAGATCGTTCAAATCGTTCTGTGGTACCTGGACTCAGGCTGTTCCAAGCATATGACTGGCGACCGGTCACGGCTCATGAACTTCGTGAGCAAATTCATCGGGACAGTTAGATTCGGGAATGATCATTTCGGTGCTATCATGGGTTATGGAGACTATGTTGTTGGCAAAAGTGTTATCTCCAGGGTTTACTATGTAGAAGGTCTTGGTCACAACTTGTTCTCTGTTGGTCAATTCTGCGATTCAGATCTAGAAGTAGCCTTCAGAAAACATACATGCTTCGTTAGAGAACTTGATGGTAAGGAACTTTTAAGAGGTTCACGTGGTTCAAATCTATACACCATCTCTATCGAAGATATGATGAAGTCTTCTCCTATTTGCTTGCTGTCAAAGGCTTCTAAAACAAAGTCATGGTTATGGCATCGTCGTCTCAATCACCTGAACTTCGGCACCATCAATGATCTCACCAGAAAGGACTTAGTTGTAGGTTTACCTAGACTCAAGTACGAAAAGGATCATCTTTGTTCAGCATGTCAATTGGGAAAAAGCAAGAAGTATGCCCATAAACCCAAACCTACTAACTCTGTCACAGAAGTTCTTCATATGATTCATATGGATTTATGTGGACCAATGAGGGTGCAGAATATATTTGGGAAGAAATATGTGTTAGTTGTGGTTGATGATTACTCCAGATTCACCTGGGTCAAGTTCTTAAGGACAAAGGATGAAACTCCTGATATCATCATCAAACTCATCAAACAGCTGCAGGTTCGACTTAACAAAATCGTCAGAATTATCAGAACAGACAATGGAACTGAGTTTGTCAACAAACAACTTAGTGAATTTTATGAAAGCGTTGGAATCAGCCATCAAAGAAGTGTTCCACGAACTCCTCAACAGAACGGTGTAGTTGAAAGACGAAATCGAACTCTTGTTGAAGCCGCTAGAACAATGCTGATTTACTCAAAGGTTCCAATGTTTCTCTGGGCTGAAGCTATTGCCACTGCATGCTACACACAAAATCGTTCCCTGATTCACACTGTTCATGGAAAAACTCCATATGAACTTGTCCACAACAGAAAACCTAATCTCTCTTTCCTTCGTGTGTTTGGTGCTTTATGTTATCCAACTAATGAGGGTCAAGACTTAGGCAAACTTAGAGCTAAAGCAGACATTGGAGTATTTGTAGGATATGCACCAAACAAAAACGGATACCGAATCTACAACAAAAGAACCCGAAATATCATGGAAACAATTCACGTTACGTTTGATGAGCTGACCGGTCAAATGGCTCCTGGACAATCCAGTTCAGGACCCGCACTTCAAAACAGTCCCATTGGTTCATCTCTTGTTCCAAACTCCTCTCATGAAACTCCATATGTACCTCCATCTGAAGATGATTTAAAGAAATTGTTTGATCCTATGTTTGATGAACTTTATGATCCAAGTACTAATGAGGTATCGATCCCTACAACAGAGGCTGCTCATATTCCTGTGAATGAAGTAAATCCCTCAGTCTCAATATCTTTAAGTCAAGAAGCGCCTACTGCTGATCCTTCAGTCTCATCAACAAATCATCATTCTTCAAATGTACATCATGGAACTGTTTCTGGCATCAATGATGAAGTTAATCCCTTTGGTACTCCTGAAGATGCTCCATTTGAAAACATATTTGCTCCTGAATCATTATCAGAACCATCTTCTTCTGGAGACATCGACTCTGCTACTTCAGTCCCTCAACTACTGCCACATGAACACCTTAGAAAATGGACTCACGATCACCCACTAGAAAACATCATTGGAAATCCCTCTCGTCCCGTATCAACACGGAAACAACTTGCAACCGATGCCTTATGGTGCTTCTTCAACTCCGTACTATCTAAGATCGAACCAAAAGATGTTAAAACCGCCATGAATGAAGATAGCTGGTTCAATGGCATGCAAGATGAAATTCATGAGTTTGATCGACTTGATGTATGGGAGTTAGTACCTGCTCTAGACTGTGAAAGATAACATTCGCCTTACAATGACACAACGCGTTTTGTGACACCTTGAGCCGTTCGGGATGTTACAAGTGGTATCAGAGCCACTCCTGAGCCGTTCGGGATGGTGGGGCAAACCTCATCGAGGACGATGAGTCCCTAAGGGGGGATGATTGTGACACCCTAGGCAAATCCCACATCGGCTGTGGCCAGGAGAGATGCTGGGCTCATAAGATAACATTCGCCTTACAATGACACAACGCGTTTTGTGATCTACTGCGGGGTGGAGTTCTTAGGAACTGGCAGTTAAGCGTGCTCATGTGAGAGTAGTACTGGCTTGGGTGACCTGCCGGGAAGTCTTCAAATGAGGCCACAAAAACAAAGCCGTGAGCCTGCGGGCAAAGCGGACAATATTGTGGTCAAAAAAAGGCGGGGTGTTACATTATTGCTCTTAAATGGATCTTCAAAGTGAAACTTGATGAGCATGGTGATATGTTGAAGAACAAGGCTCGATTAGTTGCTAAAGGATACCGTCAAGAGGAGGGTATTGACTTTGAAGAATCTTTTGCTCCAGTTGCTCGAATCGAGGCAATCAGAATCTTTCTGGATAATGCTGCTAGTAAGAACATGGTAGTCTATCAGATGGATGTAAAGACAGCATTTCTGAACGGAGATCTTAAAGAAGTCGTCTACGTCAGCCAACCTGAAGGATTTGTGAATCAAGAGCATCCTACTCACGTTTTTCGTTTGAAGAAGGCTCTTTACGGTTTAAAGCAAGCTCCAAGGGCATGGTATGATACACTGTCAAAGTTTCTTCTATCTACCGGATTTAGCAAAGGAGCAGTTGATCCAACATTGTTCACCAGGAAGTCAGGCAAACAATTAATTCATGTTTAAATTTATGTTGATGATATTATTTTTGCCTCGACAGACCCAATGGAATGTGATCGTTTTTCAAATGAAATGAGTTCAAAATTTCAAATGTCAATGATGGGACAAATGTCATTTTTCTTGGGATTACAAATTTCGCAAAGTCCCGGAGGCATTTTTATAAATCAATCCAAATATGCAACTGAGACCTTAAAGAAATTTGGATTTGATTCAAGTGACTCTGTTGACACTCCCATGATTGATCGAACCAAACTAGATGAGGACCACTCAGGGATCATGATTGACCAAACAAAATATCGTAGTATGATTGGATCCCTGATGTACCTCACAGCTAGTAGACCAGACATATTGTTCGCTGTTTGCATGTGTGCTAGATACCAGGCTAAGCCTACTAAAAAGCACCTTGAAGCGGTTAAACGGGTCTTTCGGTATCTCCAAGGAACCATCAATATGGGTCTTTGGTACCCGAAGGACACCGGTATGTCACTAACAGCATATGCAGACGCTGATCATGCAGGGTGTCAAGATACTCGTCGAAGTACATCTGGAGGTACTCAGTTTTTGGGTGATAAACTTGTGAGTTGGTCTTCAAAGAAGCAAATGAGTACTTCTATTTCCTCTACAGAGGCTGAATACATAGCCATGTCATCCTGTTGTGCTCAAATCTTATGGATGAGATCTCAATTATCTGACTATGGCTTTGAATTCAACAAAATCCCTCTGTACTGTGACAATAAAAGTGCTATTGCTCTCTCATGCAACAACGTTCAACACTCAAGAGCAAAGCATATCGACATTCGACATCATTTCATCAGGGAACAAGTGGAAAAAGGTGTGGTAGAACTCTATTTTGTGAGGTCTGAATATCAGTTAGCAGACATCTTCACCAAAGCTCTTCCAAGAGAACGTTTTGAGTTTATTCTTCCACGTCTTGGCTTGAAAAGCCTTCAACCAGAAACACTCAAACGTCTTCAGGAGGAAGACGAGGAGTAAAGGTTTATCTTCATCTATCTCTTGTAAATACTTATTCAAAAAACAAAATACAAAATTATAAAACCTTCAAAAAAATCAAATAGAAAAATATAAAACTTTCAAAATCCATAAAAATTTGAAAAATTTGAAAAATCTTCAAAAAATATTTTCATTTTTGTCATGTTTCTCTCGATTCGATAATATCTACTGTCTTGATGTTGTCATTCAAAGAATGACACGGGACTTTAGATGTTGTTCGAATTTTTTTTCATATAAAAAAATATATATAAATATATATATATATATATATATATATATATATATATATATATATATATATTTGAGAGAAAGAGAAAAATGGTTTATTGTCATTTCAGGCAGTAACCCGCTTTTCAAAGAAAGATCAGAGCCATGCTTTACCATGTTTTCAAATTCCATGCTCTGATTCTATAAACATTTATCTGCTGAAAACTAACTGCTTTGAAAAATAACTCGGTCTCTATTTTTGATAATCATCAGGACTTATTTGTCAAAATCTCTATCTCTCAATCAACAACCTATGTCATTGATTGAGGGGGAGAATGATTTCAATTAAATTAAAAAGTTATTTGGCATTAAATTGTTTTCAAAAGATATTCATGCATGTTTTTATCAATGGAGTTTAAAGTCTTAAAATCTGATCCTTATCAGTTAAAACACTTTTATAATCAAGTCACAACTCTCCTTAAAAGCTTTCAAAATCAATTTAAATCTATAAGAGATCACAAATCTCAAATGATTTGATAATTGTGATCGGGGGAGAATGTGTGATTTAAATTGGATTTAAACTGATAATTCGGTAAATGGTTTTATAAAAATGTACATGCTATCCTTCCTACATGTGACAAACGATTTCAAATTTTCCATGCACATGTTGAGGGGGAGCATCTATCTTAAACATATGATTTGAAAACCTCATCCTTCCCAAAAATGCTTTATCTACGTGACTTGATCAAGGCAGTGATGGTGATATCTTTTAGAAAATGATAATCAAAGAAGTAATTTCTTCCTCTTGCCTCCGTGTACAAAACGATTTCAAACAATTCATGCACATGTTGAGGGGGAGCGCTTATTCTAAAAATATCAAAAACAATTCAGGTACAAAATGTTTTGATAATATATCACAAGTATCTGGATTGATTTTCAAATGGTTTTCAATTGGTTCCAATGGCAGATGAACAATACCAAATAGACCGACCAACTTTACTTTATGTACGGTGATATAAGGATGATAAGGTTAGGTATGTGTTCCCATGATCCGCCAGAACCGGAGGGATCTACCCAGGGACAATCCACTAGTTAGTGTAGAAGTCCTTAGGTATGATGATAAAAGGAGAAAAATGAGATATGGGAAGAGTGCGGACTGAGACTGAGCTAGTACTGGAATAAACCCAACAAGGTTCTAGCTATGAAGTATCGGTAAGCACTGAAGGGGTTGAAGAATTAAAAAGAATTGAATGAGAAAAGGGTGAAAACAAATAGCCCTCCATATATTCAATCTTAGGGCAGAAACCGGGTTCAATTCATATGCTACTGATGGTAACATCGGTATTGAAGACAAGACGTCATGGACCCAGTGACGCACTGCACTTCAACTTTCCAAACCACTCAAGTTCCTCTTAACAGGACTTGTTTCATTCTCACGGGGAACCGACATTATCTATCGACTTTCTCTTAGAGATTGTTGATATTGAAGAAGGAGACCCTCTCCCTAGTCTCCGGCACAGGATCCAAATATGCACAAAATTGAGTCTAGAGCCACGAGATCATCAATAAATCTCATTAGGGCACTTTCAATGAAGACTCTCTGTTTCACACAATGTGAAAAGAGAGATTATATCTTGAGTCCTACGCATTATCCTTGTGGTATTTCCAGAACATCTGAGTGATGTGTAAACATATTCACAATGAAGATGGAAATCCTTCTAGAGCCAACATCAAACAAGCTCCTGGTAGGTGGCAGGTGAGATCTATCATATAGATCAACCATGTCACAACTGAACAGAAACAATGGGGTGATTCAATCTCTTGAATCAATCCTGGTTCAGGTTATGGATTGACGGATACCTTTGAAAAACCGGTCTTTGTACTTAAAAACTCTTTTCTATAGCACATCGACCGTGTACTAATTTTTCAAATCAAAAGGTGTTTTATGATTGATAATTGATTTTCAATAAAACCTTCGTTGTATTGCAAAAACAATTTCTATTGAGCAATACACGACTGTTTTTCAAATCTCTTTCCATCAATCAGTGGACTTAAATTCGCTGGTTCACTCACTCCGTGTTGTCTTCTTTGAGATGCTCCGGTTTGAGAACAGCTAGAGCAGCTGCGAAACTCTGTCAAGGAAATTCTTCAGAATTATACCTGATCACAGGCAGTACTTGTACTGATCAACGGGGAACCGTGGGCCGTGCACCTCAATTCAACGAAAGTGATCAAAGACACTTTCGTGCGATTTATTGCTAACTGTTGTATGCAGGTACACCCGACGTTTGCAGCTGATCAGAATGAAGCGGTCAATCCATAGTCGCATGCTCACTTAACACATTCATCTCAAAAGAAATCATGATTAGTGCATCAATGACTCTGATATTTTCACTCCATGCTTCTGCTACGCTGCTGCCAATATCATGAATCAACGAAAGCTTCCGTTACTCTGATGAGAAGATATCATGATCCAGAATGTGAGCATGTCGGTCCGAAAGTCACAACATCACATAATACCAACACCACAATGGATGTCTCAGAGATTTTTGATAGCTGATGATCTCAAAAGCTGGCTCAATATTATTATCACGTGGATCAGTAAAAGACCTCCACTTGGATTAACCAAACATGCAATGAGAAGAATCAATGACTACGAGCTTCGGAGCAAAGTACTACATCAAGAATGCAAGAACAATTTTTAGTGTAATATCTGTTTGTATTCAATGTAATTTTAGTACATGATTGAGGTGACCTCCCTTAGGGGGAGATTGTTAGGAATTAGAAATTCCAGGAATTGAAGAGTCGGTCACCTCAAGTCTATGTAATCGTTAGAAAGCTCGTAGTCGTAGTTATTTTAAGCTAAGTAGTATTTTGTTAAGTAACACCGTGGAGGACGGACGGGTCTTTACCCACTGCATGCCTGATCCACAGCCCGTTGTGTGGCGTTTTATGTAAGACTATAAATACTCTCTACCTTGCAAGGTAGAGGGTTGGAGCTCATAATAAGAATTTTCTTTCTCTCACTAAAGTTCCCTAAACCTCTAACTTTCTCTCTCTAGAATTCCACTTATACGCCACCTTGTTGTTATGGTTTGATGTGTATGTGAAAACTAATATCTTAGAATATAAAGTACAAAGGTGAAAAGAAATGCTCAAATTAATAAAGCAAAGGAGTAGGAAGGACGAGCACCCACCCTGGTCATCCGCGTCTAAGAAGGTTGTCACCTCGTCAGGACTATCGAAATAGTTGTGACTGATGCCCATATGCACCAAAAATTCCTCGGGATAGGAACTGATGGGAATACGATTGGCATTTTTCATTTCCGCATCATCTGCGCTGTATGATCCAGGGAGGGGGCGCTCATCCTTCGGTAGCGAACTTTGGGTATAGAAGACGAATCGCCATGGAAACAACGCCTCATCAACCTAGAAGAATTTCTCTCTCCAGTTCCTAAGCGCGTCTAGTTTTTCAGTATAACATTGCAGCTGCCCTGCGCGCTTAGCAAACGAAACCCACCCGTTTAACCACGTCGTATGGTAAAACACGCGGAAGAGATAGATAGTGGGGTTAATCACCAAAAAACGGCAATTAACCTCGAAGTTTGTTATTTTTGCTGCACCTATACAGTACAGTTGGGATATGTGTAGGCGATAGTAATTTAATACGTCGCACAAGAATAAGGAGATGGGCACACGTTGATTCGCAAATTCAAAAAAACGCGTGTATACCCCTACTTTCCCTTCGGGGAAATCCGCTATTAACGCCTGCGCAGCCGGAACTACCGGATGCAGCGCGAGCGGGATATAATAATCCGATGTGAATTCACGAAGTTCGTCCTCGGTTATATCAGATGCGAAGTCACTTAAACCAAGAACCATGATGAGATTATGAATGCGCAGGCGCTCTTACCTTTAAAAGTTTCTGGGTTTCTTGGTTGATAGTTCGAGTTTTTTAACAATGGCGGAAATGATTTTTACTGTGATAATCACAGTAAAAGGGAGGCGGAAGTTTATATAGGGTTTTACATCCACGCGATGATCGACACGTGGACCCCACTATCTCTAAATGTGTGGATAGGATATGTTGACGTGACACACCTCCACCCACTTTTTCACATTTTACGAGGCATATATTTGACTTCATAAGACTGGATACACCGTATCTTCTCTTAGGCTGGTAACCTTTGAAGCTTCTCCGCTACGCCTCGAGGGATATATTTGCTACATTTATTAGTCTAGCATCTGCGGGTTTCACCCTGCGCATTGTAGACTGGGGGGACATGATGACGTATAGTCCGCATTCGGGTCATGAACCCGACCAATGAACGCTACTAGCAATCAAGCCCAGTGCGAATGGGCTAACCCGGTAACGGTTTGGGCTCACAAAGGCCCAAACCCGAAGTTATTTATGGTTCTAGATATTGGATATCTCGTATTTATGGGATATGCATTGATTGACCGACTTAGGCGGGATACGCCGAAGGTTGGGGAACATGAAACCAACAAGGATTTTGTGTGTATAAAGGGCATCTCGACCCTCATTAAAGGTACGATCTTAAAACCTAACTCTCCACTAAACCCTAAAAACCGATTACTTACTCTCATGCCGGAGGATAATCGTGGGAGACAATCCCACGATAAGCCTAACGGTGTTTTCTGTTTTCTTATTGCGCAGGTCTCAAGCATCAAGATCCAATTGATACGAGAACCGGAGTCCAAATAAGGAACGCCCAACTTTTGTATCAACAATGATCCTTTTGGTTATGAATAAACACAGGACATCCCAACACATGAAAGTAGTTGATGTCAGGAAGTCTACCTTTGAATATCTCATATGGGGTTTTGTTATGTCTTTTGACAATGATTGACCTGTTTTGAGTGTAACAGGCTGTCTTGACTGCTTCAGTCCAGAAATGTTTTAAGAGGGCTGAGCCATTTAACATGGTTCTTGCATCCTCAATGAGAGTTCTGTTTTTCCTTTCGGCCACCCCATTTTGTTCAGGGGTGTAGGGAGATGAAAAGTTTTGGGAGATTCCCTTTTCATCACAGAAACTCTCAAGCTCATCATTTCTGAACTCAGTACCATTGTCACTCCTGATTTGGTTTACAGTAATGTTATTCTGGTTTTCAATGTTCCTGATGAATGACATTATAGTATCAGCTTCCTGACTCTTTTTGGAAAGAAAGTATACCCAAGTGTATCTTGAGAGCTCATCCACAATGACAAGAGTATACTTCTCATGCTGGATTGATCTAGGACTGACTGGTCCAAAGAGATCCATATACAGGAGGTGAAGGCAGCTTTTGATGGAGAAATTTTTTTTTGTCTTGAAAGATGCTCTTTGGTGTTTGCCTTTCTCACAGGCTGAGTATGGTTTATCATTTTCAAAAACCAGTGATGGTAAGCCAAGGACCTTGTTTTGTTTTGCCAGGTTGTTGATGTTTTTAAAGTTTAAGTGAGGGAGTCTCTTGTGCCACAGCCAGTTGATAGTTTCAGTGGCTTTGGCAAAGAGACATGTTCCATCTTGAGAAAGAGTAGACATGTCTAAGACATACACATCATCTCTTCTAGGAGCTATCAAAACAACTTCTTTGTTGGCATTGAAAATGGTACCTTGTTTGTCATTGAATTGCGCAATGTACTTAGCATCACATAGTTGAATGACACTGACGAGATTGTATTTGAGACCATTAACATAAGCTATTCTAGATAAAACTATTCCATTGCAGTTTACTGAACCATAACCTTCAGTGGGACATGATGAGTTATCACCAAATACTACCTTGGGTCCTGGTTCCTTTACATACTTGTGCAGATACTGCTTCACACCAGTCATGCTTCTTGAGCATCCACTGTCTAGATGCCAAATAGGCTCCCTGGCGTGTCTCTGCACAAGTAGTAAACTGAATTAGTTTCTCTTAGTGACCCACTTACTAGTGGGCTTGGGTCTCAAGGTCTCTTTGAATTTGGCAATCGACTCATGGTCAGTGGTTGAGTGCATTGTGCTACCACAAGTTTTGCATTTGGAGACTGAGGATGACTCAGTGATTTTGGGTTGCTTGGAACTTCTCCTTGCATGGATGACACTGTCATGCTGGGATGTCTTATGAGCTGGATTTCCATAAATATCACAGCATGTGTTCTAAGACAATCATTAGGGTGATGATCATTAAACCCACAGTGTGGACAAGGAGAAAAGGGTTTTGCTCTAAATTTTTGAGCATACTTGGAGGTTGAAGCATACTGATGACCAACTTTGGTATAGTTTGCTTCACTGAGTGAACTTACATATTGTAAGTGATCAGAAGTTCTGTGATCATCCTTTTTGCAGATCATACAAAAAAGGATTCTATAACAGTTGTCAGTTGTATGACTGGTATAGTGGCATAGATCACACTTCTGCTTGGATTTAGGGTTTGACTTGGACTTTGAGGAACTAGAGGAAGCTGACTTTGTCTCCTTGATTGATTCAGGGACTTTTTCAATGGATTCCATCTTTTCAGTTAGCTTCCTCACTAGTTCAGTCAGTTGCTGAATTTGGTCAGCTTCAGTGGGAGTTAAGGATGTGGAAGTCTCAGTGGGAGTAGACTCTTGTTGATTTGGTTTTGTTTAGCTTCAGTGGGAGTCAGGATGGTTCTACCAAGTTCAGACCTTTCTTTTGGCGAATGAGGATTGAATTGCATTGGAGTAAGCTCAGAGCTTGGTGCAGCACCCTGAAGAGGTTTCAGGGGTGGAAGCGTTGCATTAGACTCTGCTTCAGACTCAATGTGTTCAGTACTACTGGGCATATCAGGGAGTCCAATCATGCTCTTAAGAGCTTGACTCTCAGGCTCTAGAATTCTTCCATAATCGAAATTAGGAAGCTTACTATCAGGATTAACCCGATCAATCCAATCACTGGGCTTGGGACTAGTCAACATACTGGTAATCATACCACCAGACACAAATGGCTTAGGACCCTGGTCTTTGTTGAGAGAGTCAGGAAGATGATCTTCACCTAAGACTCTCTTCTTGCTACTGGGGGCTCCCACAGCATCAAAGACCCTGGAATTCTTAGCAGTCTAACTATCAAGAATATCTTGAACCTTTTTGAGTTCGTCTTGAAGAGCATGATTTCTTTTAACTAGTTCAGTGTTTTGAATTTGCAAAGTGACAGCCTCAAGCTTAGCTTGTTTTAAAAGAAGCAGTTCATCCCTACACTTGTTTAATTCAAAACTTAGCTTGTTGTATTTTGAAAAAAGATTCAGTCTTTGCTCTTCTACGAACTTAAGGTCAACATTAAGATTATTCATGTAAGACTGCCAATCAGAGTCATCATCCATAGAAAGTAAAATATTTACCTTCTTCATTGTGATATTGACCCATTATCCAGTTCTGGCATGATTCTTTCCAACAGCTAGCTTGTCCTCTTCTGAGAGGGCCATCAGTGCACTGACATGCACCATTTCATCATCTGATGACACTGGCTCTTCATCCCAGTCGAAGGTTTCAGCAACAAGGCCTTTGTTTTTACCCTGCATAGATTGAACACTTTTTGTTGTTTCTGAGGGACTGGCCTCAAGCAATGCAAGCTTAGCTTTGACTTTCTTATACTTAGCTTCAAAATCAACAGTTTTGTTTTGATCAGATTTGTTTTGAAACTTTTGATGAGACTGATAGATTTTTGGTTGAAATTTGCTAAAGCCTGAGGACTGATTTGACCCTGATGGTTTATAAGAGGGTTTAGAAATTGTTTTTGAAAAATAGTCTTTTGCAAAATGACCTCTTTTGTGACACTTAAAGCATTCAGTGTTCTTATTTGCTTTAGCATTTGAAAAACCTTTGTTTCTTTTTATAAACCTTCGAGAGTTAGCAAGGAGTGCCCTTTCCTGAAATTCAGTGTTCAGGTCATTTAGGTACTCCTCACTTGATCTCTCATCAGGCTCATCATCTGAATTTTCCTGAAAATCTTGAACAACATTGTTAGAATAGAAAGCAGTTGATATTGGTGATGAGGTGGTGGTCAGGGACTTCTTGACTTCCTGAGACTTCTTTAAGTCAGGGTATCGTCTGTTAATGAGGTTTTCCTCATAGACAAATTTCCCATAAATTTCAGGGAGCTCAAGATTTTGGATATGATTAGCATTCCTAAGTCCCTGAGAGAAATTCAACCACTTCTCAGGGAGACTATTGACAAATCCAACATTGATTTCATGTTTGGACAACTTAACACCATCATTTGACAGTTCATTTAAAAGAGTTTTGTAACAGGTGTAAGTTTGAGACAAAGTTTCTGAGTCCTTAGCCCTGAAGGTATTATACTCAAGTTTCAGGTCCATAATCCTGTTTTCCTTGGTATCAGAAGGACCTTCATGACTATGAACCAGGTCATCCCAGGTTTGTTTGGCCGTACTACAGCTTATAACCGACTCCATAATATCGTCAGGAAGACAAGATATTATGATACTTTTGAGCCTTTGGGCCTGGTTGACCACTCTTCTCTCATCCTGAGTCCACTGAGCTTCAGGTTTAGGCAAACCTTCAACAGTCTTTGGGATAAATGGACCTTAATTTATACACTTGATATAATAAGGTTCTATCCCAATCAAATAGCAAAGCATACGCTTTTTCCATTTGTTGAATTTACCAACTTCAAGTCTAGGGGCAATAGCTGAATAAGCTCCACCCTTTTTATCGACTAGTTGGGGTACATCAATTTCAGCCATTTTAAGGTTACTGATTTAAAAACGTTTTGAGCGACTTAAAAACAGTTTTATAACCAACCTTGCTCTGAGACCACTTGTTGTTCCCTATTCACTATAGTATAAAAACAGTTTAAGTAAACAAAACTAATATTGAATCAATGACTGAAAAAGATATAAATAAAACACAAGAGTAATTTTCAACGTCATATTCTTATTAGAAATGAATCAGAAGAATACGTTACCCTAGTACTTGCGGAACAGTACTAGGGATTGAAATGACAAAGTGTTTGCAACTCCTCTCTAAGCTCAGGCTAAGTCTGAGCACAACTACAAGTACCCACTGAGCTATCTCAGGGATTAAGTTGTATTTGGAGGAGTGAAAGATGGCTTGCGTGTATGTGTGTTTTTACAATTCACAAGCTTAACCTTTCACTCCATCTCTTATGCTATTTATACAAGTATGAGTTTTAACTCTTTCCTAAGTGACAAACTGACAATTTTGCAGAAGACAAAATACTGATGTATTTTGTCTCTGTTTACAAAGACTATATTACATAAAGGGACTAAGTCACTTTCTTCATGTCAGTACTGATGCTGAGCCTTTTAGGGAAGATTGACTTCTTGAAGATAAGTACTCCGTCTTTATCGCTTCAAGCATAACCGTTTTGTCATGCCCATTCTTCAGTCTTCATAGTCTTCAGTCTTCAGTTTCAGTTTGTCTTCAGTGTTTGTAGTTGGAGAGAAGTTTGAGGGATTCAGTAAGTCATTGTCATCACTTACTGAATCCACCATCTTCTTCTTGACTCAGTCTTCACCCTTTAAGTTCCGCCTTACTGAGTGGAGAGACTTCTTCTATGTCTCTTACTAGGCATCCTGAAGATGGCACACTGAGAGACTATGCACTCAGTGACTTGTTAGTGTTCAACGGTCTAAGCACTTAGGTTATTTTCTATTCAAATCCTAGATTAAGGGGTTTTGGGTATTTATTGAACCCAACAGTTTTATTAGGAAGTGATAATGCATATCTCTTTTAGATTTATGAATATACGTTTCTTGTGAAACGGTTTAGGGTTCCTTGTCTATAAAAGGAACACATTAGTATGTATGATGTACGAGTTTGAAAAACAAGTTTTAGTTTTATTATAAGATCCATAGAGGATCAAAGTATTCTTAGTAATATGTGTTCTTACTTGTGTTTGATTTCCGCTTTAGAATACAAGTAATAGAGACTTTCTATTAGTGTGTTTGTGATTACATAAACATTACTAACGATTCACGAGCGCTCAAAGATCTATCAAGGTCTAAGGTTCAACAGTGTTGTTGGTTGTTGCTTTCTTGTTGTTACTTTCTGCTTGCTTGGGAACTGGATTATGGGGTGCTTGTGTAGATTGTCCCTTTTAGGGACCTGTTGTAGCTTTCTTGTTGGTGTTGTTGGTGTTGTGGTGTTGTTGCTTTCATGTGGCATTATAAGCCTGAAGTGCCTGCTATGCAGCTCCCCTTTGAGAATCTTAGTTACTTTCTTGTAAACTTTTGCAGTTTTGGAATCCTACTTACCACATTCATGTTGAAAACGTGTAACTTGTGCATATTGTTGAACTTGTGAGGCTTGTGTCCTGAATACTTGTGACTTGTGAAGTTAGACTTGTGAGACTTTCTGCAGTTTGAGACTTGTGAGACTTGTGCAGTTTTGGACTTGTGAGACTTGTGCAGTTCCTGTGAACTTGTGACTTTATGCAGCTGTGACTTAAAATTTTCCGAGGCGATGATGATAACCAAAACCGAATGGACGGTAAAGTGAGATCAAATCTCACTTTGCAACCTTCGAGTTTGAGCCTAAAAATTTTCCGAGGCGATGATGATTTTTTAGCCTTAAAATTTTCCGAGGCGATGATGATTTTTGAGCCTTAAAATTTTCCGAGGCGATGATGATAACCGAAACCGAATAGACGGCAAAGTGAGATAAAATCTCACTTTGCAACCTTCAAATCTGAGAATCAAAAATTTTCCGACTACGTTTTTTTTTAAAAGTTATAAAACTGATTCAAAGCAAAAAAAAAAAAAAAAAAAAAAAAAAAAAAAAAAAAAAAAAAAAAAACTTGTAAAAAACTTGTAAAAAAAGTTAAAAAAAAGTTAAAAAAAAAAAAAAAAAAAAAAAAAGTCACAAACACAACACAACACCCCAAGCAGCACATTTTGGCACGAAAACCTATGCACCCCAAAGATTGATTCAGAGAGAGAAAATGCAAACACCCCTTGCATCCACTTCTCATAAGGTGCCTGCATAGCAGGTCCCATCACATAACATGCTTGACATTAAATAAGCACTGACAAAAGGATCAAAATAGAGTTATGATATCAAAAGGCACGTTCCTTTTGAGGTATCTAACATGAACTTAGCATTATGTTTTTTCTATTGTGGTTAGGTACGTAGTAGTAGCACAAAATACTCTATAAAGAAGCATGGACGGACTCACATGTATTCCGGGTGTGGCACGGGCTACACTTGATTTTAAGTTACGAAGTGTAAAAAGATTTCAAAATCGCCATTTTTGTGCTATGTGCAACACCCAAATTTTGTTTTGCTACTTTTGTTTCTTACGGTATAACTTTAGTTAGCCTAACATTTCTTTTGTGCAACACCCTCTTAAAAATCCTGAGTCCGTCCAAAAGAAGTAAACTCTCACATCTCAGTATATTGAGCACAACAAACACAAACAATATATGGAGTCTTTGAGCTTCATGATCTTGTCCATAATATCGTTTTTATTCTTAAATTTGTCCATTGCCACCACCTTTAGTTCACCCACCCAACTCGACACAAGTAACTTGCTCCTACAGTTCAATGACCTCTTTGACACTGGCAAGCTCATGCCAGCGTTTACGGCCAAGGAAAGTACCTTTCCATACTATATTTCATCTTGCCAGGACCCCGAAGTGGGCTTTGAATCAAAAAATGGTTTAAGAAGTAATAAATGTTGCCTTCCACCGTCAATGAAACAAGTAATATAATAGACTACAATCTAGTTACACCACAAGTGCCACACAAAAGACAGCCGTTACACAATGCCTCATTGGAATATCTCAACAAGTTTAAAGAAGCGATCGAGAAAATGAAGGCACTACCAGATGATGACCCTCGCAGTTTCAATAACCAAGCCAAACTTCATTGCGCTTACAACAATGGCATTTATCCTCTAAGCGAGAATGGTGAGCTGGGGAGAAAATTAAAGATTCATAACTCATGGCTCTTCTTTCCATTCCATCGCTGGTACCTCTATTTCTTTGAGAGGATACTAGGAGAGTTGATAAACGACTCAACTTTTGCCTTACCCTATTGGAACTGGGACAATAGGGATGGAATGGAAATTCCAGCCATGTTTGAAGATTGGGGAATAGATAATGCGCTCTATGATAGCTATCGCAACCCCAATCACAACGGAGCAGCAGTTTTCGATCTTGATTATGGAGCCAAAAATCGTTACATTTCTCGAGTAGAGCAGACACGAATCAATCTTGCTTTGATGAATAAGCAGATGATCCCCAACGCTGCAGATACAGTTAGCTTTTTCGGGGGACATGAAATAGTTGGTGATGATGGCATCCCATTAGTTGATTCGACAGTGGGATCAATTGAGGGCGGTTGTCACACTGGGATGCACCTTTGGGTAGGTAATTCTGATACTCCTAATAATGAGGACATGGGAAGCTTGCTGTCCGCTGGGTATGATCCTTTGTTCTACGTCCACCATGCCAATGTCGACCGAATGTGGACTCTTTAGAAATATTTAGATGAAAGTCATCAGGAACCAACTGAGGGTGAATGGAAGAATGAATCATATGTTTTTTTCAACGAGAAAGGGGATATTGTTCATGTCTACAACCAAGATTCTGTGAATTTGGAAAACCTAGGATACGAATATGAGGTATCGGAAACCCCGTGGACAGAATATGTGCCCAAACCTCGTTGCAACAAATCAGGTATAGTTACAAGGGCAATGACGACTGTGAATGAAACGGATCTTCAAATAAATCCACTGAAGATAAACGAGATTGTGAATGTTCAAGTTCCAAGGCCTGCTAACCACAAATTAAAATTATCAACAAAAGAGATGCTGGTTATTGATAAAGTGAAGTACAACGTTAAGAAATTGGTGAAGTTTAACATTATTGTCAATGGATGTGACGAATATCTAACCAAAATTACGCCGCGTGACAGTGAGTATGCAGGATGTTTCACGAAGATTCCGCAAACGTTAGGTGATGAAAGGTTTGAGGAGAATGGAGTGAAGTTGGGATTATCTGAGCTGTTGAAGGAAGTACACAATGCGACAACAAAGACTATATTCTGCTGACATTTGTGCCGATTTTAGGGTGTGATGATGTTGAAATTGCATCAATCAAGATCGAGATGACTAATATTTCACAAAAAGATTAATCGCGCGCAGTTGAACAATTTTTGGTTGGAGGGTTATGGTGGTAGCAAAGGTTAGATGCAGGGGGGATGCATGATCGTCCTCTTTACGTAGATATAATAATAAAGTATGACGTAGAACTGGTGTACGTCCTTCAGAAAAATTTGCTCGTAGTTTCTTTTAAGAGTTTTGATATATAAACCTCAAATATAGACCTACAATTAGACCTAATCCATACAATTCATGACAAGTGTCGTACACTTATTCTCTCTCATCATTTTTAACCAATTAAGTTTTCAAATTAATCAATCACATCTTTAGGTCTAAATTTAGGTTTTAGTTTTACGCCTACAATTCATTTTCCTTCTTTTAATTTACGCTAATAGTAATATCTTCATCTTTGATTCTCCAACAGGTCACAATATATGTCAACTTTCATTATTTTGCACTAGACGTCTAAAAGATCGAAAAGCTAGACGGAAAAGTTACAATGGGACATTGGTTGATCCATTCAATACAACTGATACACAGATTTCTCACATCTATTTGTGATCCAAAAAGGAGAAACATACGTTTTGATTTTTCTAATTGCAGCCTTTATCGGTGGTTTCAGTTGGAAGCAAAGCTTGTGCGGGTATTTCCATATGGTCATCACCATATCAAAACATACAACCCTTCAATTTGATATCAAAGTTAGTAGCACACGGGGCATCTCAAAGAGTCGAGCTCAATACCACGAGCATCTAAGTTATACTCGCTAGGTTGGAAGACGATCGTTTAAGAGACAGCCGTGAGTGGACGTTTACCTTCTTATAAATTGTAATTATAGTACGAGTATCTATTTACTCTTGGATAGTGATAGTAATGCATTCACATACACATATATAGATCCACAACTACATTATAAAATGGCTAAGATCTTTTACATCTTTCTGTATACTCCGTTCTTTCTTAATTTGATTTAACGGTATAACATCAAATAATATACATGTATTTGACAAATATATGTAGATTTACGGCGTGTCCATTTTGTTTCTAGATCTCTAGCTAGCTGTCCTCGTGATTAAATAGAGTCATGTCATTACATGGGCTGATTTAGATTTAGCTCATAAACAGGTATATATATGCTGATAGATTAAAGAGTCAACTCATTACTTGGACATCTAACTCATACACCAAGTATATATGCATGTGTAAACTATACACTTATTTATATAGGATATATAGCACAAGGGACTCTCCAACTATATTAAAATATTCCTCCCATTTTATTATTATTTCTTTTGTTTTTGGGCCGTATGTTTCGTCCGACACCCCGTCCAGTTAGGCCCATTCCATATTCGCATTTTATCTTCAATTAGTTTAATACTTTGATAGACTTACCACGCTTTTTGCACCGCCTCATACCCAGAGGTTATCATCTCACCAAAAACAGATAAAGGCCTTATCTTTGCTTGAGGAAATAGCTTTTTAATCCTAATTTGTATGGTTATGTCGTGTAGTTATGTTGCTAATTTGTGTTTTTTTTGGTTTTCAGGTTATCCAACAAGAAACACCAATCAATGGCTACAGGTATGAATACTGTTTATGTTTTTTCAGTGTTAAGGGAAGAATAAAGAAGATGAGAAGTGAAAAGTAAAGTTGGAAAAACCTTAGAGGCCGTTTAGTTGGAGAGAAATACTCCATTTTTCCAGAAAATTTTCCATATGAAAAGAGAAAAATTGAAAATCCGTTTAGTCGCACTTTTTTCCAATAATTTTCCAAAAATATGAAATTCTCATTTTCCAATTTGTAATAGAAAAAATGAAAATAACATTACACCCTTTTCACTTTTTTCATTTCCAAAATAATAACACCATTTCCTTTTATCACACATCTTCCATCCTCCATCCTCCACCTTCAACTAAACAACTTTTCATTTTAGAAAAAAGGAAAAATATAACTCTAACTAAACGGATTTTCACATTTCTCAACTCTTCTCTAGAGAAGAAAAACCACTCCATTCTCTAGGAATTTAGAAACGGAAAAACAGGAAAATTTTTCACCAACTAAACGGCCCCTTAGATTTTCTGGATATACTATCGCTCCAACTTTCGGTAAGTATAATCAATGATTTTTATAATTTAACTAATCAAAACTGATTAGGTTTATTATTTTAAGAAGATTTGATGGATTTGTTTAAGTTCAAACGAATCTGAAGGCCGGTGGTATGCTTATGCGAAGGTGCGGTGGATGAGCTCAAAATAAATTAAAGGGTATGGTTCTCTAATAAGGTTAAAATATGTGTTTTTCTTTAAAAATAAGATTAGGGTTCGTTTGTGTTTTTATTTTTATGCATCGGGTACTTTGAAATTTAGGTGTATATTCATTTGGGTATGGTTGAATTGGTGTTATTTAATTTAGGACTGTGTAATTGAAAAAGGTTTTTAATTATAGGTGCGTTGGAAACATAGTCATTAAGAGATAATCACTTTCACATTTCGATGCTAAACGACCCCTTTACATGTCGAAGCGACTCATATAGTGGGCCTGCTATAATTATATTGGCTGTTTACCTTTCCTACGCTAATGATTTGTAGTTATTCAGATGGCCGCGGTTGCGGCTAATCTTTGGCTTGGACGTCAGAAACGCCGGTAATTTTCCTATCAAATACCTTTTTTCACAGCTCATAATATGCTCCATATAGATTACAGCGATGTTTAGCTATTATCTGACTACATGTTGGTTAGGTTATTTATTAGATTTATGGCCTCTTATTAGTGATAAGAAGCTTGGGTGGTTGGACATACTAGAGACATTTTAAGTTATACCAAGCCTTTGCAAGGTCATGTGTTGTTACAGCTATTTATCATATATAAAAAGATAGTCATCATGCCACTTATGCCAATAATCAATCGAGTCATCCTATAATTAAATGCAGTCGAGCTTATTTGTGCTTACATTATTTTATTGCTGCATACAACATATAACAAACCTTTTAAGTATATTGCTGCTTTGTTGCATACAAGCTATAATTGGTAGTTTAACTTATATTAATCTTTAACAGTTGAAGAAGCTTCGAGAAAGAAATATGAGAGAAGGGCTAGAAAAAGGTTGTAGGAGTTCGCAAAGGAATAATGGAAGGAAGTGCTTGACGGCAAAGGGTAAGTAAAATTATTAATTCCTATGTGATCGCCCATAGGACGTGACAATAACCTAATCTAAACAATCATTTACAGATCTTGGGGCGTCATTTGTTTGGTTATTGAATAATTGTTGCTTTTGTGCAGCTCGATACGAATGATGAAGACCAACATGCCAAATGGAAGTGTCTCGGTATGTTGTAATTAGAGTGCTTCTGTTTTTTATTATACGTAATTTTCTGGATCGCACTTTTTATTATGTTTTTTTTTTTTTTTTTTACATTTACAGTGGCTAAATGTTCTATCCAAGAAACATGACATGTACTGCCCTCTATATTATTGCGTGAAGCTGGTAACCATTTTGGTAAGCTGATGTCGGTTTCTTTTCTACTGTCGGGCTTCTTTGCTTCTTTTATACTGTTGCTTCCTATTATAAATATATCTTCAATATTGGTCACTTATTACTGTAGGCGCACATTCTGGACCGAAACTCCTTGATTTTACTAAACATGCGGCCCGTGAATTAGGTAATTTTTTTTTGCTCCTGCTGTTGTATGTAACCGTATATTTCGATATTAAAAAATAGCTTTTTTCAATCAAAATAACTGACTAAGGTTCGGTCTTAAGCTGTGTTCCAGGTTCATTCGTACCTGATTTTACATCAGTTAGTGTATCAGCAGGCCGCCACTTACACTGGAACAGCTCTGTGCTGGACATCTAAGTCTCCTGGTACATTACATCAACTGATAGGGCATCAAAAGTCACTTGGTAATTTCCTTTTCTCAATGTGAAATGTCTATGCCATTTCTTTTAGCATTTACAGACACAACACAAAATGAGAACATTTTTTTTGGGCTGCAGTTAATATGGTTACCGCCAGAGTTGTAACACCTACTGAATCTAACGAACAAACAACGCACACCTATGAAGGTAACGCTCCCCACTGTTGTTCACCTCCTTAGGAATCTACAAATTTACACCATGCTTTTATCTATGGCTTTTTATTTTTTCAATCAGATACACACGAATAGCAACCAAGGTATCCGAATGATTGTGCCACACAAGATTCTAGCAGTATCAGGGCAGCAAGTGTAGAAGAGTTTTCAAGTGAACAGGTTAGGACCTACAGGCGATGGTGATGATGATTCAAGGCAAAGCAGAGCAAATACTGATGTTGCTTTCAATTTTCAGCTGATGGCTAACGTTTTTTGGGCTGTCGAAAATCAAACCGTCGGATGCTCAAAAGGTAACATTACCTATATTGCTAAGTAATATTCAAGTTTCTGTATGTAGTGATCGGACACATGTTCTTCTGAAACGTTTTGTAGCTAAATTGTTTCTGAGAACCGATGAGAAAAATATTTGCTAAGGTTAAAAGAAAAATCTGGCCAACAAGCTATAAGTGTAGCAGTTGAGTATTTAACCATTGTTTCGTATAATTTTGTCTATCGATTAAGCTATGTTTCTTTTATTGCTGATATTAGCTTTTCTTTAAATTGTTATAGGTTTACTTTCTGTACTAAACATAGTTAATTTTATTTCCAATGATATTGTTTGAAAATTTTAAAGCAGCAGTGAAACATTATTAGAATCTTAACAACATACCCTCAAGTTGTGTCGCGCCTGTATGGTAAATGGTTCCAATTTCTTTAAAAGTGAAAAAAGGGTGAATTTTAACATTTAAATGGGTTAAAACCTTTGTGTTGGCCAGGCTTTTTTTATTAAATTTAAGTGTTGATCTTCTTCTTACGCCAGCGTGAACTCGACGTTACTAGGTCAACTGCCTTTCTCATGTGTGGACTACGGACTCAGACGTTGACAACACATCCTGAATTTGGGACCCTGTATGTACTCAGGCGCCATCAGGTAAAGGTCCACCTTTCATCCCAATTTCTATTTATACTTTTAGGTCTGTAGTACTTATCCTGAGTTGGGGACCCTGTATGTACTCAGCCTCCTGAACTCGCCCATATTGCCACCTATAGTTAGATGTAGCAGATTGTGATGGAATCCAGAAATAAGAGTATCAACACAACCCATGCTTGCAAAAATGCCCACAGTATCGTTCTGCTCTCTGGAGTCTGTCACAAGGCTAGCATCCACCAAATTTAAGATGATACCAACAAGCGGCGCTAAAATCATTCCTCTGTTGACTTTCTCTGGAATCTGATCAGATCTTTTGGGTGTCCTGTATAGCCACAATGGTCACGTACTCACGTGCCCCCTAGCGAAAAAAATTGTAGTGTAAATTTTCGAAAATATTAGGCTTCTTTTGTAATTAAGCTATTTTATATTATATTTCTGATGTAGGCTAACGAAGTGGATCTGGATGAGCTCAAGAAACTGTCAACAGATTATGGCGTGACCAACGAATTAACCACCAAAGGTCTTACGCCAGATTGCTTATGCTTATACTATCTTTACATATTTAAAATATAATTAAGCTATTTTATATTATAGTTTCTTCAACATTTCAGGTCAAACCGACTTTTATTTTACCTGCTTGAGGACGGATCAGAGAAAGGAGGCAACACTCTTCTACCTCGAGCATGGACACCCACTTGGAGCAATGTAGATAAAGCAATATCAGTGTCCAGTAACGGGTCGTCTAGAATATTCAAAGAAATTGCGCAAAAGCTGACAATGCCACAACCTCATTCGTAGCACTTTATTCCACCATTTAAAGCAGAGAGATAACCTACTTTCTTTGAGCGATATCATGGTCATGTTAAACATGATTTCAGTTGTTTGATACCACACAGTGAAGTAATTTTTTATAGTTTCAGTATTATCTTGGTTGCTTTCAATGGGTTTGTTCAGTAGGGTGGTTGTGTTGTTTCATGAACGTCCGTGTGTGTGTAGTAAGTATGCAAACTGAGAGTCATCTGCATGTTTATATACACTGAATTCTGTGACTGCAGCTGCTGCGATCTCAGTTGAATACAGCATCCTTGGCGTTTTGCGGGTCTATTAATCGTATCATTACAGGTTTAGCTACAGCATAAGGTGAAACAGGATGAGTACTTTCGGCATTGGAATGTAAATTCAAGTGATTGCTTGAATTAGTGTTAGAATGTAAACCAAAACGAAACAACATCAAAAATCCCGCCGCAGCGCGGCGGGTTACCGACACTTGTTTTAAATACATATCATCGTTATTAAAATACAAGTTATATATTTAATTAGTTACCTAATTTTTCTTTGTTTTTAGATTAGAAGCTCGTACTTAGATATACTTATGAGAGATTTGATTCTAATCGCTTGCAAATTTATATTTGAATTATAAATTTTTTCGATTTACATAGAGGTGCAAGGCAAACGAGCAACAAGCTGCACCGCTAGCTCTTTTTGAATTACAAAGCCAATTCTTTTAAAAACTACGTTTGCAGATCTAGATGTCATAATATTGCTATGCATAACTCGTTGGACTCTGTTGAGGAGCTCCACAGCCTCAGTTGTAAGGAAACCTATAGTATCAAATGCGAAAGGAATAAAAACATGCTGATTTTCAATGCACGCTTTCTCGTGTTTTACACCATTAAAAAGCCTTTGATTTCCCGCCATATTTCACCATCATTCCACCCATTTTGATTCTTCTTCACGCTTTTAACCAAATTCAAAATCTAAACCGAAAGATCGATTATAAAATGTCGCATTCATGGTTATTTCGCGCTTTAAATTTTCGATTTTCGTTCATATATGTAGTCATGATGTTCACTAAGTTGATCTTCAAAACGAAAAATTTTGATACCGTTAAAGTGTAGGGATTCCGTGTGTACGATTAATAACAAGATGATCAACAGAATAATGATAAGGAAGTGAATAGGGAGGGTATTGAAGTAATTAGTGATGACGTCGTTAAAGTTTAGGGATTCGGTGTGTACGATCAATAACAAGATGATCAACAGAATAATGATAAGGAAGTGAATAGGGAGGGTATTAAAGTAATTAGTGATGACGTCAACAATGGAGGAAAGATAGTTACATATGATGTTAGCAGTGGAGGTTGAGGCAATGGATGGAGAAGACAGGTGCAGTTTGGTGATAGTTAGGGCAGTATGGAAAATGTTATGAATAAAAATGATCCACTTGTAAGACTAGAGAGTGTAGGGACTAGTTCTATTAAGTTATTGATAGTGTACGGGAGCTTTAGCCCAATTGGCTGGAGCTCATATACTATAAGTAGTGCCATTAAGGCTAAAGCCCATCATGTTATACCCAAAACCGAGTTTTAAGTATTAAATAACGAAATGCCATTGGAATACTTGACTAAGACTTTTATGAGTCGAGAGACTCGACATGATTGGTTAGTCAACGGATGTTAAGTTAAAGTCAACCCGATAGTCAAACTAATACTCAAAGTAAGTGTAATATGGTTATAGAACATACAATGTGTCACAATTATAATAGAAATAGACTAAAAGGACTAAAGTCGTCAAATGTTGAATGAAATATAAAGTTTAATGTAGCCAAACTATAAGCAAAGAGACTTGCGGGACCGAAGGTGTCTATTTGTGAAATAACTTTAAGATGAAGGAAGTCTTATACATAAATTCCCACGTTTTCTAGTTCCTTCTCATTTGGTGTCTAGACTTTTATGTGTGTGTGGTTATGGCGTGAGGACCAAGAACAAGGACGAAAAAATGAATCTTTGATGATCATTTGAAGAAGAATTAAGGTCTAAATCAAGGGTTATAACAACAATCTCCTAAAAGTAAGTAACCTAAATCTTGAATTAATTAGTGATTTAAGAAGTTAGGGTGTATGAACCCTAAATTAGGAATTTGGGTAAAAAAAAAAGAGTTTAAAAGCTAATTAAAGAGGTTATAGTAATTATGGAATAAGATTTATTGAATTTAAGTTAGTGTTTATGGGTTAATTATCATATGATCATTATATGGTTATGTGATGATAAGAGTTGTTAAGAGGTGAGCTATGGTTCTATTAACCGTTGTTATAGTAGTTTGATTATGTGTTAGGTTCATATGATCTTGGTCCAAATTTGCAAGAGAAGGGAATGATGACAATGGATGATGATGTTGGTATAATGATAACTAGCTTAGATATGAGGTAAGTAACTTGGTTACTATTTGTTTAATATGAAAGTTATGATATGTTGTGATTATGATTCAAAGTGTTAAGATTGGTTATAGCTGCTTAGAAGTATGATGAAATAGAGACTTGGTTAGTTGAGAGACTTAGTGTTAGTCCTTAATTTTGGAAGGACAAGGTATGTGTTAATTATTCTGATGTGCTTATGTGTTCATAATGCTAATATGATGATTGACATGTTAATCATGTATTAACTAATTACTTGCTAAGCGTTTTCGCTTACCGTAATAGTTGCAATATTTTTTTGTAGGTTCTATGCGAAGAAGGTAAAGCCTTCGTAAAGGCTTAGGATTGGCACGGCTTGGAAAGCGTATTTGGATTTATGCGAGTAAGCATAGTTTAGGACGCCGAGCTGAATCATGGTTGAAGTGAATATGTTTTTATATGTCTTTTAAGGTGTCAAGTGTGTAGGTGTATTTATAACTGGTGCATGGTATAAATTATATTTGAAAATAGGTAAAAAAATGGTGTCTTGCAATAACCATTCTTACCCATTTTTAATGTTAATGGGTTAAAATTGATCAAATACTATTTGAATGGTTATGGAAATGTTAAGTAATGATTTTGTTATGTCTTTGATCAAGGTTGTGTTTGCTTAAATAAGTTTTCCAGAAAATAAAGCTTTGATGGCTCCCAAAGTCTAAAATTTTGCACTAAAAGTGTGAAAGCTTTGATGGTTCTCAAAGTCTATAATTTTGCACTAAAAGTGTGAAAGTTCTGAAGTGTAAGATATAGGATTTCACAAACACATCAAACCATAATCACATGAGGCGTTAACAAGTTTTAGAGAGAGAAAGTTCTAGTGAGAGAAATGGAAGAGAGTTAGGAACTATGTGAAAACAAAGAAAAATGGTATTGAAGCTCCAACCCTCTACCTTGGGAGGTAGAGGGTATTTATACTGTCTTACAATAAACGCCACCTACGGGCTGTGGATCAGGCATACAGTGGGTAAATACCCGTCCGTCCTCCACGGTTTTACTTGACTAACTACTTACTAACATTAAATAACTACGACTACGAGCTTTCTAATGATTACATATACTTGAGGTGACCGACACTTTAATGACTGAATTTTCTAATTCCTAACAATCTCCCCCTAAGGGAGGTCACCTCAATTTACACAGAATACAAACAGATATTACATTAAGATTGTTCTTGAATTATTGTTTAAGTTCTTTGCTTAGTAGCTCGTAGTCTTTGATTCTTCATGTTATCCATGTTTGAATAATTCAAGTGGAGGTCTTTAACTGATCCAAGTGATGATGAGTTTTGAGCCAGCTTTGAGATCATCAGCATACATAAATCTCTGACTCTTCCATTGTGGTGTTGACATTATGTGACGTTGTGACAGTGGACCGACATGCTCACATTCTGGACCATGGTTTCTTCTTATCAGAGTAGCGGAAGCTTTAGTTGATTCATGATATTTGCAGCAGCGTAGCAGAAGCATGGAGTGAAAATATCAGAGTCGTTGATGCACTTATCATGATTTCTTTTGAGATAAATGTGTTGTGTGAGCATGCGGCTATGGATTGACCTCTCCATTCTGATCAGCTACAAACGTTGGGCGTACCTGCATACAACAGTTAGCAATAAAGCGCACGAAAGTGTCTTTGAGCACTTTCGTTGAATTGAGGTACACGGCCCACCGTTCCCCGTTGATCAGTACAAGTACTGCTTGTGATCAGGTATAATTCCGAAGAATCTCTTTGACAGGGTTTCGCAGCTGCTCTAGCTGTTCTCAAACCGGAACGTCTCAAAGAAGACAACACGGAGTGAGTTAACCAGCAAATTTGAGATTCACTGATTGATGAAAAGAGATTTGAAAAACAATCGTGTACTGCTCAAGATAAAGTGTTTTTGCAATACAACGAAGGTTTTAAAGAAAATCAATTATCAATCATAAACACCTTTTATTTTTAAAATATTAATACACAGTCGATGTACTAGAGAAAAGAGTTTCAAGCACAACGACCGGTTTTTCAAAGGTAACCGTCAATCCATAACCTGAACCAGGATTGATTCAAGAATTTGAATCGCCCCATTGTTTCTGTTCAGTTGTCACATGGTTGATCTATTGGATAGATCTCACATGCCACCTACCAAGAGCTTGTTTGATGTTGGCTCTAGAAGGCTTTCCATCTTCATTGTGAATATGTTAGTAAATCACTCAGATGTTCTGGAAATACCACAAGGATAATGCGTAGGACTCTAAAAGTATATTCTGTCTTTCCACATTGTGTGAAACAGAGAGTCTTCATTGATTGTGTCCTTAATGAGATTTATTGATGATCTCGTGGCTCTAGACTCAATTGTGCACATTTGGTTCCTATGCCAGAGACTAGGGAGAGGGTCTCCTTCTTCAATATCAACCATCTCTAAGAGGAGGTCGATAGATAATGTAGGTTCCCCTGTGAGAATGAAACAAGTCCTTTTAAGAGGAACTTGAGTAGCTTGGGAAGTTGTAGTGCAGTGCGTCACTGGGTCTATGACGTCTTGTCTTCAATACCGGTGTTACCTCGGTAACAGCCAGTAGCATATGAATTGAACCCGGTTTCTGCCCTAAGGTTGAAAATAATGGAGGGCTATTTGTTTTCACCCTTTTCTCATTTATTTCTTTTTCATTCTTCAACCCCTTCAGTGCTTACCGAGACTTCATTACTAGAACCTTGTTGGGTTTATTCCAGTTCTAGCTCTATTTCAGTCCGCACTCTTCCCATATCTCACTTTTCTCCTTTTTTCATCATACCTAAGAACTCTACACTATCTAGTGGATTGTCCCTGGGTAGATCCTTCCGGCTCTGGCGGGATCGTGGGAAAGAATGCCTAACCTAACCAACCTTATATCACCATACATAAAGTAAATTTGGTCGGTCTATTTGGTATTGTTCATCTGCCATTGGAACCAATTGAAAACCATTTGAAAAACAATCCAGGTACTTGAGATATATTATTAAAGCATTTTGTACCTGAATCATTTTTGATATTTTAGAAACAGCTCCCCCTCAACATGTGCATCATAATTTTAAATAGTTTTGGCACATGGAGGCAAGAGAACTTGAAAATCTCAGATTAAAAGAATGAAAGATTTGATTCTTTGATCAACAATTTCTAAAATATATCAACATCACTTTCCCGATCATAATTAGTAGTTTTCATACTTTGTTAAGAATATTTTAGGAAAGGATGTGGTTTTCAAAAATTTGCTCCCCCTCAATATGTGCATCTGATTTTGAAATTGTTTAGCACATATTAGGGAAAACCTGCACTTTGGAACAAATTAATCACGTTTCAATCCTTTTTGGTTTAAAATAGATGCTCCCCCTTAACATGTGCATGAAAAATTTGAAATCGTTTGGCACATGAATGGAGGAGAGTATGCTAAACACTTATAAAAACCAATTATCGAATTATCAGTTTAAATCCAATTTAAATCACAAATTCTCCCCTGATCACAATTTTCAAATCCTTTGATATTTGTGATCTCTATTAATTTAAATTAAATTTTAAGAATTTTTTAGGAGAATAGTGAGTTGCTTTTGAAAAACATTTTAACTGATAAGGATCGGACTTAGAGACTTTAAACTCCATTGATCAATTATGCATAAATATCTATTGAAAACATAACATTAGCCAAGGTCTTGAACCACTTGTATAAAACATTGTTCATTTTGATTATCCAAAAGTAGACCTTGCTCGTTTACGTGTCAATTGTTTAAAAAAAATACTCTTTTTAATTCGATTGAAATCATTCTCCCCCTCAATCAATGACACAAGTTGTTGATTGAGAGATAGAGATTTCGACAGATGATAAGCTCAGATGATTTTCAAAAATAATAGAGTACGAGGTATTTTCAAAGCAATTTTGTTTACATAAGATGACAAATATTTTTTAGAAGAATCATTAGACGGAAAAATATTTGGAAAGAAAACATTTGTCTTTTTTGTGACAAACATTTGTTTTATGAATCAGAGCATGAGATTTGAAAAATAAGATTAAGCATGGCTCTGTTCTTTACTTTTAAAACGGGTTACTGCCTGAAATGACAATAAACCACCATTTTTCTCCGCCTTTTTTTTTTAAACAATTTATGTACATTCGAAGAGCATCTAAAAACCCGTGACATTCTTTGAATGTCAACACAAAGTCCGTAGATGATATCGAATAAAAAATAATAATAAAAAAACATGACAAAATAACAGTATTTTTTGATACTTTTCAAGATTTTCTAATTTTTATGGATTTTTGAAAATTTTTTATTTTTATATTTTCTTTTGTGGGTTTTGAAATTTTGTATTTTGCTTTTTGAATAAATATATACAAGAGATAGATGAAGAAAAAAAAACCATTTACTCCTCGTCTTCCTCTTGAAGACGTTTGAGTGTTTCCGGTTGTAGGCTCTTTAGACCAAGTCGTGGAAGGATAAACTCAAAACATTCTCTAGAAAGAGCTTCGGTGAAGATGTCTGCTAACTGGTATTCAGACCTCACAAAATAGAGTTCTACCACACCTTTTTCCACTTGTTCCCGAATGAAATGATGTCGAATGTCAATGTGCTTTGCTCTTGAATGTTGAACGTTGTTGCACGAGAGAGCAATGGCACTTTTGTTATCATAATACAGAGGGATTTTGTTGAATTCAAAGCCATAGTCAGATAATCGGGATCTCATCCATAGGATTTGAGCACAACAAGATGACATGGCTATGTATTCAGCCTCTGTAGAGGATATAGAAGTACTCATTTATTTCTTTGAAGACCAGCTCATAAGCTTATCACCCAAAAACTGAGCACCTCCAGACGTACTTCGACGTGTATCTTGACATCCTGCATGGTCAGCATCTGCATAGGCTGTTAGTGACATACCGGTGTCCTTCGGGTACCAAAGTCCCATGTTGATGGTTCCTTGAAGATACCGAAAGACCCGTTTAACCGCTTCAAGGTGCTTTTTGGTAGGCTTAGCCTGGTATCTAGCACACATGCATACAGCGAACAGAATATCAGGTCTACTGGCTGTGAGGTACATCAGGGATCCAATCATACTTCGATATTTCGTTTGATCTACCATGATCCCTGAGTGGTCCTCATCCAGTTTGGTATGTTCCACCATGGGAGTGTCAACGGTGTCACAAGAGTCAAATCCAAATTTCTTTAAAATTTCATTTGCATATTTAGATTGATTAATAAAAATGCCTCCGGGACTTTGTGAAATTTGTAATCCCAAGAAAAATGACATTTGTCCCATCATTGACATTTGAAATTTGGAGCCCATCTCCTTAGAAAAACGGTCACATTCATTGGGGTCAGTCGAGGCAAAGATAATATCATCAACATATATTTGAACGTGAATTAAATGTTTGCCTGACTTTCTGGTGAACAATGTCGGATCAACTGCTCCTTTGTTGAATCCAGTAGATAGAAGAAAATTTGATAGCGTGTCATACCATGCCCTTGGAGCTTGCGTCAAGCCGTAAAGAGCCTTCTTCAAGCGATAGACATGAGTAGGACGCTCTGGATTCACAAAACCTTCTGGTTGGCTGACGTATACGACTTCTTTAAGATCTCCGTTAAGAAAAGCCGTCTTTATATCCATCCGATAGACTATCATATTCTTACTTGCAGCATTAGCCAGGAAGATTCTGATTGCCTCGATGCGTGCAACTGGAGCAAATGATTCTTCAAAGTCAATACCTTCTTCTTGACGGTATCCTTTTGCAACCAATCTAGCCTTGTTCTTTAATACATCGCCATGCTCATCAAGTTTTACTTTGAAGATCCACTTTAGAGCAATGATCATAGCACAGTCAGGAGCAGGTACTAATTCCCATACATCTAGTCGATCAAACTCATGAATTTCATCTTGCATGGCATTGAACTAGATGTCTTCATTCATGGCAGTTTTAACATCTTTTGGTTCGAACTTAGATAGTACGGAGTTGAAGAAGCACCATAAGGCATCAGTTGAAAGTTGTTTGCGAGTGGATACTGGACGAGAGGGATTTCCAATGATGTTGTCCAATGGGTGATCATGTGTCCATTTTCTAAGGTGTTCTTGTGGTTGTTGTTGAGGAACTGAAGTAGCAGAGTCGATTTCTCCTGATGAAGATGGTTCTGATGATCATTCAGGAGCAAATATGTTTTCAAAGGGGGCATCTTCGGGGAGTAGCAAAGGGATTCTCTCCGTCAAGGGTGCCCGAAACAATTCCATGATGTACACTCGATGATTGATGATTTGTTGATGAGACAGAGTGATCAGCAGCAGGCGCTTCTTGACTTAACGACATAGAAACTGAAAGGTTAACTTCATTGACAGGGATAGAAGCAGCCTCTGTTGATGGAATTGATAGATAATTAGCAATTGGCTCATAGTGTTCATCAAACATTGGATCAAACAGTTTCTTCAAGTCATCTTCTGAAGGAGGTACATAAGGAGTTGCTGGCGAAGAATCGTATACAAGAGTAGAACTGATGGGACTACTTGATGATGCAGGTCCAAAACTGGGTTGTCCAGGAGCCATTTGACTGGTTAGTTCATCGAACGTAACGTGAATTGTTTCCATGATATTTTGGGTTCTTTTGTTGTAGATTCGGTATCCTTTTCTGCTTGGTGCATATCCTACAAAAACTCCAATGTCCGCTTTAGCTTTAAGTTTGCCTAAGTCTTGACCCTCATTAGTTGGATAAAACAATGCACCAAACACACGAAGGAATGAATGATTAGGTTTTCGATTGTGGACAAGTTCATATGGAGTTTTTCCATGAGAAGTGTGAATTAGGGATCGATTTTGAGTGTAGCATGCAGTGGCAATAGCTTCAGCCCAGAGAAACATTGGAACCTTTGAGTAAATCAGCATTGTTCTAGCGGCTTCCACAAGAGTTCGATTTCGTCTTTCAACAACACCGTTATGTTGAGGAGTTCGTGGAACACTTCTTTGATGACTGATTCCAACACTTTCATAAAACTCACAAAGTTGTTTATTGACAAACTCAGTTCCATTGTCTGTTCGGATGATTCTGACAATTTTGTTAAGTCGAACCTGCAGCTGTTTGATAAGTTTAATGATGATATATGGAGTTTCGTCCTTTGTCCTTAGGAACTTAACCCAAGTTAAACGAGAGTAATCATCAACCACAACTAACACATATTTCTTTCCAAAAATATTCTGCACTCTCATGGGTCTACATAAATCCATGTGAATGGTATGAAGAACTTCCATAACTGAGTTTGTAGGTTTGGGTTTGTGGGCATACTTCTTGATTTTTCCCAATTGGCATGCTGAACAAAGATGATCCTTTTCATACTTTAGTCTAGGTAAGCCTATTACTAAGTCCTTTCTGGAGAGATCATTTAGTGTGCCAAAGTTCAGGTGATTTAGACGACGATGCCATAACCATGACTTTGTTTTCGAAGCCTTTGACAACAAGCAGATTGGAGAAGACTTCATCATATCTTCGATAGAGATGGTGTATAGATTTGAACCACGTGTTCCTCTTAAAAGTTCTTTACCATCAAGTTCTCTAATGAAACAAGTATGTTTTCTGAAAGCCACTTCTAGATCAGAATCACAGAATTGACCGACAGAGAACAAGTTATGACCAAGACCTTCAACGTAATATACCCGGGAGATAACACTATCACCGACAACATAATCTCCATAACCCATAATTGCACCGAAATGATCATTCCCGAATCTAACAGTCCCGATGAATTTACTCACAAAGTTCATGAGCCGTGACCGGTCTCTAGTCATATGCTTGGAACAGCCTGAGTCCAGGTACCACAGAACAATTTGAACGATCTGCAATTGAACACAGACAAGAAAGGATAACTGGATAAATGGGATCCCCATGCAAGAATGGGTTCCATTTGGTTAGTAACAGTGATTGGAACACCCACATCAGAAGTAGAAACAATGGAATCATCAGGGATAGATGCAGTACTACTGTCAGTATTTGACCTATTCAAAGTATGTTTATTTCTTAAAGGAATAGTTCTACCAGTAGGCATCCATTTCCTAATGGGCATTGATCTAGATAATTTAGGGCACATCTCATTAAGATTGAATTTGCGACCAGTAGGTATCCACTGATAAGTTACTAAATTTCCTTCCTGTGGGATTCCAATGTTTTCTAACCTTCTTCCGCCATTGCTTTCTACCCTTCTTAGCTTGATTTTTGCATTAACAATACTAACATGGCATTTAACAGCATTAATCAACTCATTCACACCACATTCATGATTAGTAACAGAAACCAAGCAATCATCATTACATGTTTTGCCAAAAGTAGCATAATTCTAATTAATTACAGTACGCTTATAGCTAATACTAGAATCAACACGATTCATTTTATTCAACTCAAACTTAATGTTCCTAGGGTGATCTTCTACTTTCTTCCATTGAACAATTTTAGGTTACGAGGTCCTATCTTGCTTTGTATTGCCTGGAGGCTTTGACCCGCTAGCTTTTGTGTCACTGATAACTCCTGTAGAGGGAATTATGGGAACATTAGTTGGTTGGGCTACCTTATGCATTCCTGAACTAGAAGTGCATGGATCTGTACTACTTGAGGGCACTTTAAAGTTCACTTTTTTAACACTGGGCATAGAATGGTTTGCATACTTAGCACTAGGCATAGAACAAGGCATTACAGCTTTATTTTTCTCACATAAGGATTTTGGACATGTTGCTCTTAAACATTCTAACAGCTCCTGAGATCGTTTGGCCTGAATGCAAGCAAACCTAATTTCACTATCAAGTGGCTTGTTTATGTAATCTTCTTCAACAATCTCACGGAGACATTCTAGACTATCCTTAAGGTGAGCGAGATAGTTATGAAACACAAGTTCGTTATTTCTAAGATGAGGAGGAATATATTTAATAGTCACAGTATATTTGCAGTATGTAGATGACTTTGATGCAACATTCTCATTAAAGATAAGTGACATTTTTCCTTTTTCCTGACTCCTCAGATTCTCAATTTCCTTTTGTAAAGTTGTTATTTTTTCGTTGTTCTTGTCACGAGTGACTTTCATTGAATCATATAACTCTTTAAAGTGTCGTTTAACCTTTTCATTTTCTTTTAGAAAACTCTCATTTTCCTTTTGTAAAACATTAACCAAGTTTTGAAGATGAAAAGTTTGAGAGCACTGAGAATCTAAAGGAGGAGGCATTTGGGAGCCAGTCACGTTGTTCTTTTCACCCTTTAATTGTGAAATTTGGGCTTTCAACTTTCTGATCGTGTTACAATGAGCTTGAATCTGTTCGTCACGTTTGTTTTTTTCAAAAAGTGCATCAAACTTTGGAACGTTTGAGGATGTCTTGATGTTTGAGGTTTTGACATTTTCCTTGACATGTTGATATTTTAATTGCAAATCAAAATGTTCAAGTTTTAGCTAAGAAAGGTGTTTTACCAAATTTTCGTGATCATCCTGATCAATTTTATCATTTAGTTCTGAGTTTTTGTTTTCAAGCTCAATGACACGATCATGGGAGACTTTCAAAGCAGCAGTTAATTCATGAAATTGAGAAGCAGTAATAGAATGCTTAGTAACAGTATAAAACACATCTTGAGCCACACAACTTAATACTAAGTTCTCATTTAGGATATGCAAATTCTTCCTTTCAATTTCATTATATTTGAGTTCCCGTTCATAATCATTTACCTTAACAATCATTGCATCAAATTCCTTTTCCATTTCTTTGATATCTGAGTTAATCCCCTTTTGAAGACTTTCAAATTGACCTTTTAATTGTTTAAAGAAAGGCATGACCTGAGTTAAATAGCATTCTTTAGTTTGCTCAAAACCCATTTCCCCTTCAGTTATCCCTGTAGGTGTGATTCTCTTCTTACATGTCTTCTCAAAATCAACAAATAGTTGATAAAAAAACATACAGGCTGATTAAGGTCTTGCTATTAGTGGCAATAGTTCTAGGAACTAAGTGCATTGGTGTATTTGGAGGATACACAGTGGCTGCAGGCATTTTCCTAAAGGGAGTGTTTATTTCAACAAGTACATTAACTTTTTGTTTATCCATATCTTTCTTCCAAAAAATCTGTTCTGGGGTTAATTGAGTTTGATGCTTAAACATGTTCAGGGAGATCCAATTTTCCTTAGTGTAATCATGGGGTATGATCGTTATGTTATTCTTTTTACATGCATGATCGTTAAGCTTTTTATCCATTTTCTCCCTAGATGCATCATCTAATTTTTTGTCCTCTTCTGTGCTTCCAATACAAGATGGTGTTTGCCTAGGCTTAAGAATCTCATTACCATCATATAGTACCTTATGAGCAGCTCTAGCCTTTTTACCTACCACGGGATTTGGTTCTTCAACAATGTGAATATTATGCTTATCGCTTAAGACTCTATGCTTAGTGATCATGTGAGCAGTCTGAATGGTATTCCCTTGTACGTACAGATTATTTTCAAGCTTGTTTTTCAAAGTTTTTAAGTTGGAAAATTCATTTAAAAGTTTTGATTCCTTAGCATTAAATTCCTGCTTAAGCACTTTCACATTTTCTTGAAGTTCTTGTTTTTGCTTAGCAGTTTTAGAAAGCTTTTCTTCTAAGGAATCTAGCTCTTGTTTTAATATTTCTTCCCTAAAATTACTTTTTCTAATAATTGCACGCATTTGGTCATCCATTTCCTGCTCACGGGTAGTTAACACAAACTTAGCACATTGTTCATACATAGCTACTTGTTTTTATAGGCATTCAGTTCAGAGATAACAGAATTATCAGGGGCACATACAGTGTATTCATCAAAGACATAGTCATCATTGACTGCAGAAGATGCATCACTTGGTACAATCACACTTTCACTTTGTGTCACATATTGATCATATGGGACAATATTACTATTACCCACATTATCCATATCTGATTCATTAGTTACATGTGTTTGTACATTGATATGCATCTCTTGCTTATCAACTTCATCGTACAGTTTTAATACCTCAGAGATGATTGATTCTTTGGAAGGACCGGCCTGCTTTGATGATGAGACCTTTGGAGAGACCATTGGAGAAATGTTAGCCATGAAGATTGTCTGGGCAGTAGGTTCATCATAGACATCAGAGTCATATGCATCACAATCGGCAACTTGAAAGGCATTTTGATGAATGTGACCTATTTCCTGAATTGGCTGCTCATCCACATCTGCATCATATGTCTTAGCATTCCCTTCTGCAAGAAATAACAACTCCTCTTCATCCAAAACTGCACCATTGTCCTGAGCTTGCACAAGCAACATCTTGTCTCTAAAGTATTCTGCATTTTGAGGAAGTTTTGGAGATGTGTAGTTCCTTGCAATGTGTCCATCACCACCACAGTTGTAGCACTTGATTGGCTTTACTTATCCCTGATTGTTATTTCTGCCACGATTCTGATTAGCCACATACCCTCCACCTACTCCACCTCTTCCCTGTTCATACTGCCTTCCTTGAACTGGTTGCACCATAACCTTTCCATCTCTAACAGTAGCTTGATTATGTGGGTTGGACGCTGTTATGAGGTTATTTTTGGTGTGAGGAGTGGTATTCAGATTTTGACTAACCATGAGAGACAGTTGATTGATGAAGTTTTCCATGATTGTGTTTGAGTCTGGAGGCTTATATGCTGGATTAGGAATGAGCTTGTAGTTACCATTACCCGTAGGTATGACTTGAGAAGCTTTGGTGGTAATTCCAACATTTGTGTAAAAGGTTGTTGAATCATTTGAAGAACTTGTTTCTCCCTGTTTAGTTTTGAACTATTCAAGAATCATTCTTTCAAACATAGCATGTCTCTCGTTCTGAAGGAGGAAGGCATACAGCTGCTCATAGTTGGTTTTCTTCAATCCTTTGGTTAGCTTCACAGAGGTGACAAATTTGTGCCATTCGGGATTCATGTTGTTCACAAACTTTGAGTTCAGCTGAATATTTGGCATGGTCATTTTGATATTCCACATATCATTCACAAGCTTGTGGAATCTCACGTAATATTCATAGACACTTTCTTCTGGTTTCATCTTAAAGTGCTCAAATTCATCATACAGTTGTGATTCTCTGTCTTCCTTAGTTAATTCAGAACCCGAGAGAAGCATCTTGACATTATCCCAAACTGCCTTGGCTTCAGTGTTGTGATTGATAAGCTTGTAGATATCTTTTGGAAGACCCTGAAGTATAATGTTTGAAGCCCTGATATCTGCATCGAATCTCTTTTTCTCCTTATCACTGAGCTCATCATACGTCTTTGGTCTGTCCAATCCAAAGATCATTGTTCCATCTGCAGCAGTATCAATTATGTCTCTTGTAGTCTCAATCTGATAAGGTCCTTCATCAATTGACTTGAGAATGTTAACTCCATTTTCCTTTCCCAGACAATACAACCTAATTCGTTGAGCCCATGAGTCATAGTCAGTTCTGGCAAGCATGGGTGGACGAGTGTCTGAACCAGCTGCTTGAACGTCCTCAGCTACTGTAGAGATGATTGTAGGCACGTTGGTAGACATGTTTACATATTTCACGGGATTTTATAACTCTATGATTAAACCAGGAAATAGATTCTTTCATGGGATTTTACTAAATCAATAGAAAACCGTATTAGGAACAAATATCAACCAAGTCGCTATAACCCTTGAACCAAGTCGCTAAGTCACCAAGTCGCTAAGTAGCAACTCGCTAAACCTCAAGTTGCTGTGAATCAACTCGCTAAGCACAAGTCGCTGAACACAAGTCGCTAAAGCACCAAATCGCTAAGCAGACAAGTCGCTAAAGAGCAACTCGCTAAGTATCCAAGTCGCTAAGAATCAACTCGCTAAGAACAATAAGGACAAGTCGCTAGAAATAATAGAGACAAGTGGCTACGCCAACCAAGTCGCTAGCCTAAGTGGAACCTCCACTACGTTGTACTGTTTGTCGGCTTGTCTCAATAGACAAGTCGCTAGGCTCAAGTCGCTACTCCTCTAACTACAAGTCGCTGGAAATTAACAAAGTAACTCGCTACCCAGAAAACAACTCCGAGAGCCAAGTCGCTAGGTAGAAAACTTTAAGCACAATGCTTTTCAATCCAAAACAAGCCTAACCACAATGATTCAAGCTTTACAAATCAAAACCCAAGCACATACAATGATTCTAAACACAAAAGTACACTCAAAATTCAAACTTTAACACAAGAAATGATCTAAATAATGCAAAAACCACTAAACTTTTTCAAACCCAAAAACCATATAAAACCACTAGAAATCCAAGGATATGTAAGAGAGATGATCAAACCATGGCTCTTGATACCAATTGTAAGATATAGGATTTCACAAACACATCAAACCATAATCACATGAGGCGTTAACAAGTTTTAGAGAGAGAAAGTTCTAGTGAGAGAAATGGAAGAGAGTTGGGAACTATGTGATAACAAAGAAAAATGGTATTGAAGCTCCAACCCTCTACCTTGGGAGGTAGAGGGTATTTATAGTTTCTTACAATAAACGTCACCTACGGGTTGTGGATCAGGCATACAGTGGGTAAAGACCCGTCCGTCCTCCACGGTTTTACTTGACTAACTACTTACTAACATTAAATAACTACGACTACGAGCTTTCTAATGATTACATATACTTGAGGTAACCGACACTTTAATGACTGAATTTTCTAATTCCTAACATGAAGGCTCTCAAATGACAGAATTTTATGAGCAGATTTTGTCGGCTTTCTAAAAATGATATCTCACAAACCTTAATGAGATGTATAGAGAGCCTCAGATTTTGTTATTATATAAGGCTCTCAAATGATTCTCTAGCTACTAGAATATTTGTTTCAGTTAGGCTCTCAGTTTGGGAGGGAGCAATTTTTTAGGATTTAGAAAATCTTGTAGTTAAAGAGTCGGTCACCTCAAGTATATGTATTCGTTAGAAAGCTCGTAGTCATAGTCATTTAGTGTTAGTAAGTAGTTTGTTAAGTAACACCGTGAAGGACGAACGAGTCTTTACCCATTGTATGCCTGATCCATAGCCCATAAGAGGCGTGTCTTGTATGAACCTATAAATACCCTTTCCCTAGAAAGGCAAAG
Source organism: Chrysanthemum seticuspe (assembly GCA_019973895.1). Classification (NCBI taxonomy): domain Eukaryota; kingdom Viridiplantae; phylum Streptophyta; class Magnoliopsida; order Asterales; family Asteraceae; genus Chrysanthemum; species Chrysanthemum seticuspe. Next base: position 279,743,782 of record BPTQ01000007.1, read on the forward strand.
GATTGGAGCTTTCATAATTCATTTTTCTTTCTCTCACTAAAGTTCCCAACTCTCTTCCACTTTCTCTCTCTAGAACTCATTTCATACGCCTCTTGTATTGTGTTTTTGTGTGATTGTGAAAACCAATATGTTACACAATTTACAGTGGTTTGTTTACAAGTAATTAGTGATTTAAGAAGTTAAGGTTTAGGAACCCTAAATTGGGAATTTTGGTAAAAGGTTTTTAAAATCTAATTAAAGAGGTTATATTAATTATGGAATAATATTAATTGATTTTAAGTTAGTGTTTTTATGGGTTCATTATCATATGATCATTATATGATTATGTAATGATAAGAGTTGATTTGTTAAGAGGTGAGCTATGGTTCTATTAACCATTGTTATAGTAGTTTGATTATGTGTTATGTTCATATGATCTTCATCCAGATTAGCAAGGGAGGAGAATGATGACAATTTATGATAATGTAGGTATAATGATAACTAAATTGGATGTGAGGTAAGTAACTTAGTTACTAATTGTTTAATATGAAAATTATGATATGATGTGATTATGACTGAAACAGTTAAGATTGGTTATAGTTTCTTAGAAGTATTGTTAATACAAATAATCCAAGAGATCTATGTTTGTAGTTTTGTTTTTGTGTGATTCTCTAGGTTCCTCTTAAAGGCCAGATCACCACCTTTGAAGTCAAGCAAGCTCAAGTCCATGAGTTGCCATGCTTCCTCATCATCAAGACTACTGAAGTCCTCTTGTTGATGGTTCTTTTCTTTCTCTAAGAAGTGTAGTGTTGAAGACATTAGTGAAAGATGTCTCAAGTGTCAAGACGAAGACATTAGTGAAGGGTGTCGATCGTCCATATTGTAGGCATTAGTGAAGGGTGCCTAGAAGTCAAGTCACAAGGCATTAGTTAAGGGAGTCTTGAAGATCTAGGAAAAGGCATTAGTGAAAGGTGCCTAAAATGTACATTCGATATGGTGTGTTTCGATGTACAAGATAGATTAGTATTGGATCCAAGGATATTGATATCCTTGATGATGTTGTAATAAGGAGTTGGTCTCCTTTGGGGTTAGTCGTTGGTGTAGTGTTGGGTAGTAGTTCCTCCATTGTAATGGAACTCGGTACTTAGCCTAGTACCGGATAAAGTGTAGGCGACGTTGTGGTAGGTGTGGTTCACCTTGGTGTGAAAGAACCCGGTGGTTAGCCAAGTACCGGAAAAAGAGTAGGCAACGTTGTGAAGGTTTCTCCACCATAAGGAGTCGGTGTTTTGTAGTGATTACGAACTCTCGAGTAGGTGACTCGAGGAGTGGAGTGGGGCAAGGAAGGTGTCCTTGTAGCCGAACCAATATAAATACTCGCGTTGTGGTTTTGTGCTTCTTACTCTTTATCTTTTCATTACATGTTTATATTTCTATATGCTTGTTTGTCAACATCCAACACACATCCAAATAGATTAACATAAGTCGATCTAAATAGTTTAAAACGAGTTTTAATTGGCAAAACTATTCAACCCCCCCTTCTAGTTTTCCACAATTGGCATCAGAGCTTCGTTACCAAGTTTCTTAAAGTATATTGTACTTTAAAAACTTGATACGATCCATGGTTAATTGAAAACTACAAAGAAAGTTTTTTTTTCTTAAAAACAAACACTATGTCTTTTAAAACTCTTTGTTTGGATGTTGATTAGATGACAACATTTTTCTAATTATTTATTCTTCTTTTAATTGCACTAATCTTCTTTGTCATGTTGCTTAGTTAAAGCTCATACCTACCAAGTCATAGGAATCACTTGGTAACAATAATACCTTCCCTAAGAAGGTATCTTAAGCACAAAGGAGCCGAAATTGTCTTCTGACATTTTTTTTGTCACTTGTAAAGACATTCCTAAGTGCATTAGAGGTACAACTTTCCACTTATCTCTATATAACATTAGCTTGATAAATAAGTATGCTTACATAGGTATTTATATGATTATCGTTTGTGCATATACATGTATTATATGTAGCTTCATTAGGAAGTCTTTTCTCACATACGTGTTACTTTTTCATCTAAAGTCGTGGTATATAAAACGTGTGTTTTATTTCACTTAATCCCAAAATCATATCTTTCTAATAATAAAAAAAACACAAATCTCAAAAATTCCACTTTCCTCATAAATAGACCCACCGTCGTCCACTCTATCAAATCCCCACTTTTTCAAATCTTCCACTTTCAAAAATTACCTCTCACTCAAAACTTCATCTTCCTCTTCATCTCATCGCAAACCAAGACCAAGAAGGTTCATCATTAACATGGTCTACATCGCCCTCGTGCTCATCGCCTTAACACTCATTGCTCTTGTGTTCCATATGATGAAGTTCATATACGGAGACATTTACTTTGTGTTGTTAATCTATATTGGGGTTATATACCCAATCCTTTGTATCATTCTTAGCATTGAAATAAAATATTATTAATAGTCTAGTTTATCTAGGTTATTATTATCATAATGTGTTTATCATTTCTTTTGTTTTATATCTTTCGTATTCTTTCGTGATATATTAGAAACCATGAATGCATGCTAAAAGAAAATGTCGGCTGAAACACATATCTTGGTATAAAACCATTAAACTTATGTTTTTATCAAAAATCTGCTTCTGTTACTGCAGATCCACGGATCCCGGCAAGTATACTAGCCGGATCCCTTATAGAAGGGAACCGTGGGAATCGTCCTTCTGGATAACAGATTTTCCATGCAAAATAAAAACCACTTTCTTCTTAAAAGAAATGTTCTACTTGAATGTCAAACATTAAGTTAGTTAAATGTCATTGTTAATAAACATCTTGTAAAAAGGTTAGGTAATCATTGTTTTACCCATAATACGTCACATCCTATTAACTTGTCTTTCCTATAGGTTTCGCTATGTCGCATGAATATGAGTTTGATTTTTCACTCACTAGCGTCTACACTCCTAACATCTCCCTTGAGCCCAACACACCTGGCAATCATGTCCGTGGGTTCAATAATCTCGAAACCCGTCACTTCCACAAAGGACGTATTGTCGACACTCCTCTACAATGCGAAGAAGGTATCAATACCTCCTTCCGAACCATAGGATTGGAATGTCTTCTCAAAATTAACGAGAAAATATGTCCAAGGTTTGTATTGGAATTCTTCCGTCAAGTCGAACTCGTTCGTAACGAGGATCGTTCTCTATCTCTTTGGTTTTGGATCAAAAACCAAAAGTTTGTTTTAACCTTTGGGTAATTTGCTCAAATTCTCTGAATTCTAAATCATGGACAATGTGCCTTCACCGAAGATTGGTCTCTTGATTCTCTCTTCAACTTTCGTGAAGAAAATAGTCCATGTTGTTCTCACATACCCTCCCCGGAAGATTTGAATCGCATAATATGCAAACCTCGACCATATTACTCCGATCCAAACATTATTTTTACACGGGACATCCGAGAAAAGTACAAACCTCTTGCACTCATCCTACGTGAAAATGTTTGGAGTCTTAGGGGAAATCGAGAAATCCTTCCCGCTTGTTGTGCTCACATAATGTATTGTTTGCTAACACAACAACCATACAATCTCGCCTACTTCTTCGCAAGGCGAATTGTAAATCTTCAAGGATCCAAGAACAAACTCATCCCCTATGGAATGTTCTTGACGCGCCTTTATCATAACATCATGTACTTCCAACCTCAATTTCAAAGTCCGTTGTACGTACTTGTGAACAAGATGATGGAACCTCTAAACACATCTCTCATAAAGACTTTCTTCATTCCTGAATCAGCAAACACTCATCAACCATTTGATGATCCTTCTAGCGAAAACGCTCAAGGAACTTAGTAATCTTTCAAATATGATCAAATCCTTAGTATTCATGCTTTATCAATGTAATCCAATTTCTTTCATGAAATAAAACATTTTACATTTGATATCTTAGTGTTAGAACCTCTTTAACTAACCTTGAAAAATAATGAATTGTCAAAATCATTGCATACCTTTAGTAAATGATGACGTATAGTCTATACTCGGGTCACGAACCCGACTAAAGTCCGATACTAACGAGCCCAGCACGAACTGGGCTAAACCGACTTAGGCGGGATACGCCGAAGGTTGTTTATGGAATAGGATATCGGATATCTCCTAATTATGGAGAAAATCGTCTGCCAACCGACTTAGGCGGGATACGCCGAAGGTTGGGGAACACGGAACCAACAAGGATTCCGTGTGTATATAAAGGGAACCCTATCCCTCGTTAAAGGTACGATCAAAAACCCTAACTCTCCTTTAACCCTAAAACCGATTACTTACTCTCACGCCGGAGGATAATCGTGGGAGACAATCCCACGATAAGCCTAACGGTGTTTTCTGTTACTTAGTGCGCAGGTCTCAAGAATCAAGACTCAATTGGTACGAGAGCCGGAGCCCTAACAAGGAACGTCCAACTTTTGTATCAACAAGTGGCGCCATCCGTGGGACCAATCACTAAGAAATAAGAACTAGAATGACGAAGCACGGAAATCAGCGATCGCAAACAGACCTTACAGGAAAGAAGTTGCACATCGGATCAGCTTCCAAACAGACCTCTGGGACAACCAGTGTCGCTAAAAATCAAGGGTTAGGCCCAGACTTGGTCTTCCCTACAGTGGAACAACGCTCGGGGACAACCCAGGCGACTACCACCACCACCAGTGCAGGAGATCCGCTGCGCACCGTTTTTGCTACTCCCCTTCAATCAGTATTAGAAACTGACCTCTCGAAGGCACCAGATGCACCTGATAGAAACAAGGGCCCGGTAGTAGAAGCAGACACCCTCACTCCGGAAGGAGTTGCACCGGAACTCGCACCAGAAGATTTTGTATCTTAAAATTACGAAACCTTGGCAGCCCTCATGCAAGAGGAAGCAAAAAAGAGGCCGAGTCGAAGCCTGCATGCTTGACTCAATTTCGACTCAGAATACGAAACGTCCCCACCGCGCCGTCAGAAGGAGAAGCGCGGAAGGGATATCCGCCGACCCCCAGTGTTTAACAAAATTGGGAGAAGAGTTGAGGATGATGAGACATCTAACTCGCAGCATCTGGAAGGAAGCGAGGAAGATGAACGGCATACCAATGTCCACGCCAGGCTTGGTAGCCGCAGAGTTCAGGACAGACTTGGGCGACGACACTTCCCAAGTGAAAGTCCTTCAAGTGCAGATTCTGAGGACAGTCGGCGCAAACGTCAAAAAACGGAAAGTTTGTCCTCTGGTAATTCCTCGGACAACGAGGATAGCGAAACTGGACACCGGAAGTCCAGAAATAAATATCGTAACCAGGAGGATGAAGATATATCCCTCCCGTGGCGCCGTCAAAAAGTGGATGCGTTCACTCGGCGCATCAGTGATTTCTCAGAGAACAAAAGGAGGCGCATGCCCGCCAACGTAAAAACCTATGACGGAACAGGTGATCCTGATGATCACCTAAAAAGTTTTGAATCAGCCGCTACAATTGAAACTGGCCACAGCCTGTATGGTGCCACATGTTCAATTCTACACTAGTAGGAAATGGACGGAACTGGTTCAGCAAGCTTCCACGCATAAGCATCAATGGTTTTGAAGAGTTGAGAAAGGCGTTCCGCCTAAACTTTACTCAACGGAAGAAGTGTGCTAAGAACCCCGTTGAACTCGCCAGGGTCAAACAGCGCCAAGGGGAATCTACAAGCGCTTATATGGAGCGCTTCAAAGATGAATGCATACAAGTTAAAGCATGTCCCGAAGTGCTAAAAATCTCAGGGTTCATGAATGGGATCAATAACCCATAACTCATCAAAAGGTTGAATGACAAGATTCCCCAATCCTTTGATGAACTCATGAAACGCACACGGTCCTTCGTCCAAGGAGAGGCCGCCGCAGCGGATAGCAAGAAAAGCTACTCGAACTACCTGTCACAGGAACAACCTGGGAGACAATCCACCGACCGGAGTAGTAACCGTAATAGGAGTTATCGCAGCCAGGGGAGCGGGCGGGACAATGACAAGTATACCCCGCTGACAAAGACTCCAAAGGAGATACTCGCAACGGAAGGCGCGAACTTTCCAAGACCACCACAAATGCGCACTCTAGAGGATCGGCGCGTGGGGAGTGGATACTGTGACTATCATGCACAGAAGGGCCACACCACCAATGAATATGTCCAACTACTCCAGCTCATCGATAAAATGGTAAAAGAAGGTAGATTGGACCATTTGGTCAAGAACATCAAAGAAGGAAAGGATAGACAAAAGAATGGGAACAAGAAAGAGGCACCCAAAGATAAGGCTGACACCATCTACATGATACAATCATGGCAGCGGGTTACTAGGCAGAAGGTCAGCCAGAAATTTTCCCGTGGAAGTGAAATCTCTTTTCCCACCTTAATTGTGGAGAACGCAGTGGTAGAGCCGCTCACCATTGTAATTAGTGCGGGGGGTCACGACATCCACTGCATGTACGTTGTTGGAGGAGCATCTGCAGACATAATGTATGAGCACTGCTTCAAGCGACTGCGACCTGAGATACGCAGTCAGTTAAGCCCGGTCATGACAGCACTGACTGGTTTTACGAGAGAAAAGATATGGCCTATGGGGCAAATACGCCTACTAGTCAGCGTGGGCAATAAAGAACACTCCGCGACGGCCTGGATGGATTTTATGGTGATTAAATACCCTTCGCCATACAATGGCATTATCGGAAGACCAGGGATATCAGCCATGCACGCGGTACCATCTACAGCACATGGGATGCTTAAATTCCCAGTGGAAGGTGGTATTGTTACTCTCTACAACGCCACTGTACCACATAGAGAATGTAAAACGATTACATGCGAGTTGGCACCCATTCCAGAACAGCGCGCAACCAAAGTTCCAAACCTGAAGGTTGCAATTCATCCTGATTACCCAGAACAGGAAATATCGATTGGAGGATCGCTGTCGGACAACAGAAAAGCAGCTGTGTGCGCACTCTTGCAAAAGAACTTGGACATCTTTGCATGGGAGCCAAAGCACATGTCCGGGGTACCACGTTCAATCACAGAACATAAGCTGAGAATCCGACAAGGATACTCACCAATACGCCAGAAGAAGCGCGGCCAAGCTCCAGAGCGCGCGCAAGCAATCCTGGCAGAGGTACACAAACTAGTAGCGGCAGGGATCATGCGAGAAGTCTACTACCATGACTGGCTTTCTAACCCAGTAATGGTCAAGAAGAGTGACGGTAGCTGGCGAATGTGCGTGGACTTCACAGACCACAACAAGGCATGTCCACAAGACTGCTACCCACTACCGGAGATAGACTGGAAGGTAGAATCTTTGTGTGGATACCCACTCAAATGCTTCCTCGATGCATACAAAGGATACCACCAAATCCAGATGGCTAAGGAAGAAGAGGAAAAAACGGCCTTTCATACAAGCCAAGGCGTCTACTACTATACCAAAATGCCCTTCGGATTAAAGAACGCAGGCGCCACCTACCAGCGGTTAGTAGATAATGCATTTGAAAAAACAGGTGGGCCGCAACTTAGAGGTTTACGTTGACGACCTGGTCATCAAAAGCCATACTGAAGATGAGTTGGTGCGCGACATTGAGGAAACATTTAAGACACTCAAAGAGATCAACATGAAGCTCAATCCTAAAAAAATGCACTTTCGGCGCTACAGAAGGCATGTTTCTCGGATACCTGATAGAACCTGATGGCATAAAACTGTGTCCAGAAAAGACTAAGGCTGTCATTGAACTCCCTTCACCACACACGTTGAAGGAAGTCCAATCTCTCAATGGAAAGTTGGACGGTCTAAATAGATTCCTGTCCAAGTCAGCAGACAAATCACTACCTCTTTTCAAAACACTCAAGAAATGTATAAAAAAGGGAGATTTTCGGTGGACTACAGAGGCAGAAGAGGCCTTTACACAGCTTAAACAACACCTGGCAACGCTCCCCACACTTGTAGCACCCCGACCAGGGGAAGAGTTGATTATGTACTTATCCGCAACCCAGGGAGCGGTAAGCGCAGTGTTACTGACGGATAGGAATTCAGTACAAACACCTGTTTATTTTGTCAGCTAAGCGCTCAAGAAGACGGAGATGAATTATAGCGCGATGGAAAAGTTGGTCCTGGCATTAGTGTTCGCCGCCAAACGGCTGCGCAGGTACTTCCAAGCACACCCGATAGCAGTAATCACAGACCAACCGATCAAGCAAATCATCTCCAAACCTGACGCATCAGGACGACTACAGAAGTGGAGTGTGCTGCTAAGTGAGCACAACATCTCCTACAGACCACGAACTGCAGTAAAAGGGCAGATACTAGCTGATTTCATCATCGAAAAGCCAGACACTGATGATGCACCTGCACAACGCAAGAAGGAACTACAAGATCCATGGATCTTGTTTACGAATGGATCTTCATGCATTGATAGGTCAGGAGCAGGTCTCATCCTCAAATATCCAGAAGGAATGGAATTCACTTACGCACTGCGTTTTGAATTCACATCAACAAACAATGAGGCAGAGTATGAAGCCCTAATCGCTGGACTACGCATTGCAGCTCGAATGGGTGTACGTAACCTAGAAGCGAATGTAGATTCCCGGCTAGTAGCCAACCACGTGTTGGGCGAGTACGTGGCCAAGGAGGAAAACATGATTCAGTACCTCGACAAGACCAAATCACTAATCCAAGGCTTTGACAGGTTTACCATCAAGCAGGTTCCTAGAGGGGAAAATCGAAAGGCGGATGCACTAAGCAAGATTGCTTCGACAAGCTTTGCACACCTGTCAAAACAATTGTTGATGGAAACATTGAAGAGAAAATCCATCTCAGAGATGTAAATATCCACAGTAATAGAGGAGGAAGGCCCTACGTGGATGACACCGATTACGGAATTCATAAGCAAGGGATTATTACCCCAAGAGCCAAAGGAAGCCCGCAGGATACGGCGCACAGCACAAAGGTTTGAACTTTGGGAAAACATACTATATCGATGCTCCTTCCTGCAACCATGGCTCCGCTGTGTTGGCCCCCTACAAGCAAATTATGTACTGCGGGAAATCCACGAAGGTTCATGCAGCATGCATTCAGGACCACGGTCTGTGGTGGCGCGCGCTTTAAGGTCAGGATACTATTGGCCCACCATGCACCGCGATGCGCGGGACTTAATAAGAAAGTGCAGCGACTGCCAAGTACACAGACCCGTTCCACGCCAACCACAACAGGAGCTAACACCAATTACGGCACCATAGCCATTCTACAAGTGGGGTATCGACATCGCAGGTCCTTTCCCTATTGCAGCAGGAGGATTAAAATTCCTCGTAGTCGCCATAGACTACTTCACCAAGTGGATCGAAGCAAAGGCAGTGGTAACAATCACTGGCAACCAGGTGAAACGCTTTGTTTGGGAAAATATTGTATGCCGCTTCGGTCTACCTGGGGAAATCATCTCGGACAACGGGAAACAATTCTGCGACAACCCTTTCAAAGACTGGTGCGAGAAGTTAAAAATCACATAACACTTCGCATCAGTTAAACACCACAAACCAACGGCTTAGTAGAACGGGCAAATCGGAGCCTGGGTGAAGGAATTAAAGCACGCCTGGACAAGCACAAAGGAAGGTGGGTGGAAGAATTATCGCATGTTCTGTGGGCGCACCGCACTTCAATCAAAACCAGCACAGGGGACATCCCCTTTTCTCTAGTCTATGGGACAGAGGCCGTCATACCAGCCGAAATTGGGATGCCAACTATTCGCACTGCTGAAATCAATGTGGCAACCAATGATGGCGAACGGCGTATCGACCTAGACCTTTTGGAAGAAAGGCGCGAACGCGCAGCTATACGTGAAGCAAAATCAAAGTCAAAGATGAAGGGATACTACGATGCTAAAGTGCGCAGTGTCTCATTCAGACCAGGTGACTTCGTATACCGCGCTAACGATGCTAGCCACGCAGAAGATACAGGTAAGCTTGGACCAAAGTGGGAAGGACCCTATGAGGTCACTAAAGCATTAGGAACATGCGCGTACAAGCTACGAGACATGGATGGTCGCGAACTACCATGCACATGGAACATCTGCAACCTTAAGAGGTGTTATCTATAGGAATGGCTACGGCCCAGCGCACGGACACTCCTGCACTTTAGTGAAGTGCCCAATAAATATCCATGTATTTACTTTTTGTTTTACTTAGGCATATGTCTTATTTATTTTCTTTCATAACAACTTGCAAGTATTAATAAAACGTCGCGGTTTCTAGCTAACTCCGCGACACATTTCAATTTGTTATTTCCATATACTTTATGTCTTAACATTTTTGATATTTTGCCTACATGGCGTGCATGCACCTAATAAACCCACGATGGTAAAAGGATGATATAACTCCTCATCGACAAACACCTGTTTATTTTGTCATCTGCGCTCAGCTATAGTAGACAAGAGTTGGGGATATAACTCCTCGTCGTACTCCAAGCTAAGCCTGCGCAGTTTCATTTCCTACACCTCCAAAGCATTGCTCACAGTAGCACCAAAGTCTTCCAACTGCGAGACCAAGTTTTCCTTACCCTTCTCCAGATACTTCAGCGCCCAGAGACACGAAGACTTATACCATGATGCTTCAGCACGCTCTTGGCCTATTTGGCCCATCAGCATCATTTTATCTTCCGCAAGCTTTCGGGCGTACGAACTTAGGCCCTCTACTTCGGCCTTGGCACTAGCCAACTGCGCCTCCAGCGACGCAATTTTCTGGTCCTTTTGCGCGCCTTGACTGCCTTCCCCAGCAACCTTAGCCTTTAGCTTCTCTACTATTGAAGCTTGATGCGCAGCCGCCTGCACCAACTCCTCCATAAGCTGCTCCATTGGCGCATCCCCAGCCGCCAATGACTCAGAACTTTGGCTATGCGGCTCAGAAAAAGCAGAGAGTACATGACCATCTCTGGGGGGCGACTCCGCAGACTGTTCAAACCTGTACACAAGAAAGCAAATTAATGTTTCACATAAACAAGGAGCGGCGCAAAAAGGATTTTGATGGTATTACTTACTGTGGACCAGATGCATCAGCCGAGGGGGGAGGTGACGCAACATCGTTTGATGATAATTCCACTGTTAGGATAACAGGGCGCTTCTTCCTCGATGAACTTGCGCCATCCTCTCCGACTGATCTCTTATGTTTCAACCCGGGATCCTCCTCTTCTTCCTCTTCTTCCATATGCTGCGCCACTGCTACTAGTGATGGCTGCGCTAATGGAGGTTGCACTCTGGGGCTCGGCACGCTTTGCAGCGGCGTCGCTTCCATTGTAACAGAGGAGCTGGTTCCTGTTTCTCCCAGATTCATTTCCAGGGTACGCCCTGCGGTGGCATCAAGTATGGGCTCCTCTCCCTCTTTCAGCGGACAGGTCCCTACATTAACCTAAAGCGGCTTCGCTAGCTGCACGACTCGGAATAGGTCCATCTCTGCGCAACAGCAAACATACAACACAACAGGTTACAAAATAATGAAAATGATCGGAATGGCTCACACTAATAAAGCACAAGGTTTGCGTAAAGGATGAGCACCCACCCTGGCCATCCGCGCCCACGAAGATTGGCACCTCATCAGGTCTACCAAAATAATTACGGCTTATGCCCATGTGTACCAAAAATTCTTCTAGATAGACACTGATGGGAATACGGTTGGCATTGATTGTGTCCGCGTCTTCCGCATTATACGATCCAGGGAGGGGGCGCTCATCCCTTGGCAGTATCCGCTGAGTGTAGAAATCGAAGCACGATGGGAAGCACACGTCGTCTACCCAGAAAAAATTTTCTCTCCACTCCTGAGCGCGTCCAGTTTTTCTGTATAACACTGAAGGCGCCCAACGCGTTTAGTGAATGATACCCACCCGTGTGACCACGTTGTGTGGTAGAACGCACGGAATAGGTGGATAGTCGGGTTAATTGCCAGTAATATGCAATTAACCTCGAAGTTGGTAATTTTCGCTGCACCTATGCAGTGCAGCTGGGATATGTGCAGACGGTAGTAGTTTAACACGTCGCTTAGGAATAAAGATATTGGCACGCGTTGATTCGCAAATTCGAAAAAACGTGTATATACCCCTATTTTCCCATCGGGAAAATCCGCAATTGATGCCCGCGCACCCGGAACTTCCGGATGCACTGCGACGGGGATGTAATAATCCGAAGCGAACTCTAGAAGTTCGTCCTCAGTTATATCGGAGGTGAAATCAGAAAACTGTTTGACCATGGTATTGTTTTTTAGAAGCGCAGTCGCGGTTACCTTCTGAATAGCAATTTTCTGGGTTGCAAATTGAAGGTTGGTTAACAATTGCGGCTTGAGTTTTTTACTGTGATAATCACAGTGAAATGAAGGACAAAGGTTATATATGTTCTCTCATCCACGCGATGCACGACACGTGGATCCCACTATCTTTAATGTGTGGATCAGATTAATTGATGGGACGCCGTTACAGTTGCTTTCCCCCGATTTACGAGGCATCTATTTTATATTTTAGGTTTAGATACCACGTGTATCTTTCCACACGGGGGCCTTTTTTGGCTTCTTTGTTACGCTTCGCAGTTATTGATTGGCTGCAGTTATTAGTCTAGCATCCGCAGTTAGTCACTGCGCATACTAGACTGGGGGGACATAATGACGTATAGTCTATACTCGGGTCACGAACCCGACTAAAGTCCTATACTAACGAGCCCAGCATGAACTGGGCTAAACCGTTAAGTGCTTGGGCCCACGACGGCCCAATCCCAAAGTTATTTATGGAATAGGATATCGGATATCTCCTAATTATTGAGATAATCGTCTGCCAACCGACTTAGGCGGGATACGCCGAAGGTTGGGGAACACGGAACCAACAAGGATTCCGTGTGTATATAAAGGGAACCCTATCCCTCGTTAAAGGTACGATCAAAAACCCTAACTCTCCTTTAACCCTAAAACCGATTACTTACTCTTACGCCGGAGGATAATCGTGGGAGACAATCCCACGATAAGCCTAACGGTGTTTTCTGTTACTTAGTGCGCAGGTCTCAAGAATCAAGACTCAATTGGTACGAGAGCCGGAGCCCCAAAAAAGGAACGTCCAACTTTTGTATCAACAGTAAAGGTTACGCTTAGCAGATAGACGGATCCCAAAGGTTGTGCTAGACGGATCCCTACTCTTAGGGAACCGTGGGATCCGGCAAACGAAAAATGCAATTGCAATCATTGTATTTCAAACATGTCCTTAGAACACTTCACACTAAGTTAGACATAGTGCCTTAAGGCAAATTAAGTCCTTATCAAGATAAGTAGATCTTTCCTACATAATTCACCTAGATCATACTCAAGACGCTTGTAGATCTATCGTTTCACTTAAATCCATTGCTCTTCCGCTCTTAAGCTCACTCATCATTTCTCACATAATCTCTCATATCTAGCTTTGGAAATTTTTCGATTATGGCAAAATTGATCATAATCATCCTTACCTCAAAATTGGTCAAAATTGATCAAATTCTAGTTTTCCATTTTAAGCCTTTAGGATATTCTCCAAAACATTATCCTAAGTCACTATCTGATCTCTAGGATCATTTAGCTCCATTTGACACTCTCAAAATCTTTAGTGTCATCTTTGGTCATTCATTGGTACTCATAAAAGTTCCAATTTCTTCCATAAAAGGCAATCATTAGCTACATCAATCATTACCCTTAAGTACTTAAGCACCTCTTCATTAAAGACACTTAGATGAACTGAAAACACTCAAGAAGAAATAGGTATTAGACCTTACAAAACATCATTGCATCCTTTCAAAGCTGCTGAGAGACGGATCCCTAGGATTAGCCTAGGCGGATCCCTCAAAGGAGGGAACCATGGGATCCGTATGATAGATTTATGTCAACTCTAGCCAAAACAATCATTTCAAGCTTATCTTGCTAACTTGAACACTCCATCTCATCTTAAATGAGTTCCTAGATTAGTACAACTCTGAAGTTGACTCTAGTTCATGTTAATCATCATTTTCTAATGAATTTTAGTGGCTTAAGTCTTGAATGCACTTGCCAAATCCCTTGCTTTATAAACCACATTGTTAGGACTTCTAAAGTCATCATCTTCATCCTCATTTTTAGCACTTAGAAATCTTTACAAACCTCTTGAAATCATCTCATCATGAGGAAAACTCCAAGTGGTAACTCATCAACCAAAGAACCACCCAAGAAAATTGCTCGTGTTATACACGAAATCTCTTCAACCGAATCATCTCCGGTCAAGTCCACAAATGCAAGGATTTCTCCTCCACCAATCAAACCAATCCCTAAAAGGATAGTACCCACAAAACTACCTATGCCAAACACCACCATACCTCCTAGGCCAAACAATCCCATCTCCACTAAACCATTACCATTGGTTCCTAGGGCTATCTCATTCACAACTCCACTATCATCACCACACCTCTAAAATTTAGAGGATTTGCCTCCTAGGCCGTCTCATCCGCCTCCATCGGCAACATTCTCCTCATTAGGAGGAATAATGATACAAAATCAAGGTGTTGAGTCAACACTAGCTCCGGCTTCTTTTTCGCCTTCACCATCATATAATCCCATTTGGATTATGAGAAATTATCAAAGTCAACCATCCGACCATATGGAAGTTGACACTTCTCTACCACCACCATCATTCTTGGTCGAGCCATCTTCAAATGTGCCTCCACCAATCCTTCCGTCGTTTGAGGCTCCCCAACCCGCTTCACTTGATCCTTCGCATCAAGCAATTTCATTTCTTCCACCACCACTACCTAGCCATGACAAAGATTGTTATCATTGTCAACATGTTGAAATTTTGATACATGAAGTATGAGAAGATCAACGTTTCATGTTCTATCACCTCCTCAAACGTTTCGATGAGATTAAACCTAAAAAAACTTAAGCTAGAGGATTTTTAGTGGTGTTCTAGTATCAAGCGTTACTTAGATAAGTCTAGTAATTCCAAGTCATGTATCAATCATTTTCTTAGTTTTTAGAGTCATGTATATCATACCTCTAGTTTTATTAAATGAAATTACATGCTACTTGCTATATTTCTGAGTATGTGATTATGTTGTATAATACATATCTCACTTTGATGTTAACATTATATGTTGTAAAATTCCATATTCATCGTCACAATCCACAACACAACGCCAACCGCATCATACCTCAACAAGACTTGATATCTGAATAAATAAAAGATCTCAGGTTGTTCTTATTTCAACAAAAGATCTTTAAAGATCCAAAACAATCCATCATCGATCTTTAAAGAAAACAATAAACAAACAAAAATCATCAAAAAGAAACCTACCAGAGACCTTGTTTTACAAGATCTTGAAGCTTTTTAGAACAAAGAAACTACGATGGTTTGTGTGTGAGGCTCGACTCTTAACAAAAAGATTAGAAAAGTTTATTGCTTTATGTTCGGTTGAGTAGTAGAATCAAAAGAAACTGAGTTTGTATGGTTGTTTGGTTCGGTTATCACTAGCAAAGAGAGAAGTGGGCTTGTCAAAAGATATTAGATCTTGATTGGATTGAATTGCTAGAGAGAAAAAGGTGTGTGGCTGCATTTTGTTTTTGGAGGTGGAGGCAAATGATTATTTAATATCGCTTTAGGGTTTGTAGTGAGAAGAAAGGAATGGGGGCGTGGTTAGTATGTGTTTTTTGCATTAGGGTTTGAGTAATTATAATATCCAAATTTTAAGTTCGACATGTTATGGTTTTAAGTGTTACTGGGCTTATTCGATTTTTCTCTTGGGCTGGCAGTAAACTGAAAGTTTGGAAAATTATTGGGCCCCATCCGGATTTTTTTTTGTAAGTGGTTATTTTGATTGCTATACAAAATTTAGTTAAATGCTATCAGTTTGGGCATTAAGTACTTTAATCCAAAATTTGCTATAAGATTTATGTTAGGCTATTAATTAGTTTGGATTAATTTGTTTTATTCGAATAATATTGGGCTGAAATAGTGTCATACAAATTTGGTATATTATTTGGCTTATCAGTTGGTTTTGGACTACTAATTCTTACGTCGTTATTTACATCACAAGGCTAGATTTTTTATTTTAACGACGAAGTGACTACATGGCCTTTTTGTACGATGTTATTGATGTGGTCACTATAGTTAGCCGATGATATTGATACGAGATTCGGTAAAGAGTTAGGAAAAATAAATGGTATAGTAGAGAAGATAGATCAACATCTACTCATGGGGTATGGATTGGTATTGATTTGTATGTTGCTTCCAGTTGATATGGTATGTACACATTTATGATGATTCTGATAGCTCGCAACCATCAGGAGAGAGAAGTAGTGTACTTATGGATTTATCGGGTCAATTAAAAAGGGCTATAGGCATATACACCATTGATTTTTCTAGTAGATTCATGCCATGTATTGTTGTTGCATCTTTCAGGGTTTGGTTAATTGAGGGAGTTATGTGTACATCAGGGCTTTTATTCAATTTGTAATCCCTGTGGAAGTAGAAATGTATACATCGAAGATGCACAATAGGTTCACTTGATCGAGCTTAATGATTTATACTGGAGACAATAGATGATTAGTGCTTTAACTTATTACTTTGGTGGTATCATTTTGTCCTCTGGATTTATTTTCCGTAAAGCATTCTGTGTGCGTTGTGGCATTGATATGATGCTCCCCAAATGAACAACCGTGAAGAAGTTACAACTTAGCAGTCTATGATCCTTCTTCCCTTGTGGAGACAAAGACTGATGACATTTCAGAGCAGAATTCATAGACACTTCATCACACGTCAGATTTAAATCATACGGGTTGTCAATTTGGGAGGATGCAATTTACAGTGGTTTGTCTACAAGTAATTAGTCATTTAAGATGTTAGGGTGTATGAATCCTAAATTGAGAATTTGGGTAAAAGGTGTTGAAAAGCTAATTAGAGAGGTTATATTAATTATGGAAGAATGTTTATTAAATTGAAGTTAGTTTTTTTATGGGTTAATATCATATGATCATTATATGACTATGTGATGATAAGAGTTGTTAAGAGGTGAGCTATGGTTCTATTAACCATTGTTAGAGTAGTTTGATTATGGGTTATGTTCATATGATATTGGTCCAGATTTGCAAGAGAAGAGAACAATGACAATTGATGATGATGTTGGTATAATGATACCTATCTTGGATGTGAGGTAAGTAACTTGGTTACTATTTGTTTAATATGAAAGTTATGATATGATGTGATTATGATTGAAACTGTTAAGATTGGTTATAGTTGCTTAGAAGTATGATGAAATAGAGACTTGGTTAGTTGAGAGACTTAGTGTTAGTCCTTGATTTTGGAAGGACAAGGTATGTATATATGATTCAGATGTGCTTATGTTTTCATAATACTAATATGATGATTGACGTGTTAATCATGTATTAACCAATTACTTACCAAGCGTTTTCTCTTACCGTAATAGTTGCAATATTTTTTGTATGTTCTATGTGAAGAAGTTAAAGCCTTGGTAAACTAATCTCTCATTTAATATAGTCCGATAGAGTTGGAAAGTGTATTTGGGTTTATGCGACTAAGCATATTTTAGGACGCCGAGCTCAATCATGGTTGAACCCCCGGTTGAAGTGAATATGTTTTTATATGTCTTTTAAGGTATCAAGTGTGTAGGTGTATTTATAACTGTTGTATGGTATAAATTGTATTTGAAAGTGGGTCAAAAATGATGTTTGGCTACTCGCCATTCTTACCCATTTTGAATGTTAATGGGTTAAAATTGATAAAACACTATTTGAATGGTTATGTGATACGCTTACACAGCGCGTTAGAGGTCAAAGGAACTTCCTTTTCGTCGAGCAAGTTTTTCAACACCCTAGGCAGTGAACCTAATCGTTGTAGTGTAGTATTAGGGTAAGCCACGAGTATTGATATCGTTCTCTAGGGGAATAGAAATGCTATTAAGAAGTTACTACGCTAAGGTTGGGGTTGAGGAAGATTATTTTTTTATCTTTTTTATATTTTTTAGGAAATGAAAAGGTACGAATCTCGAGGTTTGGATTTGGGGGTTGGTATTTCTACCGATTACTCTACTTATCTAATTATCTAATTAACTAAGCTAGGGGTAGTCTATGTCTATTGTTGTGTGCTCGTATGATGATTAAGAATGTGTTTACTCAGGTTTTATTACTCCCTAGTTATCTCCTATTGATGGTTGAATTATCATGTCCTTATTCTTAACGCGTTGTGTTTCTAAGGTCGTAGGGTATGCGTTTATCCCTAACTCTTTGAAGCTACCAAAGGTTAATGACTACAAAATCTCTAGGATTCATAAACTTAACACTAAGGTATTCTTTGGATGTTTAGCCTACAATAACTCTAGGTGATTATAAACTAAGGTTCAACAAAGATTAATCAAGCATTAATAACACAACGAATGACCTATCGCAATACTAGGTGAATCACAATTAAGATAAGAGACAACCAATCAATATTCAATAACTAAGTTTCATATTACCTAAGCAAACACACAAATAAATTAGCCGGACATGGAGAACATGCAAGCATATACACAATCAATTGAAGACATAATTGAATTAATGAAGTAAAACACTTATCTTGATGTAAGATAGGGTATGGAACCCTAAAATACTGTACAAGACAGCCTTGGTTCGGTTTATGTTTTTACTCCACAAAACTACACACTGAAAACTGAAAAATTCGGATTCTATATATAGTGTTACAAACTGCGACGTCGTCACTCTTTAATTGTGATGCCGTCGGGTCGCCGTCATTAGGGTTTCGTCTTGGCCACGTTATCATTGTGACGGCGTGACCTTATGCTCGTGACGCCGTCGCCTTCAGTCTCTGACGCCGCCTGGATCAAATCTTGGCCGTCAGAGCTGCGACTCCCTACTCTTTTAACACCTGATGCCGTCACTTGTAAATAAGCAATTTGGCTACTGAGTCGTTTCAAAACTTGTTCCGACGGCGTCACAAGTAGAACCTGACGCCGTCCCCTTCAGCTCCAGCAGCCTGAGTGTCTCGATTCTTGAATTTGGCCATTTTCTTCGTATATTCGCGCCTTTTCGTCCGAATAAGTGCCATTCCAGCAATTTGCCTTCAAGAGACCTAAAAAGTGAAAAGGAACGAAATTAAGTAGTAACGGATACAAAAGTGATCAATTAAGGGCTTAAATGACCCCTCAAAAAGGTACCTTTTAAATCCTTATCAAATATCCCTACACTTGGTATTTGCTTGTCCTCAAGCAAATGTGCTTTTAGCCAATTGATTTATAAATTAGGGGTCATGAAGCATTAGTTTAGAACGATCCACAACACATATAAGCCCCGCAAAAGTCATAACAAGCATGGAAATTACATACTAGCACATCACATGGGGTGTTTTGATACTCACATCTCTCGGGTGTATATGAAATATAACAAGTTGGAAATGGAAGATAAACACTCATTAACCGGTCCTAGTACATAGATTACCATAGGCTTGAGACTAGATCAAACCTCCATCGCTTTGGCGTAAGCACCTAGGAAAGACTATCCAAGAGGTCTTTTAAAGGGTTGTAATGTTAGGCTTACGGTAGGGAAACAAAGGGTTTGGTGGAATAGGCGATTTAGTGGTGGCAAGTCAAAAATCTTTACGTTACAAGCATGAGAAGAATGACGTTCCTAAGCCAAGACTCGACACTCTAAACTCTAGATAACTGAAACAAACAAACATAAATTTAAAGATAGATGTAGGATAGTAGCCCATATGTTTTTTTCATTTTTTCATTTTTTTAACACTCTATTTTTTTTCTCTTTTTTCTTATTTTTTCGATTTTTTTTTTCATACACTTTTACTCTACCATCCTCTTCGATAACTTCAAAATAATAGGGATTTATTGGCACATCCCTACACTCTAACACTAATTTGACCCGAATTAAAAAGATCAAAACACTTGGAGTACATTATTATGCAAATAAAGGGAATTTGAATTTAACGTTCCCTTCTCGTCATTTCATAAAATTTAACTTTTCCCATGAGTCCCAATCATCCCAAAACTGTGTACAAGGATATGACTCGACTTAGCAACTTATGCAAGCAACTAGATAATTGAACTAAGGGTTTAGTGTGATAACAATAATACACTAAAAGTGAGTGCATACAAGGTAGGCTAAGGCGATTTGGGTGTACATTTGGGGGTGGATTACAATGCTCTTCATTGATATTCCGGAAAACCGAAACATCACGAGAACCGCGAAAAGGATAGGCTCTAAGGGGTTAACTAGGGGTATCGTGTAGTAAAGATGAGTACAACGCAAAGGTGTGGGGGAATTACTCAACCGATGTGGAAGAAGTAATTATATTACGGGTATCAAACAAGGGTTATCCTAATGCCTCTTATCATTTAGTTATTCCTAACTTCACAAGTGTAGTCTTACTAGCGATCTCGGAATGCATCACAAAACAAGTTCTAGAATCTATTATACTACCGGTTCACACTCTAAGCATTAAAGATGAATGCTTTAATTCCTACAAATCTAAGGGCGATCCTCACATTTTGGGTGGAATTTAAGTGGTAAAGGGTTTTTTGTGCTAGTCATATAATTTCCTATACATGAGAAGCTTTATTAAGACTAATGGCCCACTCCTATATGTCATGAAAAATTTTAAATTTGGTGCCAAAATTACCCTACCCGATATTTCTCATGGTTTATTACACAAATGAAATTGGACAAAGCAAATATTCAAGGATAAGCATAGTTTCAAAGTTCCCGTTTTATTTTCCCTCCCTACACTTAAACTGAACATTGTCCCAAAAGTATCAAAGTTATGATAATGGAAGGTAATTAAAAACGAAAGAAACTAGTACTCCCCTGATTAGCTCGGTAGGATCCGTGTGAAGTGGTGGTTACATCTTTTTTCAAGAAGAATGTTTGCGTGAAAAGCTCCTTCTCATCTTATGTATCTTCTTCTTGATAAATTAAACCTGCACACTTGAAGAAAACAAACGAAACCTTCGCGTAAAATTGGCGGTAACAATATATATATATATGACTCTACTAAACTAGGATATAATGCTTGTGGAATGGATGTTTACAGATTTTCTGGAAAATTAAGACCTGGAAAATTCCAAAAATTTATAAGTAGCTCAGAAAACGAGAAAAAGTAATAAGCTGTTTCTGCTCCTCCTGACGCCGAAGGTTGCGATCCTGATGCCGTCAGGTTATCCTGACAGAAACTAGTCTGCGATTTTCTAGAAAATTTTTATCTCTAAGTCTGGAAAAATTTCCTGCAAAACATCCATTATGACTCGATACAAGCATTTGACTCGAACAAACACACATGTATATCTTTTAATTAATTGTAATCCTCATGTTTACGTTTCTTTTGAAAACGTGTGTAATCCTCCCTACACTTATCCCTTATGTAAAATACCTTTATATGTAATTAAGACGAGGTTAAAGACAAAATAAAGCATTTTTACAAATTTAAACATGAGAATTAACAATCAATAAAAGATACACGACACAAACAAGCAAACAATTAAGCATGGGTTGCCTCCCACGAAGCGCTTTTCTTTATTTATGAGTCTTGTAGCTAGACTCGAAGTCATGCCCCTACGTGACTTCATTACCGTCACCTTCTACCTTTACTAGTCCTTCATCAAAAGGGCGTAGACGTTGTATGCTCACCGTGGATTCCTTCCCAACGTCGTCAATTATGATAACGGTTTTATCTTTTAGATTAGTTTCCTTCACCGTATAAGGCTCAAACCATCTTGGCTTGTTTCTACCTCTTAATGCTCTTATTCGTGATTTGTACAAGAGTACTTTCTCTCCCTTTAAAAATTCCTTAGGGTTCCTTTGTGTTTGTGGTATTGAGATACGATTATTTCCTAACTTTTTATCGCGCTTCCACAATGTTGCATGTAGTCCTTGAACCATGAAATCTCTAAGCCCTTTCTCCCAATCGTTCATTTTCTTCCTAACCACATTGTTAGGGACTTGTGGATTCTCATCCATAATCTTTTCCATGATCTTAAGAGGAT
Organism: Chrysanthemum seticuspe; assembly: GCA_019973895.1. Classification (NCBI taxonomy): domain Eukaryota; kingdom Viridiplantae; phylum Streptophyta; class Magnoliopsida; order Asterales; family Asteraceae; genus Chrysanthemum; species Chrysanthemum seticuspe. Next base: position 279,765,805 of record BPTQ01000007.1, read on the forward strand.
ACCTTGGAACTAGAGGTATCCTAGCGTACCCTTTGCCGCTTTTAAGTATCATGATCCCCTCACCGCATTTGATGGTTGCTTTGGCAGTGGCTAGAAAAGGTGTTCCAAGAATGAGTGGCATATTTCTATCTTCCTCAATGTCTATAATCACGAAGTCTACCGGATAGACAATATTAGCCACTTCTACTAAAACATCCACTGCTACTCCTACGGGGTAGAAATATGTGTGATTCGCTAAGGAAAGTCTAAGATTGGTCTTGGCTGGCTTTTCCCTAGTCAACTTATTATAGACTGATAATGGCATTTTGTTTACATCAGACCCTTGATCAGCTAAGGCATTTATATTATCAATGTCACCTATGCTACATGGTATCACGAAGTTCCCCGTGGTTTCTCGCTTTTTAGTTACTGGTTTCTTTAGAACCAGCTCATACATAGGTCCCATAGGCATGGTGTCGTACTCTTTTTCTGTTATTTTTCCTTCAAGGGCTTTCCTAAGAACCTCATTGTACCTAAAGTTGTTCACTTGGTTGACAATGTTTTTTTTATTAATCTCGGGCTTAAGGTAGTACTCAATGGTCTCGGGCTCATCATTAGTTTCAGCCTCCTCCCTCTTGCTTTTCTCAGCTTCCTTCTCATCAACCTTTCCATCTTCGTCAGGCATAATGGAAATGGCATTAACAAACGAAATGGGAGGGTAATAATTGCTTCTTACTAGTATCTTTTCGGGGACTTTTGTCTTAGTATACTCTTTTACCAAGTTCATCATCTCCGTCATTTTTGCCTGCATCTCCTCTCTTTACCTATAAACCTCCTCTTCAAATTTTGCTAATCTCTCCGTATGAGCTACCATGTACTCCCTCATTTGTTCCTTAAAGCTTGGTGAGAGTGGTATTGGGGAAGTAGAATGGAAGCGCCGTTCGGAATTAAGATTATGCTCACGACTTGGGGATTCAAAGAAAGGTGTTGGGTGGTTGGCGGAATTAACCATTTCCCGAGGGATTCGTTCGGGGGCTCTCCTATGCCTTTCAATTAGATAATCAATCCTTCTCTCAAGAGCACTCATTTGCTCTTCAGTGACATTGGAGGATTCAAGAGGAATTTATATGGCATTAACCACTCTAACGGCGGTTTCAGGGGATTCATTCCAATTTTCATAGCTTTGATCGGCAAGCTCTTCTATAATATCCCAAGATTCCTCTGCGTTGAAGTCACTAAGCCTTCCACCGGTGGCTTGATCAATGGATTGCCTTGTGATGAAATCGATATGGTCATAGAACATTTGGATTTAAAGCCAAAGATCAATGCCATGATGAGGGACTTTATGGAGTAAGTCCTTGAATCGAGTCCATGCCTCATAGAGAGATTCGCCTTGAAGTTGTTGGAACGTCAAGATGTCTCGTCTAAGTTTAGTAGTTCTCCCTGGTGGGAAAAATTGAGCAAGGAAACGAGAGGTGAGATCATCCCAACTTGAGATGGAGCTGGCGGGAAGTCGCTTAAGCCAATTACTAGCTTGGTCCCGTAGAGAGAATTGGAAGAGACACAGACGTGTGGTCTCCCGAGTAGTAGCATCGAGGTCGATGGAATCGATAATTTTAAGGAAATCCTTAAGATGCTGATTAGGATCTTCGGAACGAAGTCCATGGAATGCACATCCGTTTTGCACCAACCGGATGGTGTCGGATCGCAGGGCAGTAGTTTGGGCTTGGTCGGGAAGCTCAATGGTGTTCCTATAGCCTAGGTGGCTTGGTCTCGAGTATTCACCAAGAGTACGGCCTCTTGGTGGGTCATTTGGTGGTGGGTTGATTAGTGGTGGTTGGTTATCACCTTCCATGATGAAAAGTGATGGGGTTACTAACAAAGGTCACGAAGAAGGGGATAGACTACAAGGAAGCTAAAAATGGGGAAAAAAAGGCTTACTTGATAGGAATCAAGCAAGGAAACCTAAACGAGGTGGACTCCTAACTAGCTATTCTATTCCCCGGCAGCGGCGCCAAAAACTTGATACGCTTACACAGCGCGTTCGTGGTCAAAGGAACTTCCTTTTCGTCGAGCAAGTTTTTCAACACCCTAGGAAGTGAACCTAATCGTTGTAGTGTAGTATTAGGTTAAGCCACGGGTACTGATATCGTTCTCTAGGGGAATAGAAATGCTAGTAAGAAGTTACTACGCTAAGGTTAGGGTTGAGGAAGATTATTTTTTTTATCTTTTTTATATTTTTTAGGAAATAGAAAGGTACGAATCACGGGGTTTGGATTTGGGGGTTGGTATTTCAACTGATTACTCTACTTATCTAATTATCTAATTAACTAAGCTAGGGGTAGTCTATGTTTATTGTTGTGTGCTCGTATGATGATTAAGAATGTGTTTACTCAGGTTTTATTACTCCCTAGTTATCTCCTATTGATGGTTGAATTGTCACGTCCTTATTCTTAACGCGTTGTGTTTCTAAGGTCGTAGGGTATGCATTTATCCCTAACACTTTGAAGCTACCAAAGGTTAATGACTACAAAATCTCTAAAATTCATAAACTTAACACTAAGGTATTCTTTGGATGTTTAGCCTACAATAACTCTAGGTGATTATAAACTAAGGTTCAACAAATATTAATCAAGCATTAATAACACAACGAATGACCTATCGCAATACTAGGTGAATCACAATTAAGATAAGAGACAACCAATCAATATTCAATAACTAAGTTTCATATTACCTAAGCAAACACACAAATAAATTAGCCGGACATGGAGAACATGCAAGCTTTCACACAATCAATTGAAGACATAATTGAATTAATGAAGTAAAACATTTATCTTGATGTAAGATAGGGTATGGAACCCTAAAATACCGTACAAGACAGCCTTCGTTCGGTTTAGGTTTTTACTCCACAAAACTACACACTGAAAACTGAAAAATTCAGATTCTATATATAGTGATACAAACTGCGACGGCGTCACTCTTTAATTGTGACGCCGTCGGGTCGCCGTCATTAGGGTTTCGTCTTGGCCACGTTATCATTGTGACGGCGTGACCTTATGCCCGTGACGCCGTCGCCTTCAGTCTCTGACGCCGTCTGGATCAAATCTTGGTCGTCTGAGTTGCGACGCCCTACTCTTTTAACACCTGATGCCGTCAATTGTAAATAAGCAATTTGGCTACTGAGTCGTCACAAAACTTGTTCCGACGGCGTCACAAGTAGAACCTGACGCCGTCCCCTTCAGCTCCAGCAGCCTGAGTGTCTCGATTCTTGAATTTGGCCATTTTCTTCGTACATTCGCGCCTTTTCGTCCGAATAAGTGCCATTCCAGCAATTTGCCTTCAAGAGACCTAAAAAGTGAAAAGGAACGAAATTAAGTAGTAACGGATACAAAAGTGATCAATTAAGGGCTTAAATGACCCCTCAAAAAGGTACCTTTTAAATCCTTATCATTATGCAAATGTTAAGTAATGGTTTTTTTATGTCTTTGGTCAAGGTTGTGTTTGCGTAAATACGTTTTCCAGAAAATAAAGCTTTGATGGCTCCCAAAGTTTAGAATTTTGCACTAAAAGTGTGAAAGCTTTGATGGCTCCCAAAGTCCAGAGTTTTCCACTAAAAGTATGAAAGTTTTTATGGCGCTCAAAACGCATAATTTTGTGAGCAGATTTTTTCGTTTTTCTAAAAATCATATCTCACAAATCGTAATTCGTTATAAGTCGTTCCACTTATCGTTTTGAATGTAACTGAGTCTAGTTTTATATAAAAATACCTTCAAAGGTTGGTTAGTAATATATTTTTATCATTTTATTAAATAGTAACAGAATAAAAAACATACAAAAAGAGTCTTTGTACAATAAACCTGAAAGTACTGAATAAAAGATATAAAGTTTAACTAGTCAAAAATATTAAACTGAAAAAAGTGCGAAACAAAAACTGGGAGGACAAAAAGAATCTTTGTACTTTTACCCCCCACCCCCCTTTTAGGTGGGGCAGGGGAGATATGTATAACATAAGGGAGAGGTTATTCCCACCACCCTTCCCCCTCTCTTTTTTGATTTTTTTAATATAATTTTGTTTATATAAAAGACTATAAATCTGAAAGTAAGAAACAGAAAATATAAAGTTTAATAAGTCAAAATCTTAAAATTAACATAAAACACGTAACAAAAACTGATAAAACCTATGTTGTACAGTAAAATAGAGGACAAAAGGAATCTTTTGCAACTTTATCCCCCTCATGTCACATCCTGGGGAGTGGGGATAACATAACCCTTTTCTATTACAGCCGTTAGTCTTTTGTTCAAGGCACATCATTTGATCTTATCAACTTCAAAGGCATCACATCATGTAAATCGTATGTCTCATAAATAGATGTATAGAGAGCCTTGTTGGTTTTATGGATATAAATTAGTAGACGTGAGTTAGGATCGAACTCGAGACTATGGGATTGCACACTTTACGTATGAGAATTTAAAGTTAATAATTAAATATAAATGTTGTATTTATTTATTTATTAAACGAAATAACTAACGAACGTTAAGTAATTAATGTAATGGACTAACGGGCGTTAAAAGTATTTGAAAAAGGACTTAATTGCAAAGATTGGGAAGATTCCGGAATCCCTATGGGATGCCATGAACTGATCGGCCCAAAGAGAAAAGGAAACAACCTCAACTTGTTCACCAAGTTTAGTTGGGTATATATACAAGGCTAGGGGTCTTGTTTTTCCATCTCTTGTGCACATTGCTTAAACCCTAAAATTGTTTTGTGTGTGTTTTGTTCTTAAACCGATCGTACATCCCTTTAGGGTGTCGATCTTCAAACCTTTTCCACATCAAGTTATTTGTTTGATAAAAACTAGCATTACTTTAATTCGGTTTAGTACGTGTGTACAAAAACATAGTAATAACACACTATTGTTATTATCTTGGATTGAATTACAAAACGGTAAGGGATAATTCTTATAATCCTATAAACCCTAATTAGGGTTCATCCAATTGCTAGTTTTGTGGATTTGAATCTTGTTCGGCTAGAATCAAGAAAGGTACGCATACTTTATTCTTTAGTTAATTAATTATTCATTATATGTTCCTATACGCTTCCGCACTTACTTTGATGTTTATTGTTTATATTTATGATTTGTCATGTTATATAATTCCAACAAGCCTAACTGAAACAAATATTCTAGTAGCTAGAGAATCATTTATTACCTGCAATGAACTGTGAATCTTAAGGTATTGTATAAGATGAGTGACACGTCAAGCTTTTGTTACTAACAATCAGGAACATATTTTGTAGGAGTAGTTACTAATATGTCCTACTGTTTTAATCTATTAAGTAATGGTTTTCATTGGTCAAGTAACACGACATCTTTTGGTCCTTAATTGGACTCAAATCATAATTAATAAGAAGTATATGTTAACATTGTTAGTGACAGAAAATTGTTATCACTGAAAAGAGATATTCATGCACTACACGCTTGCAAATAAGGAAAGTTAATTACAATACTACCAATATTAGCCATTTAAAAATAAATACCAAGATCCCCTAGATATTAGCAACTGGTTATCACCCATAGGAGAAATTATTTGACTCTAGGGCAGGGATATATTGAGTAATAGTAACATGTTGATCCCCAACCATTAGATCCCAGTAAGGCTCATACATGATGCTTTCACTTTGTTCTAGAGACAGTGTGTCTCTCAGAATTAGTGTGGCCAGTGACATCTGTCCTTTGGCGTGAGAGACTGTTCGCTTTTGAGCTGAGCGATATTTTACGTGAATTAGATAGCAGTCATTATGTATGTTTTATCCCACATTTCCCCAAGAGGCAAACCATATGATGGTTCCTTAGTTATAAAAGGACCTCTGTAAGGGTGGATCTCACCATTTTCTTGTATGTGTATTTGGTTGTTTCTCTCTAATAATCAAATGCACATCTTTCCATCTATATACTCTCTCTCTAAATAATACTTGTATATCTCTTGTTTTGAGCTTCCCCACGATTATACAATTTCCATCAGAGCCTCGTTGTTATTTCAGTTGATTTTTGTGGTGAAATTTTGTCACTTTTAGAATTGTTTTACACAAAATTTACTGATTCATATTATTTTTACGGTGTTAACAATTTTATTTTGGTTTATCTTGGCCATAACAATTCTAAAAACTGCTCTTAACTTTTTACGCTAAAATTGTTTTTTTGTATGTGACTTTATAGTCCATTTTTCAAAGTTTCTGATAAAACTTGTTTCATGACGTATTTGATTCAGTCTCCTAGTGTTCTTTGGTCAAAAAGGAAAGAATGTGTATTGTAAAAACAACACCTCAACCACTGTCAACAGCATACAATATTCAACAACAACCTCACTATCCTAAAAGTCCATTCCCATCGTCACAATCCACAACAAAATGCCAACCGCATCATACCTCAACAAGACTCGATATCTGAATAATTAAAAGATCTCATGTTGTTCTTATTTCAACAAAGGATTTCTAAAGATTTAAAATAATCAATCATCGATCTTTAAAGAAAACAAACCATCAAAAACAAACCTACTAGAGACCTTGTTTTACAAGATCTTGAAAATTTTTAGAACAAAGAAACCACGAAGGTTTCTGAGGATCGAATTTTAATAGAAAGATTAGCAAAGTTTTTTGTTTTATGTTCGATTGAGTAGTAAAATCAAAAGAAACTGAGTTTGTGTGGTTTTTTGGTTCGGTTATCACTAGCAAAGAGAGAAGTGAGTTTGTCAAAAGATATTAGATCTTGTTTGGAGTGAATTGTTAGAGAGAAAAAAGTATGTGGCTGTGTTTTGTTTTTGGAGGTGGGAGGCATATGATTATTTGATATCACTTTAGGGTTTGTAGTGAGAAGAAAGGAATGGGGGCGTGGCTTGTATGTGTTTTTTGCATTAGGGTTTGGCTAATTATATTATCCAAATTTTAAGTTGGACATGTTATGGGTTTAAGTGTTTACTAGGGTTACTCGATTTTTCTCTTGGGCTGGCAGTAAACCGAAAGTTTGGACATTTATTGGGCCCCATCCGATATTTTTTTGTAAGTGGTTATTTTAATTGATATACTAAACTTGGTTAAATGTTATCAATTTAGGCTTTAAGGACTTTAATCCGAAATTTGGTATAAGATTTGTGTTACGGGGTTATATATATCACAAGGCTAGATTTCGTATTTTAACGACAAAGTGACTACAGGGTCTTTTTGTACGGTACTATTGATGTGGTCACTATAGTTAGCTGATGTTCTTGGTAAAGAGTTAGGCAAAATAAGTGGTATTGTAGAGAAGAATAGATCAACATCTACTCATGGGGTATGGATTCGTATTGATTTGTATATTTCGTCCAGTTGATATGGTATGTACACATTTATGATGATTCCGATAGCTCGCAACCATCAGGAGAGAGAAGTAGTGTACTTAAGGATTTATCGGGTCAATGAGAAAGGGCTATAGGCATATACACCATTGAATTTTCTGGTAGATTCGTGTCATGTATTATTGTTTCGTTTTCCGGGGTTTGGTTGATTGAGGGAGTTATGTGTACATCGGGGATTTTATTGAATTCGTAATCCTTATGGAAGAAGAAATGTATATGACGAAGACGCACAACAGGTTCACATGATTGAGCTTAATGATTTATGCCAGAGAGACATCTGCAGAGATGATCAGTGCTTCAACTTGTTACTTTGGTGGTATCATTTCGTCTTCTAGATTTTTTTTTTCTTCTATATAGCATTCTGTGTGAGTTGTGATGTTGATATGATGCTCCCCAAACGAACAATCTTGATGAAGTTACAAATTAGCAGTCTATGATCACATTTCAGAGCAGAATTCAAAGACACTTTTTCACACGTCAGATTTATATCATACGGGTTGTCAGTTTGGGAGGGAGCAATTTACAGTGGTTCGTCTACAAGTAATACAAAGCTGAGGAAGATACGAGAAGGTATAGAGCTGACATCCTCAGAGGCTACTGCACTGCATCAACATTTTATTTATTATTTTTATTTACTTGTTAGGAATCTTTGTAATTAATTCATGTATATCACCCAGCTGGAGGACGATTGTTAGCTTTTGAGCTGAGCGATATTTTACGTGAATTGGAATATTAGTCATTTATGTATGTTTTATCCCACATCGCCCCAAGAGGCAAACTACATGATGGTTCCTTAGTTATAAAAGGACCTCATATTCTCTTATAAGAGCACTTGGTGTCATAACTCAAGTTATGAGTTAACACCGCGCCACTTCAGCATTAACATTTCAACCTTAACACCAAAAAAACACCCCTTATCATAACACTACCATAACATCACATTTTGGGCCCCACTTTTCTTTAAAAAATAAAATTTACAAATTCCACCCCTAAACTAAAACTAATACTTCATTTAATAAATAACATAACATTCAAACTAAAACATTACAATACGAGTTAAAAAATACAAAATAAAAAAAATGACATAAAGGAAACTACAACATAAAGAAACTACGAAATACAAATAAATCTACTGTTTTAGTTGGAAATTATATTTTTTGATGATTCTCTCCTTTTCCGTCTCGATCCAATACACAGTGTTTGCATCCATTTTGGAAGTATCAGTACCGAGAAATTTCATCTCTTCCAATCTCATAATCGTTAGATCTTTTTCTTTAGCCGCTGATACGCCTCTTGGGTGGTTTCCCTTTTGATACGATACTCGGATGTCATAACGTCCCCAAGTTGGCTTGACGAGCCCGTTCCCCTGGCAGTCGCTCTCTCGGTACATGTCATGGTCTCGGATTTGGCTTTCTTCGAAGCACGTTTTTTACCCATCAGACGAGGTTGAGCCTCATGACCGAATAACACCTCGTTTGTTTGGCGTGGGACATTGCCGGTTAAATCAAACGGTTCCGACGCATCCCATTTTTTAAGGCTACGCAAACCCTCCCACGCCTCCTCGTGAGGAAACAGCGCTCCTCTATGCTCATCACGGTACATTTCTCTAGCCCGTCTCATGTTATCCAACTCATTTTCCCCACTTTTTCTAAACGTTTTGAATGTTTGTTGATCGAGTTGAACTTTTGACAATCACGGTTCAACATTTTCCACTTACTTGTTAGCATATCCTTGTTGCGTAATTGAAAATTGAGTTTATTGAACTCGTTCATAACCCGATACCAAAACGTGCCGCCCGGCTGTGAACGGCCGACTTTTTCATCCTCGGTAAATACAACATAACACGATGCAAGTAGTTTTTCCTCACTTGATTGCCAACGTAATGTAGTATAGGTAACGTTGGGATTTCTTTCGAAAATTGGTTCGGGTTCTTTGGTTTTTTTGCCTTTCGTTTACCATGACTTGTGGGTTTTCGTGGAGACGTAGGTACTTCGGATACATCATTTGTTTTTATTTGTGTACGTGAAGATTGAGATGGCAATTGAGATTGTTATTTGAATTGTAGATTTTGAAAGTTGGTGTTTAGCATGTTTTGGCTTTGTTGCCACATTAGAAATCGTTGATGTTGTTGGTAAAGTTCCTCGGCCGGCAAGCCGAGTGGGTTAGGCAAAGGGATTTGTGTTGAAGAAGAACCCGCGTTCGGGTTTGAAGATGAAGACCTCGCGTTTAGGTTATTCCACCCCATGAGGTTCAAGAAACTCTCATCATTATTAAATCCTGACTTTTTTTTGAGCAAATGTAAGTTTATGTATATGAGTTTGAGTTGTGGAAGTGTGAAAAAAAAAGTTGTCTATTAGTTGCTATTTAAAGTGGTAAAATATAGGTTTTTTTTTTTCTTTTTTAACTTTTATATAACGTTCAGGAGCCAAAGTGATTTTTTTATTTTATTTTAAATGAGTTAGCCGTTAAAAGGGGGCTAAATGAAAAATCTGTCCCTCGTCTTCCACCCCCAACGTGCGTTGCCATAGCAACACAGGGGTTAACGCCAACAATAACGCATGACCAACTGTTTAATAACGTTGCGTAACGCAGCTCTACGTCACCATAACGTCATGGTCCAAGTTATCACACTGAAGGCTGTAAGGGTGAAGCTCACCATTTTCTTGTATGTGTGTTTGGTTGTTTCTCTCTATTAATCAAATACACATATTTCCACCTCTATACTCTCTCTAAATAATGCCATGCTTATCTCTTGTTATGAGCTTCCCCGACCACCCCCAACCACAATAATCAACTAGTATTCGATCCTACACAGACTGGACAAATCTTTGTCTATTTTATCTACAAGAGACATGCTCTCAGCCCGTTTACAATGCTGCCTCCATTTTTCTACAACTATGAGACCTTAGCCGGCTACTTTATGTTTGATATGCATTATTGACAATCTTAACAAACATTCTTATATCAACGAATATGAGTTCATATATTTAATCCAACGTAACAGTGTAGGATCTCTTAGAGACAATTATCTAGGCTTTGATTCGTGACTTCCAGTCTTCCATGCTCTACAATCTTTTCCTCTTTTAAACAAAACTATAAATAATATTTGATTTAACATAACTCTTTATAAGAATGTTTGACTCGATATTACATTCAAGCAAACAAATTTAAGTAATTCATTTCATGAATATCACCGAGACACACTACAAAAAAAATCACCTTTAATGACGAAAATTTAGTGACGACATTTATTTTTTGTCACTATTAAGACCTTATAGTGACGAGAAAAAACCCGTCACTTAAATTTCGTCATCAGTGACGAAGCTCATTTGTCACTAGGTTTAATCACGGAAAATGTTCGTCACTGACAAACTAAAACTCAAACAACCAAGAACTTCCATTTCTTTTTTTGTTATTTAGCGCACTCAAAAAGTATAGGGACTTAAGTTGTCATAATCCCTAAATTTAAAACAACAAATTGCCAGTATCGATCCTTTCTTCTCTTCAATTTCACACACTAAAAACACACATTAAAAATCCTTCATTCTTTCTCCCAATTTCACACAATGAAACTGCACCATAAAAATCATTCATTCTCCCAATTTTACACACTAAAAACACACATTAGCACCACTCCGCCATGGTTAACATCTGCTGAATCTCATGTTTCATTATTTTGCCCTAATTTCAATGAGGTTATCTCTAATCTATACTCTTGAACTGTTACAAACTAATTTGTTGTTACTAGTTCCAAATTGCTGCATAATTTGTGCTTGTTTATGTTTTATTTAGCTGATCCGCATATTAGATAATTTAGAATTAGAATTGATTCAGACCTAATTCGAGTAGGTTTCGGGTGAGAATAATGGCTATTCATATGTTTATTTGATTGGTGATTTAAGTCTGATCAGGTTATTGAAGACAAGGTGCTCGATGAAATGCTTAAGTTATATCGACTTATTGAGTATCGTGAATGAACATGTAAATGCATTTGACTAAAATGATGTTTTGACTCGTCATACTGTTAAACTAAGTTTAAGGTCACAAAGTACTGAAATGAAGTTTTGTTAAGATATTGTTAATATGGAGTGTATTAGGATGTTGCACGCATTAGAGTAAAGACAAAATCGAATAACAAAGTTAGGGAGGTCAAGAAGGTCAACTGATTTATCTAGGCGGGTAGGTGGTTCAAAGCCTTATATCTACGCTACGTTTCTCTTGGCGCTGTTGTTGATAGTGATTAATATGAGCGCTCATGTGAAACTTGTTATGGCATTTGGTCATTCCATCACTTCACATTAGGCTAATTGATCTACAGTTTCTGTAAACGTGTAACATGCTCATTGTAATTTGTACTTATTACCGGACTTTTTCTTATTATTAAATATAGTGTATCCTCCATAGGCAATTGCTGTGGACGATTGAGGAAGGGTATGCGAGCATGACTGTGTGTGTCGTTTTAATCCCCCATGTTGTATGAAAATTATTAGTGACTAGACGGAATAAACTAGTAACGTTTACATATCTACACAATCATGGCCATACTTTGTTTTACTTATCAACTTCACGTATTCGAAATCTAGTCACTTATCTGCTTGTAACTTTAGCGTTATCATATTTCACCTTTTGTGCCTGTATAAACTCTTGGTACATTTATTTTGAAGACCTTTGTACTAAACCGTGAACATGAGATGATTGAGATGTCAACTTCATATCCTTTGTGCTCTTTTAGGATTTCCATGAAATTTGCGTCATTTCCTAAAGAAAAAAAAATAGTGTCCAATATAAGATTCTTCCTAATGGAGGGTGTTTGAATTTTCATTTGATGAAGACTTGTAAAAAGTTTATGTTCATCATGGTTGCAAGTACCGTTGGATTATTTTGTTTTAAAAAGATTGTTATTGACGTTAAGCTTACATTTCGACTTGTTTCATTTGTTAATTTATTATTCGGGCAAGTTAACTTAATTTTGTTCAATTTACTATCGGTCAAATTTATTATTAATGATTAATTTGCAGCACTCTATATCATTATTTGTTGTAAAGCAAAGATTATAATTGCTAGTATGTTATTTCTTTGTAATTTGTGGAGGAATTATGCTAAAAAAACAAGTTACTAACACACCTGCGTAACTGTCCTTCAGGTATATAAGTGAGAGGAATGATGTGAATTTTACTCAAATGAATACGATCTTAAGGCAAGAAGACAACATCGGCTGAGCAATGGTGAAACATGTAGCCGTACGTTGGAGAAGGAGAGGCAAGGGGCTGACACGGGTTGGGTGGTTAAGCATGGTGAGTAAGAAAATCGATTAACAGAGTACACGTTTGTGATTTTTGTATCTGTAATTATGTATGTATGTATCATGTGTGTTGCGAAGGATAATTTATTGGCCTTTTCTTTACTTGATAATTTTTGCCAATGGAAAATTTATGATCTGTAGTTTTTACATTGTGCATGAGCGATAATGTTATGTTTATACAGGTGTTTGATCCTCTTGTAGGAAGCAATATGAAGATTTCTACTGAAATGGTTGAGACATCACTTATTACACCAAACAAGTGTCTTTTTCAGCTTCATATATCACTCTTGGAGGTACCACTCACTACATTGTTACTCATTATGTTATATGTGATCTCTGCTGTGTATGGTGAAATTGTTTATTATATATTTTACAGTATGATGTGTCCCACTTATTCTGGATTTTTTAATAAGTAGCTTACTAATATTTTTGTTTAAAAGCATCTCCACCACTGTTGCTGCATACCTGATATTTGTTGAGCTTTATAAACAACATTAAGTAGAGATATAGATAATGATGCATGTCATTAGATGTGGGTGCCTTAACTGTGTCGAAGCTGAAAATCAGGTTTTATAGGATGAGCGGGTATCTATAATTTCACTTGTTTTAAAATGTTGGTTTTGCAGCTCCCAGAAGTGTACTTCGGTTACCGTTAAGTCATAGATTTACTTGCTTCAATCCAAAGTCAGCTCGTGTTGATGTATTGGAAGAATCAATGCTTCTATGTGAGTGTTAATCGAATGGACAACTTGATCTGGTATGATTTATGGGGTGCTGTTTTTAATTCTTTCTACTTTCTGGTACTGTACCATATGAGAATATTTCTTATCAGTTCATTAACGACACCTGAGTTGGAATCATTAGTTTCTGATTTAGCTGACCAAACTAAAATTATGTTTACTTATTCTTTCAGAAATTTTTTAAGAGGATCGACGCATGAGTTGGAGATACATAATTTCCGGCTCAAACTGAAGTACCCTCTTGTAAAGGTTAAGCACTAGTCAATCATTTATTTTATTAGCATAATAAACACAACATTGAGATCATTAGATTTAATTTGATGCTTATGATACTTTCAGCTAATTAACACTCATAGGCGGTTAGAGCAGCTTCTTAGAGATTCTCCTTTCGACAAGGATCTTGGTGAATACTATGACTCCCCAGATCAGCTGTTGCAAACACTCGTGCTGTCCTATGAATCTTTGGTATAATGCACGCTATCCTATTTTTTCTAAACCCCTGTCACACTGTTACCTTATTCTACCCAGGCCTATTGAAAAGAAAACACTTGAAATATGGAACTATATGTCATATGTTTTTTGGTAGGCTAAAAATTTTCATTCTTTGGCAACTATGAACAGCTCACATCTTGCTCAGACGGTGGGGATTAGTGAACTTGCTGAGCGCATGATGGCTTTCAACACCAACTATAAAGACACTGGGCTATTTGGTGTCTATGCTGTTGCTAAGGTGAGTTTAAATTTATAACTTACGAGGCACTTTTATTTAGGATTCTCTTTCATGCAGCATTGCCTATGGTAACATCTAAATATGTACATATGCACTTAATTTTTCTGGAAATACTATTGTTTGAATATGTGAATGTGTATACTTGTCCTGCTGCAGTCCAACATTAACTTTGTATAGGCATAAAACTTTTTTAAGTGACTAGAGGAAGAACTTGCTTATCTTTTTTGGTTTGGTATGAAGAGCGTAATAAGGATATTAAATTTATTAATATAATTAATCTTTTAATGAAAACCTTCTCTAAGATAACGATTCTCATAGTGTGCCATCTAGTACTTGTAACAGTTTAGAAATGACCTTTTAAAAAAAATATAATGGCAGGTTGTGTGCTTTATCAGCTTGTTAATTTTTCTGTTAAAATATTCAATATGGCAACTTAAAAGTCGTATAGCAAACCGAACTTGTTTGCATTCTGTGTTTAGATTGATTTTGGGATTTAAATTCCGAAGTTACTATAGCCGTGTTCCTTGTAACATGCTCCAGTTTTTTGTTGTTTGCGTGTTAGCTCAAATGTGTTTTGGTCCTCAAACCGCTTGAACTTGGACGATCCAATGGTCTCTCTTTGAGATTCCTGGATAAGATAACTAATGTGCTTTGAAATCATTATTTTTATGCAGGGGACCGAGGATCATGATATGACCGAAGATTATGAAGATTATGATGAGGCTCGCGATGATGTTTAGTTTAAGTTTGGATGGAGAATAATAATGCAAGCTGATATTTAAATGCATGATATACTTGTAGTAACAGTTTGCCACTTGAGGATTTCCGTACAAATCGAATAATTGTTGGACATAACTGATGTTTCGGGTGACTTACAGATCAACTAATTTCTTATTATTGACTAAACAAATGTCTTTTTGCATTTTCAGTCTATAAAGACCCACATTTACAATTGTAGGTACCGCATTATCAGGATATAGGATTTTGGAAAGTGACGAAGTATTTCGTCACTATTGGACGTTAAGTTCACCAAAAAAATGACGCCATTCTTTCGTCACTAATCGCATCAAATAGTGACGACTTTAGCCACTTCAGTGACGAAAATTAAGTGACGAAATGTGTTGTCACACACCCATAAGTGACGACTTTAGCTTGTCACTAAATTTAGTGTCAAATTCCAGTTTCGTCACTATTAACTTAGTGACGGAGCTATAGTGACGACAAGGGACGACCTTGATTTTCGTGACTAAGTTGGTTTAGTGACGACTTTTCCACCTTTAGTGATGATTTTCCACTTGTAACTAAAGCCCTTTTTTCTTGTAGTGACAACAAAGAAAATCAGAATTAAAAACTTGTAATAAAAATAGAATATTACACCTATTAATAATTCAAAGTTGGAACTTCTATATAATATTTAAGGTTTTGTTAACAACCTATAGGATTGTGATTAAGGTTAATAATTGTGAAAAAATAGCATTTAATAAACTAATTATTTTCATGAGCAAATCACACAAAAAGGTATCACCACTTTTGGTTAATTTTAATTTTATGTGCTAAACTTTTTTCTCTTAATTTAAGGTATCGAAGTTATTTTTTGTGCAATACAATATTTTTTTGACTTTTCGAAAGCGGTTACCGGTCACAATGTTAGCCAAAATGACTTTTAAATGCTCAATTATAACGATATATCACATTAATTAATCAATTCAGCTGAAAAAATTGCCGATAACACCTTTCAAAAATTCGAAAAAACCTTACATTGCACAAAAAAATAACTTCAATACCTTAAATTGAGAAAAATAAAATTGAATACCTAAAATTCAACTTGATCTTGAGTGTGATACCTTTTTATGCGATTTGCCGTTATTTTCATATGTATATGCATACGTAATAATTATAATTATAATTACAATTATAAAACATGGATTGTTTTATGTTAATTAATTATTTAATTTTTAATTATAATAACCTTAATCACTTTATGTTAATTAATTGTTTAATTTTTAATTATAGTAACCTTAATCACAATCTATTGTGTTAACAAAACCCTAATATTTATAGCTAAAATGGTGGAAGAATGTTGCTGGCACGAGTGTAGGGGGCAAACAAAAATAAATGTTTTGTCTTCGTACCAAAAATATTAGAGTAAATTACACCGTTGATCCTCAAACACTTCTCGATTCTCGCATTTAATACTAAGTTCTTCGAAATTGCATGTTTAGTCCCCAACATCTCAATTTTTCTATGTTGTGAGTCCAAATTCCTAATAGTCGTTAGAAATCTCGTTAGCTGCAAGGGCTTTTTAGTCTTTTCGGCCTTTCTTGTCCTAACTCCCCATTAACACCGTAGGTCGTTAAACTTTCCAATTCTCGAATTTAAAAAAAATGCCATAATCTAAACACCATTTTTCTTCAACATCTTCTCCCACCACCACCATTACCATTTACGTCAAATTTGAACAAGTAAATTGCATTTTTGGTCCCTAAGGTATGGCCAAATTGCAGGTTTCGTCCCTAACGTTTCGAAACATGTCATTCCCATTTTGTATGTTTTGTTGCATGTTTGGTCCCTAAATTGCAGATTTAGTCCCTAAAATTTGAAAGTTTCTGTTGCATGTTTAGTCCCTAAATTGTAGATTAGGTACCAAACATGCAGCAAAACCTTCAAAATGAGAATTATCGCTGCACTTTCGAAACGTTAGGGACGAAACCTGCAATTTGGCCATACCTTTGGGACCAAAAATTCAATTTACTCAATTTGAACAAAAATATTTTCAAACCCACATCTAAAAATTAGACTAAAGTACGCTGTTGGTCCCTAAACTTGTCCCGAAACATCAGGCTGGGACAAAACTTTCCTTTTTCATCGTCGGGAGTCCAAAAAAATCTTTTTATAGGCTAAATGAGTCCCTTGATCCATTTTCCGTTAGCCAACGTCTGTTATCTTCTCCCATGTGCCTTGCTCATGAGGGCAAAATGGTCATTTTATCGTTTGGTTGATTATTCTGGTGGTATAACCTTAGGGACGAACGGTGCACTTAATAAAAAAGTTATACCATCACTACCACCACCCTCATGTTATCTCTTTTCCTACTTCCCTCTCTAAATTGCTACTTCTCTCTCTAAAATTAACACCAAAACCATTCTCAAATCTCATCCATCCACTCCAAAAGAAAAGGAAAAAAAAAAAACAAGCTAAATCAAACACCAATCTTCATTCTTCATCTTCACACCCACACACAATATCAAAACCAGCAAAATATTTGGGATGATCCATAGATGCGGCAACCAACACCTAACATTTGATCCATTTCAACCAAACTAATCATATATTTCATTTCAGAGAATTTTAAATACTCCAATATAGAATCATACGAGGTTTCAAGCCCGCGCGTTGCTGCGGGTGTTTTCGTTAAATATGGAGCGACCAGTTTGTCGAAGATAGCAACGGTAAAAGGCATAAGATTACAAGGATGGCTGCTGCAAGAATGTGAAGCCTAAAAAACTGGCCAAACCTTCTAAAGCGTACATTAGATTTATATGCACTGACTGATTGCATAGCACAAAATAGGAGTATCTTGGTATGCAAACATGCCATAGTTTTTGTCTGAGTTTGATAGAAAAGAACACAATGTTTTGGCGCACATTTCTGATTGCAAGGATACATGTTGCAAGAATGCGTAGCATAAAAAACTGGCCAAACCTTCTAAAAAGGGCTGATCGAGACCACAATAAGCAAATTACAACCACGATAATTATTGCACCAAACACATGTGTAACTGCAACTTTGCAGCACACTAAACCAAACAACATTTGGATAAAGTACATCTGGGATGATACGCGTAACAACACATGCACTTTTCAGCGACAATATGATACTCCAGCTTCCCACAGTTTTATTCAAAGGCATTTAAGCCACTGAGAAACTACTAATACACATCATATTTTAGTAACGGCTAAATTTTTTTCCCTTTCCCTTTTGACCCATCTTTGGAAAATGGTTTCATACCTATCTCTTGACAAAAATAAGTACTGGGAAGGCCAAGGACTTTGAGCATGGATTTAAAAGCCTCTTTCGCAATCTGCTTTGCAGTTTTTGCCATGGCATTATCATTTCTTTGGGCAACCTGTTTTGGAGGTTTAACCTTCCTAACATCTTCTTTTTTAGATCCTGGACCGCAATAACTAGGCGGAAAGTAGTTGTTCCATTCCAGAGGAAGGTCAACGGTTTCTGAGCTTGATTCAGTGCTTGAAATGTACATGGTACCTGCACATTTAAAAAATGAAAAAGTGAGTCTATGTGGTAATGCTTTGTCTTTTTTATATGAAGATTCAGATGGAAAAGATAAACCTTCTTTCTTTCCAAAATCCATGTTGTGGTTTCTTTTAGATTATTGTTTGGTGGTGTTGTTTTTATAGGTGGAATTTCAGATGAACATGTGCTTTATGAATGGAATATGTGCAGGCAATGTGCAGGTTTCAAAAAATGAACAGCTGATTAAAGCAGTCAATGCATACACTGTTGATGTCATTAAAGTAGAGAATATACATGTTTCATTTGAGCTTTTTGTATGAGTAGTCTTTAATATTGGAATATGCACAGATTTGCAGTCCATGTTTGAAGAAAGAAACAGTGAACCAAAGATTCATATTTCATTAAAAAAACAGTCACCACATATGAATGATGGTGGCACAAAAGATTTTGCAGTTTCATTCCTACAACTATTATGATTACCTGAATTGCAGCCTCAGCGACGTTGACCTTTCGTAGATGATCTCCGGTTGTTGTATGAAATTGGCACGAAAACAAACCAAAATCTAAACACAAATTTAGAACCGTAAATTATATTTTCCAACCATAGCAGTGTTACTTACAGGCCAAAAATATAACTGGAATACCAATATTAAGATGGCTACACAAACCTGTAATTACCGGGTGTATTTGCTACTGCTGCAAACTGTAGCACTGGCTACTTTCACATATCTCTGGCCTTCCTTCTTTTGTCCATTCCAACATTTACATTCATGCTAATGAGTCGTCAAGCGATGCTGACAAATTGGGATAGAGTCATGTCCATGCTGCCACATAAAGACCGCTATTCTCAGACACTCATTTTACCTAAATGGTCTATAAAAATGAACTATCAAGTAGTATGTAACAAAGAACAGACCTTATTCTTGATGCAGTGGAACATATGTTGTTCTTCATGCCATACAAAGATTATAAGTATACTTACCAAAACATTTATCTAAATCCATAAGTAAGTATGGCAAAATCTGCTGAATTTTGGTCATACCCATATACCAAAAGGAAGTGTAAAAATGTATTCATCGATTATCGCTAGCAGTGTGAACAGATTATAGATAAAGGTTACTTACCGCAGCAACCAACTTGAAATGCAGGAAGCTTTAGCATCCTAGCGTCTTCTTTTTTAGAGCCTGACCTGGAGAAAGTAACTCGAAAGCAACTTTTCCATGGCATAGGAAGGCCAGTGGTTTCTGAGCTTCATTGGCTGCTTGATTGTGATTAAGGTTAATAATTGTGAAAAAATAGCATTTAATAAACTAATTATTTTCATGAGCAAATCACACAAAAAGGTATCACCACTTTTGGTTAATTTTAATTTTATGTGCTAAACTTTTTTCTCTTAATTTAAGGTATCGAAGTTATTTTTTGTGCAATACAATATTTTTTTGACTTTTCGAAAGCGGTTACCGGTCACAATGTTAGCCAAAATGACTTTTAAATGCTCAATTATAACGATATATCACATTAATTAATCAATTCAGCTGAAAAAATTGCCGATAACACCTTTCAAAAATTCGAAAAAAACCTTACATTGCACAAAAAAATAACTTCAATACCTTAAATTGAGAAAAATAAAATTGAATACCTAAAATTCAACTTGATCTTGAGTGTGATACCTTTTTATGCGATTTGCCGTTATTTTCATATGTATATGCATACGTAATAATTATAATTATAATTACAATTATAAAACATGGATTGTTTTATGTTAATTAATTATTTAATTTTTAATTATAATAACCTTAATCACTTTATGTTAATTAATTGTTTAATTTTAATTATAGTAACCTTAATCACAATCTATTGTGTTAACAAAACCCTAATATTTATAGCTAAAATGGTGGAAGAATGTTGCTGGCACGAGTGTAGGGGGCAAACAAAAATAAATGTTTTGTCTTCGTACCAAAAATATTAGAGTAAATTACACCGTTGATCCTCAAACACTTCTCGATTCTCGCATTTAATACTAAGTTCTTCGAAATTGCATGTTTAGTCCCCAACATCTCAATTTTTCTATGTTGTGAGTCCAAATTCCTAATAGTCGTTAGAAATCTCGTTAGCTGCAAGGGCTTTTTAGTCTTTTCGGCCTTTCTTGTCCTAACTCCCCATTAACACCGTAGGTCGTTAAACTTTCCAATTCTCGAATTTAAAAAAAATGCCATAATCTAAACACCATTTTTCTTCAACATCTTCTCCCACCACCACCATTACCATTTACGTCAAATTTGAACAAGTAAATTGCATTTTTGGTCCCTAAGGTATGGCCAAATTGCAGGTTTCGTCCCTAACGTTTCGAAACATGTCATTCCCATTTTGTATGTTTTGTTGCATGTTTGGTCCCTAAATTGCAGATTTAGTCCCTAAAATTTGAAAGTTTCTGTTGCATGTTTAGTCCCTAAATTGTAGATTAGGTACCAAACATGCAGCAAAACCTTCAAAATGAGAATTATCGCTGCACTTTCGAAACGTTAGGGACGAAACCTGCAATTTGGCCATACCTTTGGGACCAAAAATTCAATTTACTCAATTTGAACAAAAATATTTTCAAACCCACATCTAAAAATTAGACTAAAGTACGCTGTTGGTCCCTAAACTTGTCCCGAAACATCAGGCTGGGACAAAACTTTCCTTTTTCATCGTCGGGAGTCCAAAAAAATCTTTTTATAGGCTAAATGAGTCCCTTGATCCATTTTCCGTTAGCCAACGTCTGTTATCTTCTCCCATGTGCCTTGCTCATGAGGGCAAAATG
Organism: Chrysanthemum seticuspe; assembly: GCA_019973895.1. Lineage (NCBI taxonomy): Eukaryota > Viridiplantae > Streptophyta > Magnoliopsida > Asterales > Asteraceae > Chrysanthemum > Chrysanthemum seticuspe. The sequence goes on from BPTQ01000007.1 coordinate 279,787,002, forward strand.
GTCATTTTATCGTTTGGTTGATTATTCTGGTGGTATAACCTTAGGGACGAACGGTGCACTTAATAAAAAAGTTATACCATCACTACCACCACCCTCATGTTATCTCTTTTCCTACTTCCCTCTCTAAATTGCTACTTCTCTCTCTAAAATTAACACCAAAACCATTCTCAAATCTCATCCATCCACTCCAAAAGAAAAGGAAAAAAAAAAAAACAAGCTAAATCAAACACCAATCTTCATTCTTCATCTTCACACCCACACACAATATCAAAACCAGCAAAATATTTGGGATGATCCATAGATGCGGCAACCAACACCTAACATTTGATCCATTTCAACCAAACTAATCATATATTTCATTTCAGAGAATTTTAAATACTCCAATATAGAATCATACGAGGTTTCAAGCCCGCGCGTTGCTGCGGGTGTTTTCGTTAAATATGGAGCGACCAGTTTGTCGAAGATAGCAACGGTAAAAGGCATAAGATTACAAGGATGGCTGCTGCAAGAATGTGAAGCCTAAAAAACTGGCCAAACCTTCTAAAGCGTACATTAGATTTATATGCACTGACTGATTGCATAGCACAAAATAGGAGTATCTTGGTATGCAAACATGCCATAGTTTTTGTCTGAGTTTGATAGAAAAGAACACAATGTTTTGGCGCACATTTCTGATTGCAAGGATACATGTTGCAAGAATGCGTAGCATAAAAAACTGGCCAAACCTTCTAAAAAGGGCTGATCGAGACCACAATAAGCAAATTACAACCACGATAATTATTGCACCAAACACATGTGTAACTGCAACTTTGCAGCACACTAAACCAAACAACATTTGGATAAAGTACATCTGGGATGATACGCGTAACAACACATGCACTTTTCAGCGACAATATGATACTCCAGCTTCCCACAGTTTTATTCAAAGGCATTTAAGCCACTGAGAAACTACTAATACACATCATATTTTAGTAACGGCTAAATTTTTTTCCCTTTCCCTTTTGACCCATCTTTGGAAAATGGTTTCATACCTATCTCTTGACAAAAATAAGTACTGGGAAGGCCAAGGACTTTGAGCATGGATTTAAAAGCCTCTTTCGCAATCTGCTTTGCAGTTTTTGCCATGGCATTATCATTTCTTTGGGCAACCTGTTTTGGAGGTTTAACCTTCCTAACATCTTCTTTTTTAGATCCTGGACCGCAATAACTAGGCGGAAAGTAGTTGTTCCATTCCAGAGGAAGGTCAACGGTTTCTGAGCTTGATTCAGTGCTTGAAATGTACATGGTACCTGCACATTTAAAAAATGAAAAAGTGAGTCTATGTGGTAATGCTTTGTCTTTTTTATATGAAGATTCAGATGGAAAAGATAAACCTTCTTTCTTTCCAAAATCCATGTTGTGGTTTCTTTTAGATTATTGTTTGGTGGTGTTGTTTTTATAGGTGGAATTTCAGATGAACATGTGCTTTATGAATGGAATATGTGCAGGCAATGTGCAGGTTTCAAAAAATGAACAGCTGATTAAAGCAGTCAATGCATACACTGTTGATGTCATTAAAGTAGAGAATATACATGTTTCATTTGAGCTTTTTGTATGAGTAGTCTTTAATATTGGAATATGCACAGATTTGCAGTCCATGTTTGAAGAAAGAAACAGTGAACCAAAGATTCATATTTCATTAAAAAAACAGTCACCACATATGAATGATGGTGGCACAAAAGATTTTGCAGTTTCATTCCTACAACTATTATGATTACCTGAATTGCAGCCTCAGCGACGTTGACCTTTCGTAGATGATCTCCGGTTGTTGTATGAAATTGGCACGAAAACAAACCAAAATCTAAACACAAATTTAGAACCGTAAATTATATTTTCCAACCATAGCAGTGTTACTTACAGGCCAAAAATATAACTGGAATACCAATATTAAGATGGCTACACAAACCTGTAATTACCGGGTGTATTTGCTACTGCTGCAAACTGTAGCACTGGCTACTTTCACATATCTCTGGCCTTCCTTCTTTTGTCCATTCCAACATTTACATTCATGCTAATGAGTCGTCAAGCGATGCTGACAAATTGGGATAGAGTCATGTCCATGCTGCCACATAAAGACCGCTATTCTCAGACACTCATTTTACCTAAATGGTCTATAAAAATGAACTATCAAGTAGTATGTAACAAAGAACAGACCTTATTCTTGATGCAGTGGAACATATGTTGTTCTTCATGCCATACAAAGATTATAAGTATACTTACCAAAACATTTATCTAAATCCATAAGTAAGTATGGCAAAATCTGCTGAATTTTGGTCATACCCATATACCAAAAGGAAGTGTAAAAATGTATTCATCGATTATCGCTAGCAGTGTGAACAGATTATAGATAAAGGTTACTTACCGCAGCAACCAACTTGAAATGCAGGAAGCTTTAGCATCCTAGCGTCTTCTTTTTTAGAGCCTGACCTGGAGAAAGTAACTCGAAAGCAACTTTTCCATGGCATAGGAAGGCCAGTGGTTTCTGAGCTTCATTGGCTGCTTGATTGTGATTAAGGTTAATAGTTGTGAAAAAATAGCATTTAATAAACTAATTATTTTCATGAGCAAATCACACAAAAAGGTATCACACTTTTGGTTAATTTTAATTTTAGGTGCTAAACTTTTTTCTCTTAATTTAAGGTATCGAAGTTATTTTTTGTGCAATACAATATTTTTTTGACTTTTCGAAAGCGGTTACCGGTCACAATGTTAGCCAAAATGACTTTTAAATGCTCAATTATAACGATATATCACATTAATTAATCAATTCAGCTGAGAAAATTGCCGATAACACCTTTCAAAAATTCGAAAAAACCTTACATTGCACAAAAAAATAACTTCAATACCTTAAATTGAGAAAAATAAAATTGAATACCTAAAATTCAACTTGATCTTGAGTGTGATACCTTTTTGTGCGATTTGCCGTTATTTTCATATGTATATGCATACGTAATAATTATAATTATAATTACAATTATAAAACATAGAATGTTTTATGTTAATTAATTATTTAATTTTTAATTATAATAACCTTAATCACTTTATGTTAATTAATTGTTTAATATTTAATTATAGTAACCTTAATCACAATCTATTGTGTTAACAAAACCCTAATATTTATAGCTAAAATGGTGGAAGAATGTTGCTGGCACGAGTGTAGGGGGCAAACAAAAATAAATGTTTTGTCTTCGTACCAAAAATATTAGAGTAAATTACACCGTTGATCCTCAAACACTTCTCGATTCTCGCATTTAATACTAAGTTCTTCGAAATTGCATGTTTAGTCCCCAACATCTCAATTTTTCTATGTTGTGAGTCCAAATTCCTAATAGTCGTTAGAAATCTCGTTAGCTGCAAGGGCTTTTTAGTCTTTTCGGCCTTTCTTGTCCTAACTCCCCATTAACACCGTAGGTCGTTAAACTTTCCAATTCTCGAATTTAAAAACAATGCCATAATCTAAACACCATTTTTCTTCAACATCTTCTCTTACCACCACCATTACCATTTACGTCAAATTTGAACGAGTAAATTGCATTTTTGGTCCTTAAGGTATGGCCAAATTGCAGGTTTCGTCCCTAACGTTTCGAAAGTGCACCTGTCGTCCCCATTTTGTATGTTTTGTTGCATGTTTGGTCCCTAAATTACAGATTTAGTCCCTAAAATTTGAAAGTTTCCGTTGCATGTTTAGTCCCTAAATTGTAGATTAGGGACCAAACATGCAGCAAAACCTTCAAAATGAGAATTATCGCTGCACTTTCGAAACGTTAGGGACGAAACCTGCAATTTGGCCATACCTTTGGGACCAAAAATTCAATTTACTCAATTTGAACACAAATATTTTCAAACCCACATCTAAAAATTAGATTAAAATACGTTGTTGGTCCCTAAACTTGTCCCGAAACATCAGGCTGGGACAAAACTTTCCTTTTTCATCGTCGGGAGTCCAAAAAAATCTTTTTATAGGCTAAATGAGTCCCTTGATCCATTTTCCGTTAGTGAACGTCTGTTATCTTCTCCCATGTGCCTTGCTCATGAGTGCAAAATGGTCATTTTATCGTTTGGTTGATTATTTTGGTGGTATAACCTTAGGGACGAACGGTGCACTTAATAAAAAAGTTATACCATCACTACCACCACCCTCATGTTATCTCTTTTCCTACTTCTCTCTCTAAATTGCTACTTCTCTCTCTAAAATTAACACCAAAACCATTCTCAAATCTCATCCATCCACTCCAAAAGAAAAGGAAAAAAAAACAAGCTAAATCAAACACCAATCTTCATTCTTCATCAATATCAAAACCAACAAAATATTTGGGATGATCCATAGATGCGGCAACCAACACCTAACGTTTGATCCATTTCAACCAAACTAATCATATATTTCATTTCAGAGAATTTTAAATACTCCAATATAGAATCATACAAGGTTTCGAGCCCGCGCGTTGCTGCTGGTGTTTTCGTTAAATATGGAGCGACCAGTTTGTCGAAGATAGCAACGGTAAAAGGCATAAGATTGCAAGGATGGCGGCTGCAAGAATGTGCAGCATAAAAAACTGGCCAAACCTTCTAAACCGTACATTAGATTTATATGCACTGACTGATTGCATAGCACAAAATAGGAGTATCTTGGTATGCAAACATGCCATAGTTTTTGTTTGAGTTTGACAGAAAAGAACACAATGTTTTGGCGCACATTTCTGATTGCAAGGATACTTGTTGCAAGAATGCGTAGCATAAAAAACTGGCCAAACCTTCTAAAAAGGACTGATCGAGACCACAATAAGCAAATTACAACCACGATAATTATTGCACCAAACACATGTGTAACTGCAACTTTGCAGCATACTAAGCCAAAAAACATTTGGATAAAGTATATCTGGGATGATACGCGTAACAACACATGCACTTTTCAGCGACAATATGATACTCCAGCTTCCCACAATTTTATTTAAAGGCATTTAAGCCACTGAGAAACTACTAATACACATCATATTTTAGTAACGGCTAATTTTTGTTCCCTTTCCCTTTTGACCCATATTTGGCAAATGGTTTCATACCTATCTCTTGACAAAAATGAGTATTGGGAAGGCCAAGGACTTTGAGCCTGGATTTAAAAGCCTCTTTCGCAATCTGCTTTGCAGTTTTTGCCATGGCATTATCATTTCTTTGGGCAACCTGTTTTGGAGGTTTAACCTTCCTAACATCTTCTTTTTTAGATCCTGGACCGCAATAACTAGGCGGAAAGTAGTTGTTCTATTCCAGAGGAAGGTCAACGGTTCTGAGCTTGATTCAGTGCTTGAAATGTACATGGTACCTGCACATTTAAAAAATGAAAAAGTGGGTCTATGTGGTAATGCTTTGTCTTTTTTATATGAAGATTCAGATGGAAAAGATAAACCTTCTTTCTTGCCAAAATCCATGTTGTGGTTTCTTTTAGATTATTGTTTGGTGGTGCTATTTTTATAGGTGGAATTTCAGGTGAACATGTGCTTTATGAATGGAATATGTGCAGGCAATGTGCAGGTTTCAAAAAATGAATAGCTGATTAAAGTAGTCAATGCATACACTGTTGATGTCATTAAAGTAGAGAATATACATGTTTCATTTGAGCTTTTTGTATGAGTAGTCTTTAATATTGGAATATGCACAGATGTGCAGTCCATGTTTGAAGAAAGAAACAGTGAACCAAAGATTCATATTTCATTAAAAAAAACAGTCACCACATATGAATGATGGTGGCACAAAAGATTTTGCAGTTTCATCCCTACAACTATTATGATTACCTGAATTGCAGCCTCAGCGACGTTGACCTTTCGTAGATGATCTCCGGTTGTTGTATGAAATTGGCACGAAAACAAACCAAAATATGAACACAAATTTAGAACCGTAAATTAGATTTTCCAACCATAGCAGTGTTACTTACAGGCCAAAAATATAATTGGAATACCAATATTAAGATGGCTACACAAACCTGTAATTACCGGGTGTATTTGCTACTGCTGCAAACTGTAGCACTGGCTACTTTCACATATCTCTGGCCTTCCTTCTTTTGTCCATTCCAACATTTACATTCATGCTAATGAGTCGTCAAGCGATGCTGACAAATTGGGATAGAGTTATGTCCATGCTGCCACATAAAGACCGCTATTCTCAGACACTGATTTTACCTAAATGGTCTATAAAAATGAACTATCAAGTAGTATGTAACAAACAACAGACCTTATTCTTGATGCAGTGGAACATATGTTGTTCTTCATGCCATACAAAGATTATAAGTAAACTTACCAAAACATTTATCTAAATCCATAAGTAAGTATGGCAAAATCTGCTGAATTTTGGTCATACTCATATACCAAAAGGAAGTGTAAAAATGTATTCATCTATTATCGCTAGCAGTGTGAACAGATTATAGATAAAGGTCACTTACCGCAGCAACCAACTTGAAATGCAGGAAGCTTTAGCATCCTAGCGTCTTCTTTTTTAGAGCCTGACCTGGAGAAAGTAACTGGAAAGCAGGTTTTCCATGGCATAGGAAGGCCAGTGGTTTCTGAGCTTCATTGGCTGCTTGAATGTAGAGTTTCTGCACGTAAAATGAAAAAAAAATTAGTATGTGCTTTTTGCATATAAAGATGGAAATGAAAGCAATAAACCTTTTCCATTGCTGGAATTCATGCTGCAATTTGCTTTAGATTATTGTTTCGTCAGCTGACGTTTAGTGGAAAAGTTCTCTATTAATGAAATTTTAGATTAGTGGTTGGTTCATGAAGGGAATCTGTGCAGATAAAATGATTAAAGTAGACAGCATACAGGTTGCACTTTAGTGTGCAGTGCTGAAATCTTAGATTAGTGGTTGGTTCATGAACTATTCAAAGATGCTTTTAGGTCAGGCTAGCTTCTATATTGGCTTGTTTGGGAATCTGTCATTGGAATGATAAATAATGATATACTGTATCAATTAGGTTACACCAACTTAGTGCTACAGGTTTTTTTTTGCCTATATAAGGTGATTTTTTTCTGGCTTCACATACTTGCCTCTCTACCTTGTGAGTTTTTGTGAAAATCTGTTAAGAAAATGGTGTCTACCCCAAACATTGATCAGCTTAAAGCAGGATGTGGTTCTTATGAGCTACATCATGCCTTTAAGTTCCTGTTTCTAAAGGAGCAAGGTGAGAATGAGGGGTTCATCATGCTGCTTGGAGAGAAATGCGACGATGTTCGTCGTCGTCTGTAGAGGAGGAATGAACTGCTGGAAGAGGGACGCAGGTTGAATCCTTTTGATGATGTTGCAAATGACGGTCTTGAATGCTTGGAGGAGGCACAGGATAGGGACCATCAGATTCTTGCTGCACTGATTCAGGTCCTTGATTTGGCTAGGGAAGCGCGTATTGAGAAAAGCCGCCATGTGTTTACAATGCAGTTGCATGATTAGGGTAGTATCTTGTGTGTCTGTATGATGGCTTGTCCTATAGTCTTTATGTTTAATGCTATCGTGTTATGTGTTAGATTAACATGGTGTTGTTAATCTGTGTTGGTATGCCTGTAACTTATGTCGCCTATGAATAAAACTTATGTTTGTTTGTGGTTCAATAATTTTGTTGATATATGTCTTGTTATGTGATGGAGAAAAGCAATGATATGGTTGACTCAGTTGTGTTTTATTTGGATAATGTGTGGAGGTAGTTGTTGGGTTTCTTTTATGGGATACTGAATATTTTGCAAGTACAAATTATTTATGTTTTTTGATGATTGCAACACTTATGTGTGTTGTGAATGATATATGTAGAAGGTTAGTGACAATAAGGTGAGGATAAAAATTTGTTAGCAAAGACGATTTTATTGATTGGATTTAATATGAATATGTATTATAAATTAACAAAAGAGTTCTGAAGTTGTGCATGTGTATCATAGTTTAGCAGTAAAAGTATTGAACATTTTTTAAAATTCAGAAACGGCTCGATCCTTTAAATAAAGGTTGGGTGGAAAAACAAATCATGGCAAAATTTGATGGCTGTTGGTCATAAGTAGACACTGAAAAGAAGCATTAGAATGCACTCATCAACCATGGTCAGTAGTATGAACAAATTATCAAGACAGATTACTCACCGCAGCAGTGAAAGACCTTGCTATATGATAAGGCAGCCTATGTGTAGGGGCCATCCCATTGTGAGCATCTTCAGGCACCTCAAAAATCTTAGTAGCCTCAACTTCAGAACCAATGTGAGTGGCCTTGATTGATGAGCATTCATTGGCATTCATAGTACGACGGATAGTGTCTTTCTGAATCTAAAAAAAAGGAGCACACAATCACTAAAAAAATACCCCAAGAAACTTAACATGTGCTGATAAAACAATTGCACACTGATAAACAGCTAACCATTGTCACTTTTGTAAATTATAGGATAATGGCATGTATGATAATTTACTTACTATGTTAAATTGTTGATCCAATACATATTTCTGCAAATTCCATTTTTCTTTTTGTTTTCACCGTCCTCCTGCAATGAAAAAGTGAGTATAAACTGTAGAAAACTAGAAGGGGGGATTGAATAGTTTTACCAATTAAAACTTCCTTTTAAACTATTTAGATCGACTTATGTCAATCTATTTGGTTGTGTGTGTTGGATGTTGATAAACAAGCATAATAAGATATGTAATGAAAAGATAAAGAGTAAGAAGCACAAAACCACAACGCGAGTATTTATAGTGGTTCGGCTACAAGGACACCTTCCTTGCCCTACTCCACTCCCCGAGTCACCTACTCGAGAGTTCGTAAACACTACACCAATCTCCTTATGGCGGAGAAGCCTTCACAACGTCGCTTAACCTTTTTTCCGGTACAAAGCTAAATACCGACTTCTTTCACACCAAGGCGAACCACACCTACACAACGTCGCCTACCCTTTATACGGTGCTAGGCTAACCACCGAGTTCTTTCACACCTTAGGTGAACTACACCTTCACAACGTCGCCTACCATTTATTAGGTACTAGGCTAAGCACCTAGTTCCATTGCAATGGAGGAACTACTACCACACTACACCAACGACCAATCCCAAAGGAGATCTACTCCTTTACAACATCATCAAGGACATCAATATCCTTTGATCTAATGCTAGTCTATCTAGTACATCGAAAACACAGCATATCGAATGTACATCTAAGGCACCTTTTACTAATGCCTTTGACTAGATCTACAAGACACCTTTCACTAATGTCTTGTGTCTTTACTTCGAAGCACCTTTCACTAATGCTTCAAGTCTTGACTTCTAAGCACCTTTCACTAATGCTTCTTGTCTTGACTTCTAAGCACCTACCACAAGTGCTTATCCTATAGACAATTGATACCCTTCACTAATATCTTCGTCTTGATATTTGAGACATCTTTCACTAATGTCTTCAACACTACACTTCTTTGAAGAAAGAAAGAGATCATCAACAAGAGGGCTTCAATAGCCTTGATGATGAGGAAGCATGGCAACTCATGGACTTGAGCTTGCTCGACTTCAACGGTGGTGATCTTGCCTTTAAGAGGAACCTAAAAGATCACACAAAAACAAAACTACAAACATAGATCTCTTGGATCTAAGGTTAGTGAGATTTAACTCAGAGGAGAAAGTGTATTGGAAAGGGGTGAGAAATAATGAAGAAATTGCTCACTATTTATGGAGGAAAAATCCTACTGTTTCCCCGGATCCCACGGATCCCTTCCACTTGGGATCCGGCTAGCACAAAGCCAGGGATCCGTGGTCCGCTCCTCTTTGCCCATGGGTATTTTTGGTTATGGGTTATGGGTCATGGGTTATGGGTTGATCCATGGTTTTCTTTCTAGATACAATGTATCTTAAGGATACAATGAACTTGGTTAAGTGGTACATATAAAACCATGGGTCAAAAGCCATTTGCTAGTATTTACCCATTTAGTATATACTTGTATTTACCCAATTTAGCACACACTTAGTTTTTACCCATTTTAGTATACTTAGTTTAAGTATATGTTTAACCCAATATGTAAACACTAGTTGTTGTACATATGTATCTAAATCATAAAATCACTTATACTTGTTTTAGTGTTTTATGTGAAAGCGTAAGTGTGTTAGAAAACTATTAGTTCAAACCATTTACGTATTTTATTTGTTTCCATAAAATGATCTTACTTTTGTTATCGACAAAATATTAGAAGATCGTAAAATATAAATAAACGTTTTTACTTACGGCTTATTTGTATTAACAATCTCCCCCTTTTTGTTGATGACAAAACATAAGGAAAAGCTAAAATTCGTAAAAGTTTGAATTTGTAGTTTTTACTTTCTTCTCCCCCTTTTTGTCGAAACAAAAAGTGTTTGAAAGAAAGCAACACATCGTTTTTTTTTTAAGAAAAACATGTGAAAGGAAAGAAAAAAAATAGAGAGCAAGTAACGGGAAAGGATCACGTCGTTGCTCCCCCTTGACGAGTCCATCCCTAAGTAAGGGCGTCAAGAAACTAATTCTAATCTAGTTCATTTGCAACTAACTTATGCAAAAGATTTCGTCAAAGTGACGGGTGTGCTCCCCCTAGATGATTGCAATATTTGCAACGGGAAGTCATGAAATTTAAATCAAAGGTTGCAAGTAATTTTGCAACGTATTGTTTTGACACCAAGCTCCCCCTAGCTTTAGGATGTCAAATTCTTTATGTGTTAATTAAATAACTGCAAAACAAGGGTTAGAGAACAAGTATAATTCACAATTTCCTGCAAATGTGATTTAAGTAAAAAAAAACTTTCTGACTTCACGGATCCCACGGTTCCCTCCTAGTAGGGATCCGTCTAGGCAATACTGAGGGATCCGTCTGGCTGATGACTAAAATCAGCAAAGGTGATATAACAAGTAATGTTATCATATAAATGAGATATGAATACATATTCTCAGAAAAAAATAGCAAGTAGCATGTAATTCCATTTAATAAAACAAGAGTTATGATATACATGACTCTAAAAATAAGAAAATAGACAATATGATGAGTGTGTAAATACTCATCATTTTTGGGTCAAATCTGAACTGCAAAACGTTTAAAAATGCTCAGAAATGCATCAAAACACTGAAAATATCTCAAAATTGCATTTTATATGTTTCAGATGCAAAATGTTTAAAATCAGATGAAAAATGAGCTAAGTTTGCATAATTGGCAGTTTCAGTCCCCCAAGTTTCAAAAGTTGTCAGAAATAGTCCCTGAGCACTTATTTCAAAAGTAAAATCACCAAAGGTCCTTTTAAAATCATAACTTTTCATAATTAGTCCTTTGGTGAAAAATGTCAAAAGTTTTGAGAAATTACAAGTTTGGTCCTTCAAGTTTCAAAATTGGCAAAAATGGTCCTTGGAAATTTGAAAATGTCTATTTTGGTCCTTGCTCTATTGAAACTTGTCACTTTTGGTCCCTTGGAACAACTTTGGAAAATTGGCAGCTTTGGTCCCTTGTTTTTCAGAAATTACATAAAGGTCCTTGTATTAATAACATAAGCCTTTGAACCCTTGGACCCTATCAAAACCCACTTGACCCCCTGCCAATATCCTTTTTGACCCCCCCCCTTTTAATATTAAACCCACAGTTTGAATAAAAAACCGCCCTCACGGGTTCCCTCCCCATCATCATCACCTACACTTGCCTGCAACTCCTACTCACACTCCATCATCATCACATTCCTACCCTCCAAACACCCCAAGCCAAGAAGCATTAAATGCTTTCTTCAACCTAACACTCTACCCCCAGCTGTTAAAACCTTTTCCCGCCAAAAATTGATCAAACGGCTAAAATCCACTCAAGTCATCCAATGGTCCCAATTACAGGTGGGAAATGCTCAGATAGGAGAGAGAAGCATGTTGGTGTATAAAAGGAAGCAAGAGATAAAGAGAAGAGAGTAGTAGTTAGTTTTTAAATTTCCTTGTATGTCGTTTTTCATAAAATTATCTCAATTAGTGTTTTAAACTGTAATCTTAAGCTTCATTGTATTAAACCTAAGCCACTTAGTAATTGTAATTCATTTCAAGTCTTAATTCAAGGTTTCATTTAAGTTTTATATTTTCATGTTCACTGTTGAAAAATTTAGTTTTAAACTCTTACATTCAAGCTTCTAATAGCTTATTGTTACATTCAAATAAGCTTATTTGAGCTACTCATAGCTTTTGGTAAGCTTATTGGTCAAGTTCAAGCAAGTTTGATGTTTGGTCAACAAAAGTCAACTGTGAAGAAATTTTGATTAAGCAATGCTGGAAATGGATATGGGATGTTGCAGAGCTTGGATTGGGTTGGATTTGAGTAGTTTAGTTTAGTTTGGGTCCTGTATAAGCTGCTTAATAAGCTGGACCTCTTGTGAGTTTGTTTTTATCTTTTCAATTTCAATAACTGAATTAGTTTGCATTTTCTGTGGTTTAATCCTGTGATTGTTGTCTTAATCTCATTAACAAGTCCTAATTAGATGTTTGGAATCTTAAATTGTTGGGTGAAAGCTTTGATTCTCAGTTTGAGGGTGAATTTGTTCTAAGTTTCTATAAAAAGTGGTGTTTGGATCATAGGGTTAAACTGAGATTAAGGCTAGTACAGTGGTTAGCATTGGTTGTTCTAGTCTTACTGAGGTGAGAAAGAGTCACTTTGGTCATTCAAGTGCACCTTAGAACCTTAAAAGTCAAAATCATCTATAACCTGTCCTTGTTTCATAACTGTTAGAATATTTGAAAATCAAAAGTTTGATTTGTGCTTAGAATTCAGTGGAGTAGCCTTATGTAACTTTGCTTTAGCTTAAAACATCATATTCAGTTGGCAAATTAAGATCAAAGTTCAAATAAGTCAAGTTTTCAATTCTGTCCAAAAGTCAAAATTTCATAAAAACCCGTTTTTGAATAAACTTTGTAATTTTATTGTGATCTTACCATTAGGATTTAGGATATAAGCTTTTGGGATATTAAAGTTTAGCTGCTCATCTTAATTAGAAAAATATTAGTTTATCTCTACTTAGCTTATTAACTGCTTATTCATTAGCTTCTTTTAAGCCCTTTTTCACAAAACTCCCGTTTTGCTTATTCCTTATTTTTGCTTATTTAGTGTGTTTTTCTTGTTGTTGTTGCTTATTCTAAGTTCCCATAACTTGTTTATAGCTTATTCAACCTTTGGTTCAGTAGTGGTAGCTTTTTATTAGCTTATGCAAGCTTAATAGCTCATTTTGACATGTTTCCATAGCTTCCACTTTTGCATTTTTAGTTTCCTCAATTTTAGTCCTTATTAGCTGAAATTCTGGATTTAGATACTTTGGTTGGTAGTGGTTTTCATGGTGATTTTAGTTTATTTTTGTGATTTTTATAAGCTGGCTTAACAAGGGCTTAAAGTTAGTACATAAGGGCTGTTTGGCACTAGTGCTTAAATAGACCCATATCATTGTAGATTGTTGTTCAGAGGTTTAGGATAGTTGGAATATGTTGGTTTTAAGTAATTTTAGCATACTCTAGCTTCTGTGATAATTTGGTGCTCATTTGGTACTTATAGCTTATTTTTAGTGCTTATTTATAAGCACTTTTCACTACAGAACCTAATTATTGAACACCTGCACCACTTTTATTATTTTTCCTATATTTAGAATAATATTTTATAATATTCTGGAAGTTTTCATATTTTTCACTGTTCATTTGCTATTTTTCTGCATTTAATTTCAGTTTTTAGCAATTTTAATTAGCTTTTAATACAATTAAATCAGAAAAAGTCCAAAAAAATAATTTTTTTAATTTTCCTAGGTTAAGATAAATATAAAAAGAAAAAAAAATAATTTTTCCAGATTTTTCATAGTTTAATTTGTAATTTTTAGCAATTTAAGTAGTTTTTAATAGTTTTTAATTCATAGAAAATAGAAAAATAATCAGAAAATACAAAATTAGTTTTGAAAATTCTCTTTAGTTATTTTAGATTTTTCTAAGTCATAATTTCATTTTTCTAGCTTTATTTCATATTTTCTTGTATTTTAGGGTATTATTAAATAGGTAAAAATAGTTTTTAATTAATAATAATTAAATAAATAGTCATAAAAATAATTTTCTTTTTCTAAAAATTTTCTCTTATCATCAGGTTTGTAAAAATGTCATTTTTATATTTTTAGGATTAATATTGCTTCAGTATCACATTTTCTTTTGTACGTTACGTAGTTTTTTTTTAAAAAGTTAAATTTTATAAAAGAAAGGTCAAAAACATCATTTTTTAAATAGTGATAGCGTTTATTTAATATAGTTTATCTTTTTAATTTTCTTTAATTTGCATTTAAGCCCCTGTAAATTATTTACTTTTTCTTTAGGTATAATCAATCATACCCCTTTTCCGTTCAAATTCTCTCGATCACTATTCGTTTGATTATTCTCGCACAGCTCGTTGGGACTTAACGACCTGGGGAAACACTATACTCTCCTGATCTTCATTGCATTTGGTTCCAGACTGTTTGAAGTTTGTTACGGTTGGCCATTCACAAGTGGTCAGCTTGCGTGATAAAACTTGACCGTCTGGGAGCGAATCACAATACATGACTAGGAATTTCTAGACTATCTAACGCTTGATGCTAGGACACCACTAAAATCTTCTAGCTCAAGTTTTGTTTAGGTTTGATCTCGTCGAAACGTTCGAGGAGATGATAGAACATGAAACGTTGGTCTTCTCGTACTTCATGTATCAAACTTTCAACATGTTGACAATGATAGCAATCTTTGTCATGGCTAGGTAGTGGTGGTGGAGGAAATAAAATGGCTTGATGCGAAGGATCAAGTGAAGCGGCTTGCGGAGCATCAAACGATGGAGGGATTGGTGGAGGTGCATTTGAGAATGCCTCGACCAAGAATGATGGTGGTGGTAAGGAAATGTCAACTTCCATATGGTCGGGTGGTTGACTTTGATGATTTCTCATAATCCATATAGGATTATATGATGGAGACGGCGAAAAGGAAGCCGGAGCAAGTGTTGACTCAACACCTTGATTTTGAACCATTATTCCTCCTAATGAGGAGAATGTTGTCGGCGGAAGCGGATGAGACGGCCTAGGAGGCAAGTCCTCTAAATTGTAGAGGTGTGGTGATGATAGTGGGGATGTAAATGAAATAGCTCTAGGAGCCAATAGTGAAGGTTTGGTGGAGATGATATTGTTTGGCCTAGGAGGTATGGTGGTGTTAGGTGATCGGTGCTAAACAGTCAAGTCTAATCACACAAGCTAACCACTTGTGAATGGCTAACCGTAACAGACTTAAAACTGCTCACACACCAATGCAATTAAAGATCAGAGGAATATAGTGGATTCCTGGGTCGTTAAGTCCCACGGAGGATGAATTGGTGTTTAAACAACTTCAGATGATAGAATGATCACTAAGGATAGTGATCAGTAAGGTTTTTGATGGAAAATTACCTAAAGAAAAGATTAACAAATTAAAGCGACTTAAATGCAAATTAAAAAGATTAAAAAGTTAAAATATATTAAATAAACGCTATCACTATTTTTACAATGATGTTTTTATGATTTTATAAAATAAAATAACTTAAATAAACTATATTAACTAAAACGTAAACTCAAATTATCTAAAAACGTTACTTAAAACTAAAACGAGCGTTACGTTTAAAAATTACGCTGGAGCGCAAGCAAAAACGTAAATTTTATGAAATAAAAGGCTTACGAGTGTAAAACTAATTTTCTTACGTACTATTTGACAAAAGAAAATTTTAGGAAAAAGAATTATATTTTTCTGATTTTTATTTTATTTATTATGAATTAAATACATTTTTACACTAATTAAATGATAAAAAATACTAAAACTATTAGGAAAAATCTGAAACTTTTATAGAAAATACTTTATACTAATACAGATTTAAGAAAAATAGAAAACTGGAAAAAGCTACTTTGAATAAGCTAGAAATAAGCTTAAATATTCGTATAAGCTAAATGAGACAAAAGGGGTTAAGTATTTGATTATGCAAAGTATGACCAAGAAAGACCCAAGGGCGCTTGGTATCCAGGTACACTTATATCACTCTCCAAAGGGGGGAGGTCTCAGGTTCGAGCCTGCCTCCCCACCTTTTTGCAAAATATTTTTTTTTTCAATTTTTATTTTTGAAAATGATTAAACTAATGTTAATAAGCAAATATTATAACTACAACTTTTTATGAAAAGTACTAATAAGCTCAGTTTGAGCTTAATTTTCCAACAGTGAACTAGAGAATGGAAATAAGCATAAAATTAAGCTAAAAAGCTAATAAACTACTCAATAAGCAAATGCAAACTGGAATAAGCTAAACTAATGTTTATAAGCTAACATGAATACTGAATAAGCACAATAACCACTAATAAGCACTGATTAAGCACAAATAAGCAAAAGCCTTATCTGTTTACACAGGAACTGTTTAAGGTACTAGGCACTTTTAAGCTAGAATTAAGCACTTAAATGATCTTGGAAATGAAAACAAAGACTGGGAATATCAAGTTTACCAAATGAGCTATCCAAAAAGCTAATTTACAAAGATTTAATTATACTGATAAGCTTGTGAGAAGCTTATGAAGAAACTGAAAAAACCATGACTAGCTGATGTACACAGAAAATGGACAAAATAAAAAACAATGAGCAGGCTTATCAAATAAGCTGTAAAGTAAAAAATAAGCACTGGACTATAAATATGGGTTGATAAGCTATGCTAAAAGCTAAATTACACAGGCTTAGGAGTACTAGATGGCTTTTGACAAGCTTGTGAAAAGGCTTGTGAAACCTGTGTACAGAACATGTTTTCAGTCAAGGTATCTAAAACAAGCTAGGAAATAAGCACTTGATAAGCTAATTAAAACTGGCCTAGTATTTTTATAATTTAGACAAGCAACTAAACTTTAGTATCCCAGAAGCTTATAGACTAAATCTTAATATTAAGCACACACTGAAATTCTTAATTTTATTCAAAAACGGGTATTGACAAATTTGACTTTTTAATTTACACTCAAACTTTGACTTTGATGAACTTAAGATTAATTCTAATGACTGAACATGTTATAATAAGCTAAAATAAGATCACTTTAAGCTAAAATATCAAGTTATTAACTATTTTGATGAATTTCAAACCCTAAAACACTAACAGTTAACACTTAAGAGATTTTAAAGATGATTTTGACTTTACAACTAATGAGGACTGGATTTTATGACTGAAATGAATTATATAGAGCTAATAGAACATGTACAAACTAAGAATAATATCACAACTGATCTTGAACACCAAACAGATAGCAAATCCAAACATCACCTTAAAAGGCAGTTATAAAGCTTAATATGCTAAAACAAACTTTTAAACTGAAAAATCTATTAATTAACTTATAATTACTATTTTTAAACAGATTTAAGCTAATATTAACTAGATTATAACACCTATACTAATAAATGCAAAATATGAGAAATTAGCTTACAAATGGTATCCAGCTGAAAACAGATAATAAAGACCAAGTATCCACCCTAATAGCTTACCACTAAGCTTCTAAACCAGGGCAATCCATGAGCAACCCTGCTCCAAGCTGTGATCACCATCTCCATTGTTTTTTATATTTTTAACTAATTTTTCTTTATTTTTCTTGTTTTTCTGTTTTGTTGAATAAAACTGGAATTTAAAGGTTCCTAAAAGCTTATAAGCTTTGTCAAGAGCTTATAGGAGCTTAAGAAGCAAGAACAACAACTAATAACAACCTTTGAGATTTTTGGAAATTTGAACATGGAAATAGGCAAAAGCTGAATTCGTAAACAATAACTGAAATTGAAACTGAAAGTAACTTTCATTAACCATAAAACATAATACAACTTTGAAATTAAAACTGAATTTAAAGGTTTACAACAGAAAATAAAAGTTTACACTATGAAATGGTCTAAAAACAGTCGACCAGTGCTACTTCTGCTTTCATTCTTCTTTATAATGATTCCATTTAATTCCTTGTCGACCTCTGATGAAATCCCACTTGTTTGCAGCCCTTGGATCATTCCAGGTCATCAAAATTGCCATTTGGCAATTTTGGCGGGAAAGTCTTTGAAGCAGGTTAGAATAGGTTTTAGCAATTAAGGGTTTTGGATTGGTGTAGAGGTGGAGGGGGAATGTGGAAAGGTGTTAGGAGGTAGTGTGGAAAGGTGGAAGTGAGCAGGTGGAGTAGATTGAGTGGTAACAGGTGTTAGGGGGGAAGGAGGGTGAACAGTGGCAAGGCGCGTTTTTAATTTAAACACTGGTCGGGTTTTGGGCTTGGGTTGATTGGGCCAGCTGGGTTTAATTGGATTTGGGTTTAATAATTAAGTTAGGTCCGTTTGGTTTAATAACTTCACAAGGACCAAACTTGTAATTCCCAATTCTTCAAGGACTGATCTAGCCAACTTTCCAAAGCTAACATAAGGATTAAACTTGCCATTCATTAGTAGTACAAGGACCATTATTGATAAAATTTCATTTTTTATAAGTCCAGGGACTAAAAATGTCAAGATTGAAACTTGAGGGGCCAAAAATGTAATTTCTCCAAAAGTTTATCATAAGGACCATTCTTGTCATTTATTAATAGTACAAGGTTTATTTTGATCAATTTCCAATTTTAAAACCTTAAGGACTATTTTTGACACTTTTGCAAAGTTGAGGGACCAAAGTTGTAATTTTGTGATTTTAAACTTCAAAGGATTATTTTGAACAACTTGTGAATCTCATGGACCTTAAATGACATTTTACTTTATTTTGATAAACCAGGGACTAGTTTTGACAACTTTTGAAACTTGGGGGACTAAAACTGCCAATTATGCAAACTTGATACGTTTTTCATCAGATTTTGATGTTTTTGCATTTAAAACACATAAAACACTTGTTTGTGATATTTTTATCATTTTGATGTGTTTCTGAGTGTTTTCAGATGTTTTTGGCATTCTAAATAGTATAAAAATTATGAGTATTTAGACACTCATCAATCCCCCACACTAAGATATTGCTAGTCTCTAGCAATGATTTATGAAAAGTTAATGGATTTTATCTCTTTACCAAAAGCCATTACTTCTGGAGTAGCCAATTGTTTCAGTTCAAGTAAGAACCTTGGCACAACGATAACCAAATGATTTTGAGCAAATCATAAGCTGTCAACGGATTTGATTTGTCTTTACCAGAAGCCGTTTGCTTCTGGACTAGCCAACTCTTAGATAAATTATCAATATTATCTTTGGTGAGTCGATTACCAATTATGGATTTCCAACTGCCTTTACCACAAGCCATAAACTTGCGGGCTAGCCAACTCTTCACTAATTAAAGATATGGTGAGCTGAACACCATACAATTTTAGGCAAATTGTAAGCCATAAACGGATTTGAGATATCTTTACCAAGATCCGTTTGCTCCTGGATTAGCCAATGCTTATGTGGGTTAGACATGGTGGACTGATTACCATTTGTTGTGTTTAGTACATAGTACTTCCACTAAATAAAAAAATTTTAAATTTGGCCATTTTGGGGGAAAAAGGGACTAAAAGGGTACATTTATGATCAAATTCGCCAGAATTTCCCCCCCACACTTAGAAATGAATATTGTCCTCAATATTCAAAGTACCGGCTGTTATGCCGAAACTTAGAACGTAAAAAGATAACATTACTAGCTAAGTGTAGAAACACAACAATTATTCTCTTTTTTAATATTTACAATTTTCATTCATTTTTAAGGTCTATATACAACATGTGGGGCATCTCCCCCACACTAGGGTGGTACACACGGGTGAAAACCCATGTTTTGTGCTACTGTTTTTGATTACCGAGTCGCTAGCTTGACTCGACCCCGAATTAATTGGTTCATGGGGAAGTAAGTGGAAGAGACAATCTCCATCGGACTTTCATTCAAGATGTTTGTATAAATATTGAAATACATGAAAGTTCCACACCGATGAGATAAACATAGAAAGACCCGGCTCAAAAATGATTAATGAAAATGCCGGGGTCAAAGATAATGTCTTCATTCCCGAAGGAGTGAAGAACAGGAGAAGTGATAGAATATATGAAGAAAAGAAAGAAAATCATGATAAAAATCATGACTATCTCTTCTTCATCCATAGGAGAATTCATGATTTCTGGATCATGAATCTCATCATTTAAGCTCATTTGATCAAGACATATGCTGGGTGGGAGGGATGGGATTTTGATATCAAGCAAGTTCTCATGGTTGAGAACATTTCCCTCGGGAACACAAAAATCATTTATGTCTAGATCAAAGTGGAAGTTATCATACTCCGATGGAGATATGATATGAGTGAGTTCAAAGGAGAACTCCTCGTAAAGAGAATCATTCACATCAAGTGAATTTGTGAACTCTTGTTCCATTATGGGCTCATCACTATCCTCGTCAAAGATTGGATTGTTAGAAATCCAAGTGAATTCAGATTCGAATTCAAATAGAGGATTGGTGAAAGTAGCTTTTAATGTTTCGGGAACAAGGTGATTAACATTCTCTATTGGACTGTTAGGGTGAGAAGTGAGTGAACGATCATTATAAAAGAGATTTTCAATTTCTCCTAAGTTGGCTTTGAAATCAAAGAGATCATCATCACTTTCCGATGAAAGTGGAATGATGTGAGTGAGTTCATCAGTAAACTCCTCAAAAAGAGGATCAACATCACAATGTGAAAGTGATGCCTCAACATTCTCAATGTCTCCATAAGATTTACAATCATCGCTAAAATCGAAGAAAGTCTCAAAATGATCTTTTGAACACTCAAGAGGGGAAGGGATATCACACATATGGTCGAGAATTCCCTGTGACTCTCTCGGGATTGGGACAAGGTCCTCAACACTAGACTTTATGAATTTGTCCGATTCCTTTTCAGGAACAGTGTCAAGAAGCTCATCCCCCATGTTCAGAGAGTGAGTGTGAACCTCGGGTGTGATGGCAGTTGCTTGAGAGTGAATCTCAACTGCTGGAATATCCACTGATGAATTTGATGAATCTTCAAGTGTATCTTCATCATCACTATCATCAGGAATAAAACGAAATTGAGAGCTAGATCTGTCTGCTTTTTCTTGTGCAATTGATTCCCTAATAGACTTTTCAAAGGCAATTTGGGAATTTATTTTAGCAGCCTGCTCTTCAGCTAGCAATTCTTCCATGGATTTCTCATGTGAATTTTGAATGATGGGACATTGTGGGAGTGGAGATTTGTCAAAACCGGAAGGTTGACATTGATAATCATCATGAGGACCCCTACAATATACACAAGAAAAACTGGGAACATTATGAAATGCTGTCTTACTCAACTCCTCAGTTCTTTTCACCGACTCTAGAAGCTCTAGATAAGTGTCTTGTTGGGTTTGCTGAGGAGTTTGAGTCATTTGGTACTGTGGAGGTTGGTCGTGATATGGATAGTCGTAATTGTTACAAGGAAATGGATTCCCTGTTTGACAATCAGAGCTGAAATGGGGACCTCCACAGTTCTCACAACAGTAAAACTGTTGAGCTTGGATTGGTGAATCATATGGATATTGGTCATAGCCAAAGTTCTGAGCATCACTGGAAAATTGTTCATAGACAAACGTGTTTCCGGGTTGACACTCAAATCCTTGGTGAGGACCTCCACAAAATTCACAGCAGTATTGTTGATTATATGAAAATATGTCGGGCTGTGGTGGGTAATTGGAGAAATTTGAGGGGTCGTTAAATGAGTTCGGATTAGGATCATAATCAAATGAATTCCTCGAACCACAAAACAAACAACTCCCGTTTCGAATATCATTACCACACTGTACACACGTACACCAGCGACATGGTGAACCAAAAAGAGGCTCACCACAACCGACACAAGGAATAAACGATTCTATTTGAGAGTTATGAGAAGGAATCAGTTCATTCAAAGAATCAACAAAACCAACATGGTGATCCGCATGACTATTTAGACTCAAAGAACATTTTGAAAAATCCGGAGGTGGGACAAGTGGTGTGCTCTGAGAGCTAGCAATTTCCATCACTTCCGTTATGGACTCTGGTTCTGGTTCTTGAGAAACGTGAAGATTAGGCAAGTCATTCTTGATAGACATCGGTCTAATTTCTGCATGTTTGCTTTTAACCGTAAATCGTGAAAGTGTAGGATCAATTTTAGACGGCTTAGGAGCAATCGAGGGTTTAGATCTTTGGATAACCGTAGGTTGGACGTATTTAGCACCTCCATTATCATATGAAAGTACCTGGTCCTTTGTCACCCCGGTTTCTCGTTCTATTTCCCTACGCAGAATCAATGGATCGTCACGAACAACACGAATTCTTGACATTTGTGATAAAATAGGAAGTTTTTCAACTTCATTCCAGATTTCGTCGTAGTCGAGAGATTCCATGAGAATAGAAGAAGTTTAGAATCAAATGGATAGAGGGTAAAGGAATAAAGAATCAAAAAGGGTAGGAGGGTAAAGATGAATATTTTTGGATTTTTGAAAAACATGCCATAAAAACAAAGAATGAAAATATTTTTGATGTTGTTAACACTTTAGAAAAAGTGTTAATGAACTTTTTGATTTTGATTAACTTTTTACAAAAACTGTTTACAAACGATGGTATATGTGCAAGTACGGGTCTGAAAAATGCTTAGAACACGCTTACAGCCTCCCCGGCAGCGGCGCCAAAATTTGATCGGTGCTAAACAGTCAAGTCTAATCACACAAGCTAACCACTTGTGAATGGCTAACCGTAACAGACTTAAAACTACTCACACACCAATGCAATTAAAGATCAGAGGAATATAGTGGATTCCTGGGTCGTTAAGTCCCACGGAGGATGAATTGGTGTTTAAACAACTTCAGATGATAGAATGATCACTAAGGATAGTGATCAGTAAGGTTTTTGATGGAAAATTACCTAAAGAAAAGATTAACAAATTAAAGCGACTTAAATGCAAATTAAAAAGATTAAAAAGTTAAAATATATTAAATAAACGCTATCACTATTTTTACAATGATGTTTGATGAGTGTGTAAAAACTCATCATTTTTGGTTAAATCTGAACTGCAAAACGTTTAAAAATGCTCAGAAATGCATCAAAATACTGAAAATATCTCAAAATTGCATTTTATATGTTTCAGATGCAAAATGTTTAAAATCAGATGAAAAATGAGCAAAGTTTGCATAATTGGCAGTTTCAGTTCCCCAACTTTCAAAAATGGCAAATCAAGTCCCCGGGAATTTCAAAAAAAAAAATGGAAAATATTATTTATGACCCTTGGTTAATAAAGTTTGTCATTTATGGTCCTTATAATATTTTTTGGAAAATTACAGCTCTGGTCCCTTGAGTTCCAGATTATACATGATAAGTCCCTTGGTTATTAATTGGATCAAAATTAAACTACCTAACCAAATCCAAACCGGACCTTATAAAACCCAACACCTTGGCCCAATACCAAATTCCAACCCACGGTTTGATAATAAAACCTAAACCCTCTTTCCCTTTTTCTGTTTTTACCCACTCATCCCAACAAAACCAGTACAAGGAGAAACCCAGGATACCACTAATCCCTTGGCGCCAAATCCTTCACCCACTCTCCCTGCAACACCCTGACACACTCAACCCCAACCAATGGCTCAGATTGATGCTCAATTGTACCTAAATATTGGAGGGCTTGGATTGAGTTCAAGAGAAGCACAAGAAAAAGAAAGAGAGAGAAGAAAGGAGAAGCTGAGGAGTATAAGTAGTTATGTGTAACTTTTGTGAAGGGAGTTAGTTAGTTTTAGTAGTAGTAGTTAGTTTTTTTTAGTTCTTCGTAATTTTTTGTTTCAAGTTTCAGTCGAGAATCATTTTTCTTCTAGCTCAGTTTTATTTTCCATGTAATATTTAATTTCAAGTTAATGCAATTAAATTTTTAGTTTATTTCCAGTTTCAGTTTAGGTGATTTTCACTTCTACTCGTATCTTTAAAATCCAGTATTTGAGTTTTATAAATGTTTGTTCAAGTAGTCTACACTCAACTTGAGTTTGTGCAACTAGGTTTTTAAGCTTTCCATTCTTAAATCTTGAAAACAGTTTCAATAAACTGCTCCTAAATTAGTGTTTGGGACAGTTTAGTTGTGGGTCAAAGAACACACTTTTGACCCACTTTGGGTCTTGCACTTGTCAAGTTATGAGTTGATTCAAAGTTGCTCATTGAATTTTTTTTGTGAAACAAGTTTTGGAGAAAGATTCGTCTGTTTCTGTTTTGCTGTCAAAACAGTCCAACAGGACCCTTTTCACTAGCTTATTTTGGTCCTTATTTCATGTTCAAATGTCTCAAAAATTGCTTTTACAAGTAGATAGTAGTATGAAGGTTATTTGTTTCAGTTTATTTTGTACTCTAGAGCTTAAGTGCTAGCTTATTCTTGCCTTTGAATATCCCCACTTGCACCATTTCTTTCTTTTTTGCTGTCCTAAACAGCAGCCATCCCCCACTTTTTAGCTCAATGATAGGTTAGTTGTAGTTAGAATTAGGACTAGATTTTCAATACACAAGTAGTTAGATGTAAGAGCATAATATATTTCAGCTTATTGTGGTTTTTAGAGCTTATTCTCATGCTATTTTTAAGCCCAAAAGTCCCTTTATGGGCTGTTTTAGGACTGCAGTTGCAGCAGCAACTTTGCTTGTTTTAGTACTCCATTTGCTTATTCTTTCTGCTAATTAGATCCCTCATAGTGCTTATTAGGTGCTTTAGTCTAGCTCTCATTAGGTACTAGCTTATTTATTAGTTTCTAGTAGCTTTTAGTCCTTTAGATAGCCTCATTACCAAACGGTCCTTTATGTTCTTTCTCTTTTTTTTTCCATATCTGCTGTTGTAATAAGCACTTCCCATGCTTAATGTGTAGTTTAAAAAAGTATTTTCAATTGCTTTAGCTTATTCTTGTTTAGCCTTTTTCAATTTTGCAAGAAAGAAAACCAAAAAAAAAATAATAATAATAAACAGAAGGCCACAGGATTCGAACCTGTGACCTGCTGCCCATAGTCCACGACCAAACCAGAAGCCACACTACCAACTGCTCTACTGAGCTCTTTGTGCAATCTTTTACTTAACTGTGATCTTAAAGGATATGTAGTGTTTAATCTAAAAATAAGAAGCAAAAACGCAGGAGGTGGGATTCGAACCCAAGACCTCCTGCCCAGTATTCCCACGCCTCACACACATCACACTTAACCAAATGTGCCCTTGGGTCTTTCATGTCTCATTCTACTCATTTAATCCTTTTAATTACTTTTTCTCTATTTAGCTTAGTAGATCAGTTTGCTTAATATTAGCTTATTCTAAACAGATTTTTCAGTCTTTTTATTTTTCCTATGTTTAGAATTAGTTGAAGTATTTTTATGCCAAATTTCATAATTTTCCTAAATGTTTTGATATTTTTAATAATTAAATTCTTAGTTTTTGGTTTTTAAATCATAATAAATAAATTAAAACTCAAAAAAATATTTCGCTTTTTCCTAAAATTTTCTTTTATCATTTGGTACGTAAGAAAATTGATTTTACACTCGTAGGACTTTTATTTCATAAATTTTACGTTTTATCTTGCGCTCCAGCGTAATTTTTGTACATAACGTACGTTTTCATTTTAAATCACGTTTTTAGGTAATTTAAGTTTACGTTTTAGTTGAAATAGTTTATTTAAGTTATTTTATTTTATAAATCATAAGAAAAACATCATTTTGTAAATAGTGATAGCGTTTATTTAATATTTTTTTATCTTTTTAGTTTTCTTTAATTTACATTTAAGCCCTTGTAGTTTATGTACTTTTTCCTTAGTTCTAATAATCTCAAATCCCTTTTTCGTTCAAATTCCTCGATCACTATACGTTTGATAATCCATTGCATAGCTTGCTGGGACATAACGACCCGGGGAAACACTATACTCCTCAGATCTTCATTGAGTTCGCTCCTGAGCCGTTTTAAGCTGGTTACGGTCTGCCATTCACAAGTGGCAGGCTTGTGTGATTTAGCTTGACTGTTCGGGAGCGCATCAAATTTTTGGCGCCGCTGCCGGGGAGCTGTGCTGATTATCTTCCGTTTAGCAGATTAGTAATTTGGATATTCACTCTTTGTCTATACCATCTGTATGTATTTATATTTTCTTATAAAAATCAAAAATCCAAAAAGATTTTCATTCTTTGTTTTTGCAGCATATTTTTCAAAAAAAAATCCAAAAATATCCATCCTTTATCCTCTAATCTGTTTAATTCTACATTTCTTTATCCTCAAACCTGTTTAATTCCCCATTTATCCTCTATAACCGTTTAATTCTTCATCTCTTATCCCTCTTATCCGTTTAATTCTTCATGTCATGGTTTTCGACATGTTCCTGGTGTGGAGGTCCATTTAACGGTGGAAATTGTCGGCGATGTACCAATGTGGGTTTCGGAGACAAGTTTGTCGGTAATCCCGATCCCATTTCAAATAATGAAGCACCCGATTTTTCCTACCTACCTCCACACCCCCAATACGAATCCCACTCATGCGAGTTTTGTGGGAATGATTCTCATTACGGTTTTGATTGTCCACCACGGGTCCCGCTTGTCTATGAGCCGGAACCGTGTTACAATCAGAACTTTGGTGAAAGTTATTTTCCCAATTATCTCTGTTGTGAGAATTGCGGGGGTCCTCATGAGACTTTTGAATGTCAACCGATGAATCAAAATTTTCAAAATTCCAATTCTCCCGGTTTTGACAATGTCCAACCCCCACAGTATTCCATCAGTCATCAGACTTCCAAGCCTTCACATCATTTCAATGATTACGAGGAGTGTAATCTTCCTCAAAGTTCTGAAGAAATACGCATTCGAAAGAAACTGCAAATGAAAAGAATGGTGTGTAAGCTTCAGCAGATGAATATAAGAATCAGATATGATGACGACGATGATGAGGATAGTATTCAAATGAAGGAATACTATGATTACGACGAGGAGAGTGTTACTCAATTGAACGATCTTATTTCTCAACTCCCTCAGTCTATTGCTATCACACCTATCTTACCTATTATTGCTTCCAAAGACTCTCTCATAATGGAGGATGATCATCTCAGCACTATTTCGGAAACGGAATCATCTAGTGTTGAGGATCTTGTCCCAATCCCAAGTGAGTCTGAGGATATATCCGATAGTGATTGTGATTTGCCTTTTTGTGATTCTCTTGACATTTCTGAGGTTACTTCCGGGATTTTCTCAAATCCTCTTTTTGAATTTAATAATGACTACACTTTTGAGAAAGTAAATCCTCTTTTCGATGAAATGTCTGAGGCCGATACAGAGACCATCACGGAAGTGGTGGAAATTGCTAGCTCTCAGAGCACACCACTTGTCCCACCTCTGTATTCTATCTTATCTCTTCCATCATGTGATGATGATTCTATCCTCACTGATGAGATTCATGATCCAAAAATCATGAATTCTCCTTCTGATAATGAGGAGTTAGTCATGATCATCATCATGATTCTCCTTCTTTTCTTCACATACGGTGTGACTTCTCCATGTCTTAACTCCTTCGGGAGTGAAGACATTATCTTTGACCCCGGCATTTTCATGTACCATCTGTGAGCCGAGTCTGTCTCTTTCTCTCTATATCTCGTCGGTGTGGAACTTTCACGTGCTTCAAATGTTTGTCCAAACATCTTGAATGAAAGTCCGATGGAGATTGTTTCTTCCACTTTGCTTCCCCATGAACCAATTAATGCGGGGTCGAGTCAAGCTAGCGACTCGAAAATCAAAAACAGTAGCACTCACCATATGGGTTTTCACCCATATTTCTGACTTCTTACCCCTTTCTACCACCTAAGTGTGGGGGTGATGCCCCACATGTTATATATATATATATATATATATATATATCTCTAAAAAAAAAAAAAAAAAAAAAAAAAAAAAAAAAAAAAAAAATTCTTTTAAATAATGGCCGTAATATTTCCCTTTTACGTTCTTTGTTTCGGCATAACCGCCGGTACTTTGAATATTGAGGGCAATATTCATTTCTAAGTGTGGGGGGGAATTCTCACGAATTTCATATATTATCCACCCAATTCCCCCGTTTTTGGCCAAAATTTTTTTTGGAGTAAGTGTTTTGCACTTACTCAGCTTGGTTATCAGTCCGCCATGTCTGTAAAACAAAAGGATTGGCTAATCCAGGAGCAAACGGCTCTTGGTAAAGATATCTCAAATCCGTTGACGGCTTGCAATTTGCCCAAAATTGTATGGTATTCAGCTCACCATATCCTAAAAAGTAAAGAGTTGGCTAGCCCGCAAGTTTATGGCTTGTGGTAAAGGCAGTGGAAAAACCATAATTGGTAATCAGCTCACCAAAGATAATATTGATAATTTATCTAAGAGTTGGCTAGTCCAGAAGCAAACGGCTTCTGGTAAAGACAAATCAAATCCGTTAGAAGCTGGTGGTTTGCTCAAAATCACATGGTTATCAGTGTACCATGGTTCTTACTTGAACTGAAACATTTGGCTACTCCAGAAGTAATGGCTTTTGGTAAAGAGATTCAAATCCATTAAGTTTTTCTTAAAAGATTGCTAGGGACTAGCAATAGTTTAGTGTGGGGAATTGATGAGTGTGTAAAAACTCATCATTTTTGGTTAAATCTGAACTGCAAAACGTTTAAAAATGCTCAGAAATGCATCAAAATACTGAAAATATCTCAAAATTGCATTTTATATGTTTCAGATGCAAAATGTTTAAAATCAGATGAAAAATGAGCAAAGTTTGCATAATTGGCAGTTTCAGTTCCCCAACTTTCAAAAATGGCAAATCAAGTCCCCGGGAATTTCAAAAAAAAAAATGGAAAATATTATTTATGACCCTTGGTTAATAAAGTTTGTCATTTATGGTCCTTATAATATTTTTTGGAAAATTACAGCTCTGGTCCCTTGAGTTCCAGATTATACATGATAAGTCCCTTGGTTATTAATTGGATCAAAATTAAACTACCTAACCAAATCCAAACCGGACCTTATAAAACCCAACACCTTGGCCCAATACCAAATTCCAACCCACGGTTTGATAATAAAACCTAAACCCTCTTTCCCTTTTTCTGTTTTTACCCACTCATCCCAACAAAACCAGTACAAGGAGAAACCCAGGATACCACTAATCCCTTGGCGCCAAATCCTTCACCCACTCTCCCTGCAACACCCTGACACACTCAACCCCAACCAATGGCTCAGATTGATGCTCAATTGTACCTAAATATTGGAGGGCTTGGATTGAGTTCAAGAGAAGCACAAGAAAAAGAAAGAGAGAGAAGAAAGGAGAAGCTGAGGAGTATAAGTAGTTATGTGTAACTTTTGTGAAGGGAGTTAGTTAGTTTTAGTAGTAGTAGTTAGTTTTTTTTAGTTCTTCGTAATTTTTTGTTTCAAGTTTCAGTCGAGAATCATTTTTCTTCTAGCTCAGTTTTATTTTCCATGTAATATTTAATTTCAAGTTAATGCAATTAAATTTTTAGTTTATTTCCAGTTTCAGTTTAGGTGATTTTCACTTCTACTCGTATCTTTAAAATCCAGTATTTGAGTTTTATAAATGTTTGTTCAAGTAGTCTACACTCAACTTGAGTTTGTGCAACTAGGTTTTTAAGCTTTCCATTCTTAAATCTTGAAAACAGTTTCAATAAACTGCTCCTAAATTAGTGTTTGGGACAGTTTAGTTGTGGGTCAAAGAACACACTTTTGACCCACTTTGGGTCTTGCACTTGTCAAGTTATGAGTTGATTCAAAGTTGCTCATTGAATTTTTTTTGTGAAACAAGTTTTGGAGAAAGATTCGTCTGTTTCTGTTTTGCTGTCAAAACAGTCCAACAGGACCCTTTTCACTAGCTTATTTTGGTCCTTATTTCATGTTCAAATGTCTCAAAAATTGCTTTTACAAGTAGATAGTAGTATGAAGGTTATTTGTTTCAGTTTATTTTGTACTCTAGAGCTTAAGTGCTAGCTTATTCTTGCCTTTGAATATCCCCACTTGCACCATTTCTTTCTTTTTTGCTGTCCTAAACAGCAGCCATCCCCCACTTTTTAGCTCAATGATAGGTTAGTTGTAGTTAGAATTAGGACTAGATTTTCAATACACAAGTAGTTAGATGTAAGAGCATAATATATTTCAGCTTATTGTGGTTTTTAGAGCTTATTCTCATGCTATTTTTAAGCCCAAAAGTCCCTTTATGGGCTGTTTTAGGACTGCAGTTGCAGCAGCAACTTTGCTTGTTTTAGTACTCCATTTGCTTATTCTTTCTGCTAATTAGATCCCTCATAGTGCTTATTAGGTGCTTTAGTCTAGCTCTCATTAGGTACTAGCTTATTTATTAGTTTCTAGTAGCTTTTAGTCCTTTAGATAGCCTCATTACCAAACGGTCCTTTATGTTCTTTCTCTTTTTTTTTCCATATCTGCTGTTGTAATAAGCACTTCCCATGCTTAATGTGTAGTTTAAAAAAGTATTTTCAATTGCTTTAGCTTATTCTTGTTTAGCCTTTTTCAATTTTGCAAGAAAGAAAACCAAAAAAAAAATAATAATAATAAACAGAAGGCCACAGGATTCGAACCTGTGACCTGCTGCCCATAGTCCACGACCAAACCAGAAGCCACACTACCAACTGCTCTACTGAGCTCTTTGTGCAATCTTTTACTTAACTGTGATCTTAAAGGATATGTAGTGTTTAATCTAAAAATAAGAAGCAAAAACGCAGGAGGTGGGATTCGAACCCAAGACCTCCTGCCC
Source organism: Chrysanthemum seticuspe (assembly GCA_019973895.1). NCBI lineage: Eukaryota > Viridiplantae > Streptophyta > Magnoliopsida > Asterales > Asteraceae > Chrysanthemum > Chrysanthemum seticuspe. Next base: position 279,817,745 of record BPTQ01000007.1, read on the forward strand.
AGTATTCCCACGCCTCACACACATCACACTTAACCAAATGTGCCCTTGGGTCTTTCATGTCTCATTCTACTGATTTAATCCTTTTAATTACTTTTTTCTCTATTTAGCTTAGTAGATCAGTTTGCTTAATATTAGCTTATTCTAAACAGATTTTTCAGTCTTTTTATTTTTCCTATGTTTAGAATTAGTTGAAGTATTTTTATACCAAATTTCATAATTTTCCTAAATGTTTTGATATTTTTAATAATTAAATTCTTAGTTTTTGGTTTTTAAATCATAATAAATAAATTAAAACTCAAAAAAATATTCCGCTTTTTCCAAAAATTTTCTTTTATCATTTAGTACGTAAGAAAATTGATTTTATACTCGTAGGACTTTTATTTCATAAATTTTACGTTTTATCTTGCGCTCCAGCGTAATTTTTGTACATAACGTACGTTTTCATTTTAAATCACGTTTTTAGGTAATTTAAGTTTACGTTTTAGTTGAAATAGTTTATTTAAGTTATTTTATTTTATAAATCATAAGAAAAACATCATTTTGTAAATAGTGATAGCGTTTATTTAATATTTTTTTATCTTTTTAGTTTTCTTTAATTTACATTTAAGCCCTTGTAGTTTATGTACTTTTTCCTTAGTTCTAATAATCTCAAATCCCTTTTTCGTTCAAATTCCTCGATCACTATACGTTTGATAATCCATTGCATAGCTTGCTGGGACATAACGACCCGGGGAAACACTATACTCCTCAGATCTTCATTGAGTTCGCTCCTGAGCCGTTTTAAGCTGGTTACGGTCTGCCATTCACAAGTGGCAGGCTTGTGTGATTTAGCTTGACTGTTCGGGAGCGCATCAAATTTTTGGCGCCGCTGCCGGGGAGCTGTGCTGATTATCTTCCGTTTAGCATATTAGTAATTTGGATATTCACTCTTTGTCTATACCATGTGTATGTATTTATATTTTCTTATAAAAATCAAAAATCCAAAAAGATTTTCATTCTTTGTTTTTGCAGCATATTTTTCAAAAAAAATCCAAAAATATCCATCCTTTATCCTCTAATCTGTTTAATTCTACATTTCTTTATCCTCAAACCTGTTTAATTCCCCATTCCTTATCCTCTATAACCGTTTAATTCTTCATCTCTTATCCCTCTTATCCGTTTAATTCTTCATGTCATGGTTTTCGACATGTTCCTGGTGTGGAGGTCCATTTAACGGTGGAAATTGTCGGCGATGTACCAATGTGGGTTTCGGAGACAAGTTTGTCGGTAATCCCGATCCCATTTCAAATAATGAAGCACCCGATTTTTCCTACCTACCTCCACACCCCCAATACGAATCCCACTCATGCGAGTTTTGTGGGAATGATTCTCATTACGGTTTTGATTGTCCACCACGGGTCCCGCTTGTCTATGAGCCGGAACCGTGTTACAATCAGAACTTTGGTGAAAGTTATTTTCCCAATTATCTCTGTTGTGAGAATTGCGGGGGTCCTCATGAGACTTTTGAATGTCAACCGATGAATCAAAATTTTCAAAATTCCAATTCTCCCGGTTTTGACAATGTCCAACCCCCACAGTATTCCATCAGTCATCAGACTTCCGAGCCTTCACATCATTTCAATGATTACGAGGAGTGTAATCTTCCTCAAAGTTCTGAAGAAATACGCATTCGAAAGAAACTGCAAATGAAAAGAATGGTGTGTAAGCTTCAGCAGATGAATATAAGAATCAGATATGATGACGACGATGATGAGGATAGTATTCAAATGAAGGAATACTATGATTACGACGAGGAGAGTGTTACTCAATTGAACGATCTTATTTCTCAACTCCCTCAGTCTATTGCTATCACACCTATCTTACCTATTATTGCTTCCAAAGACTCTCTCATAATGGAGGATGATCATCTCAGCACTATTTCGGAAACGGAATCATCTAGTGTTGAGGATCTTGTCCCAATCCCAAGTGAGTCTGAGGATATATCCGATAGTGATTGTGATTTGCCTTTTTGTGATTCTCTTGACATTTCTGAGGTTACTTCCGGGATTTTCTCAAATCCTCTTTTTGAATTTAATAATGACTACACTTTTGAGAAAGTAAATCCTCTTTTCGATGAAATGTCTGAGGCCGATACAGAGACCATCACGGAAGTGGTGGAAATTGCTAGCTCTCAGAGCACACCACTTGTCCCACCTCTGTATTCTATCTTATCTCTTCCATCATGTGATGATGATTCTATCCTCACTGATGAGATTCATGATCCAAAAATCATGAATTCTCCTTCTGATAATGAGGAGTTAGTCATGATCATCATCATGATTCTCCTTCTTTTCTTCACATACGGTGTGACTTCTCCATGTCTTAACTCCTTCGGGAGTGAAGACATTATCTTTGACCCCGGCATTTTCATGTACCATCTGTGAGCCGAGTCTGTCTCTTTCTCTCTATATCTCGTCGGTGTGGAACTTTCACGTGCTTCAAATGTTTGTCCAAACATCTTGAATGAAAGTCCGATGGAGATTGTTTCTTCCACTTTGCTTCCCCATGAACCAATTAATGCGGGGTCGAGTCAAGCTAGCGACTCGAAAATCAAAAACAGTAGCACTCACCATATGGGTTTTCACCCATATTTCTGACTTCTTACCCCTTTCTACCACCTAAGTGTGGGGGTGATGCCCCACATGTTATATATATATATATATATATATATATATCTCTAAAAAAAAAAAAAAAAAAAAAAAAAAAAAAAAAAAAAATCTTTTAAATAATGGCCGTAATATTTCCCTTTTACGTTCTTTGTTTCGGCATAACCGCCGGTACTTTGAATATTGAGGGCAATATTCATTTCTAAGTGTGGGGGGGGAATTCTCACGAATTTCATATATTATCCACCCAATTCCCCCGTTTTTGGCCAAATTTTTTTTTGGAGTAAGTGTTTTGCACTTACTCAGCTTGGTTATCAGTCCGCCATGTCTGTAAAACAAAAGGATTGGCTAATCCAGGAGCAAACGGCTCTTGGTAAAGATATCTCAAATCCGTTGACGGCTTGCAATTTGCCCAAAATTGTATGGTATTCAGCTCACCATATCCTAAAAAGTAAAGAGTTGGCTAGCCCGCAAGTTTATGGCTTGTGGTAAAGGCAGTGGAAAACCCATAATTGGTAATCAGCTCACCAAAGATAATATTGATAATTTATCTAAGAGTTGGCTAGTCCAGAAGCAAACGGCTTCTGGTAAAGACAAATCAAATCCGTTAGAAGCTGGTGGTTTGCTCAAAATCACATGGTTATCAGTGTACCATGGTTCTTACTTGAACTGAAACATTTGGCTACTCCAGAAGTAATGGCTTTTGGTAAAGAGATTCAAATCCATTAAGTTTTTCTCAAAAGATTGCTAGGGACTAGCAATAGTTTAGTGTGGGGAATTGATGAGTGTGTAAAAACTCATAATTTTTGGTTAAATCTGAACTGCAAAACGTTTAAAAATGCTCAGAAATGCATCAAAATACTGAAAACATCTCAAAATTGCATTTTATATGTTTCAGATGCAAAATGTTTAAAATCAGATGAAAAATGAGCAAAGTTTGCATAATTGGCAGTTTCAGTTCCCCAACTTTCAAAAATGGCAAATCAAGTCCCCGGGAATTTCAAAAAAAAAATGGAAAATATTATTTATGACCCTTGGTTAATAAAGTTTGTCATTTATGGTCCTTATAATATTTTTTGGAAAATTACAGCTCTGGTCCCTTGAGTTCCAGATTATACATGATAAGTCCCTTGGTTATTAATTGGATCAAAATTAAACTACCTAACCAAATCCAAACCGGACCTTATAAAACCCAACACCTTGGCCCAATACCAAATTCCAACCCACGGTTTGATAATAAAACCTAAACCCTCTTTCCCTTTTTCTGTTTTTACCCACTCATCCCAACAAAACCAGTACAAGGAGAAACCCAGGATACCACTAATCCCTTGGCGCCAAATCCTTCACCCACTCTCCCTGCAACACCCTGACACACTCAACCCCAACCAATGGCTCAGATTGATGCTCAATTGTACCTAAATATTGGAGGGCTTGGATTGAGTTCAAGAGAAGCACAAGAAAAAGAAAGAGAGAGAAGAAAGGAGAAGCTGAGGAGTATAAGTAGTTATGTGTAACTTTTGTGAAGGGAGTTAGTTAGTTTTAGTAGTAGTAGTTAGTTTTTTTTAGTTCTTCGTAATTTTTTGTTTCAAGTTTCAGTCGAGAATCATTTTTCTTCTAGCTCAGTTTTATTTTCCATGTAATATTTAATTTCAAGTTAATGCAATTAAATTTTTAGTTTATTTCCAGTTTCAGTTTAGGTGATTTTCACTTCTACTCGTATCTTTAAAATCCAGTATTTGAGTTTTATAAATGTTTGTTCAAGTAGTCTACACTCAACTTGAGTTTGTGCAACTAGGTTTTTAAGCTTTCCATTCTTAAATCTTGAAAACAGTTTCAATAAACTGCTCCTAAATTAGTGTTTGGGACAGTTTAGTTGTGGGTCAAAGAACACACTTTTGACCCACTTTGGGTCTTGCACTTGTCAAGTTATGAGTTGATTCAAAGTTGCTCATTGAATTTTTTTGTGAAACAAGTTTTGAAGAAAGATTCGTCTGTTTCTGTTTTGCTGTCAAAACAGTCCAACAGGACCCTTTTCACTAGCTTATTTTGGTCCTTATTTCATGTTCAAATGTCTCAAAAATTGCTTTTACAAGTAGATAGTAGTATGAAGGTTATTTGTTTCAGTTTATTTTGTACTCTAGAGCTTAAGTGCTAGCTTATTCTTGCCTTTGAATATCCCCACTTGCACCATTTCTTTCTTTTTTGCTGTCCTAAACAGCAGCCATCCCCCACTTTTTAGCTCAATGATAGGTTAGTTGTAGTTAGAATTAGGACTAGATTTTCAATACACAAGTAGTTAGATGTAAGAGCATAATATATTTCAGCTTATTGTGGTTTTTAGAGCTTATTCTCATGCTATTTTTAAGCCCAAAAGTCCCTTTATGGGCTGTTTTAGGACTGCAGTTGCAGCAGCAACTTTGCTTGTTTTAGTACTCCATTTGCTTATTCTTTCTGCTAATTAGATCCCTCATAGTGCTTATTAGGTGCTTTAGTCTAGCTCTCATTAGGTACTAGCTTATTTATTAGTTTCTAGTAGCTTTTAGTCCTTTAGATAGCCTCATTACCAAACGGTCCTTTATGTTCTTTCTCTTTTTTTTTCCATATCTGCTGTTGTAATAAGCACTTCCCATGCTTAATGTGTAGTTTAAAAAAGTATTTTCAATTGCTTTAGCTTATTCTTGTTTAGCCTTTTTCAATTTTGCAAGAAAGAAAACCAAAAAAAAAAAAATAATAATAAACAGAAGGCCACAGGATTCGAACCTGTGACCTGCTGCCCATAGTCCACGACCAAACCAGAAGCCACACTACCAACTGCTCTACTGAGCTCTTTGTGCATTCTTTTACTTAACTGTGATCTTAAAGGATATGTAGTGTTTAATCTAAAAATAAGAAGCAAAAACGCAGGAGGTGGGATTCGAACCCAAGACCTCCTGCCCAGTATTCCCACGCCTCACACACATCACACTTAACCAAATGTGCCCTTGGGTCTTTCATGTCTCATTCTACTCATTTAATCCTTTTAATTACTTTTTTCTCTATTTAGCTTAGTAGATCAGTTTGCTTAATATTAGCTTATTCTAAACAGATTTTTCAGTCTTTTTATTTTTCCTATGTTTAGAATTAGTTGAAGTATTTTTATACCAAATTTCATAATTTTCCTAAATGTTTTGATATTTTTAATAATTAAATTCTTAGTTTTTGGTTTTTAAATCATAATAAATAAATTAAAACTCAAAAAAATATTCCGCTTTTTCCAAAAATTTTCTTTTATCATTTAGTACGTAAGAAAATTGATTTTACACTCGTAGGACTTTTATTTCATAAATTTTACGTTTTATCTTGCGCTCCAGCGTAATTTTTGTACATAACGTACGTTTTCATTTTAAATCACGTTTTTAGGTAATTTAAGTTTACGTTTTAGTTGAAATAGTTTATTTAAGTTATTTTATTTTATAAATCATAAGAAAAACATCATTTTGTAAATAGTGATAGCGTTTATTTAATATTTTTTTATCTTTTTAGTTTTCTTTAATTTACATTTAAGCCCTTGTAGTTTATGTACTTTTTCCTTAGTTCTAATAATCTCAAATCCCTTTTTCGTTCAAATTCCTCGATCACTATACGTTTGATAATCCATTGCATAGCTTGCTGGGACATAACGACCCGGGGAAACACTATACTCCTCAGATCTTCATTGAGTTCGCTCCTGAGCCGTTTTAAGCTGGTTACGGTCTGCCATTCACAAGTGGCAGGCTTGTGTGATTTAGCTTGACTGTTCGGGAGCGCATCAAATTTTTGGCGCCGCTGCCGGGGAGCTGTGCTGATTATCTTCCGTTTAGCATATTAGTAATTTGGATATTCACTCTTTGTCTATACCATGTGTATGTATTTATATTTTCTTATAAAAATCAAAAATCCAAAAAGATTTTCATTCTTTGTTTTTGCAGCATATTTTTCAAAAAAAAAATCCAAAAATATCCATCCTTTATCCTCTAATCTGTTTAATTCTACATTTCTTTATCCTCAAACCTGTTTAATTCCCCATTCCTTATCCTCTATAACCGTTTAATTCTTCATCTCTTATCCCTCTTATCCGTTTAATTCTTCATGTCATGGTTTTCGACATGTTCCTGGTGTGGAGGTCCATTTAACGGTGGAAATTGTCGGCGATGTACCAATGTGGGTTTCGGAGACAAGTTTGTCGGTAATCCCGATCCCATTTCAAATAATGAAGCACCCGATTTTTCCTACCTACCTCCACACCCCCAATACGAATCCCACTCATGCGAGTTTTGTGGGAATGATTCTCATTACGGTTTTGATTGTCCACCACGGGTCCCGCTTGTCTATGAGCCGGAACCGTGTTACAATCAGAACTTTGGTGAAAGTTATTTTCCCAATTATCTCTGTTGTGAGAATTGCGGGGGTCCTCATGAGACTTTTGAATGTCAACCGATGAATCAAAATTTTCAAAATTCCAATTCTCCCGGTTTTGACAATGTCCAACCCCCACAGTATTCCATCAGTCATCAGACTTCCGAGCCTTCACATCATTTCAATGATTACGAGGAGTGTAATCTTCCTCAAAGTTCTGAAGAAATACGCATTCGAAAGAAACTGCAAATGAAAAGAATGGTGTGTAAGCTTCAGCAGATGAATATAAGAATCAGATATGATGACGACGATGATGAGGATAGTATTCAAATGAAGGAATACTATGATTACGACGAGGAGAGTGTTACTCAATTGAACGATCTTATTTCTCAACTCCCTCAGTCTATTGCTATCACACCTATCTTACCTATTATTGCTTCCAAAGACTCTCTCATAATGGAGGATGATCATCTCAGCACTATTTCGGAAACGGAATCATCTAGTGTTGAGGATCTTGTCCCAATCCCAAGTGAGTCTGAGGATATATCCGATAGTGATTGTGATTTGCCTTTTTGTGATTCTCTTGACATTTCTGAGGTTACTTCCGGGATTTTCTCAAATCCTCTTTTTGAATTTAATAATGACTACACTTTTGAGAAAGTAAATCCTCTTTTCGATGAAATGTCTGAGGCCGATACAGAGACCATCACGGAAGTGGTGGAAATTGCTAGCTCTCAGAGCACACCACTTGTCCCACCTCTGTATTCTATCTTATCTCTTCCATCATGTGATGATGATTCTATCCTCACTGATGAGATTCATGATCCAAAAATCATGAATTCTCCTTCTGATAATGAGGAGTTAGTCATGATCATCATCATGATTCTCCTTCTTTTCTTCACATACGGTGTGACTTCTCCATGTCTTAACTCCTTCGGGAGTGAAGACATTATCTTTGACCCCGGCATTTTCATGTACCATCTGTGAGCCGAGTCTGTCTCTTTCTCTCTATATCTCGTCGGTGTGGAACTTTCACGTGCTTCAAATGTTTGTCCAAACATCTTGAATGAAAGTCCGATGGAGATTGTTTCTTCCACTTTGCTTCCCCATGAACCAATTAATGCGGGGTCGAGTCAAGCTAGCGACTCGAAAATCAAAAACAGTAGCACTCACCATATGGGTTTTCACCCATATTTCTGACTTCTTACCCCTTTCTACCACCTAAGTGTGGGGGTGATGCCCCACATGTTATATATATATATATATATATATATATCTCTAAAAAAAAAAAAAAAAAAAAAAAAAAAAAAAAAAAAATCTTTTAAATAATGGCCGTAATATTTCCCTTTTACGTTCTTTGTTTCGGCATAACCGCCGGTACTTTGAATATTGAGGGCAATATTCATTTCTAAGTGTGGGGGGGGAATTCTCACGAATTTCATATATTATCCACCCAATTCCCCCGTTTTTGGCCAAAATTTTTTTTGGAGTAAGTGTTTTGCACTTACTCAGCTTGGTTATCAGTCCGCCATGTCTGTAAAACAAAAGGATTGGCTAATCCAGGAGCAAACGGCTCTTGGTAAAGATATCTCAAATCCGTTGACGGCTTGCAATTTGCCCAAAATTGTATGGTATTCAGCTCACCATATCCTAAAAAGTAAAGAGTTGGCTAGCCCGCAAGTTTATGGCTTGTGGTAAAGGCAGTGGAAAACCCATAATTGGTAATCAGCTCACCAAAGATAATATTGATAATTTATCTAAGAGTTGGCTAGTCCAGAAGCAAACGGCTTCTGGTAAAGACAAATCAAATCCGTTAGAAGCTGGTGGTTTGCTCAAAATCACATAGTTATCAGTGTACCATGGTTCTTACTTGAACTGAAACATTTAGCTACTCCAGAAGTAATGGCTTTTGGTAAAGAGATTCAAATCCATTAAGTTTTTCTCAAAAGATTGCTAGGGACTAGCAATAGTTTAGTGTGGGGAATTGATGAGTGTGTAAAAACTCATAATTTTTGGTTAAATCTGAACTGCAAAACGTTTAAAAATGCTCAGAAATGCATCAAAATACTGAAAACATCTCAAAATTGCATTTTATATGTTTCAGATGCAAAATGTTTAAAATCAGATGAAAAATGAGCAAAGTTTGCATAATTGGCAGTTTCAGTTCCCCAACTTTCAAAAATGGCAAATCAAGTCCCCGGGAATTTCAAAAAAAAAATGGAAAATATTATTTATGACCCTTGGTTAATAAAGTTTGTCATTTATGGTCCTTATAATATTTTTTGGAAAATTACAGCTCTGGTCCCTTGAGTTCCAGATTATACATGATAAGTCCCTTGGTTATTAATTGGATCAAAATTAAACTACCTAACCAAATCCAAACCGGACCTTATAAAACCCAACACCTTGGCCCAATACCAAATTCCAACCCACGGTTTGATAATAAAACCTAAACCCTCTTTCCCTTTTTCTGTTTTTACCCACTCATCCCAACAAAACCAGTACAAGGAGAAACCCAGGATACCACTAATCCCTTGGCGCCAAATCCTTCACCCACTCTCCCTGCAACACCCTGACACACTCAACCCCAACCAATGGCTCAGATTGATGCTCAATTGTACCTAAATATTGGAGGGCTTGGATTGAGTTCAAGAGAAGCACAAGAAAAAGAAAGAGAGAGAAGAAAGGAGAAGCTGAGGAGTATAAGTAGTTATGTGTAACTTTTGTGAAGGGAGTTAGTTAGTTTTAGTAGTAGTAGTTAGTTTTTTTTAGTTCTTCGTAATTTTTTGTTTCAAGTTTCAGTCGAGAATCATTTTTCTTCTAGCTCAGTTTTATTTTCCATGTAATATTTAATTTCAAGTTAATGCAATTAAATTTTTAGTTTATTTCCAGTTTCAGTTTAGGTGATTTTCACTTCTACTCGTATCTTTAAAATCCAGTATTTGAGTTTTATAAATGTTTGTTCAAGTAGTCTACACTCAACTTGAGTTTGTGCAACTAGGTTTTTAAGCTTTCCATTCTTAAATCTTGAAAACAGTTTCAATAAACTGCTCCTAAATTAGTGTTTGGGACAGTTTAGTTGTGGGTCAAAGAACACACTTTTGACCCACTTTGGGTCTTGCACTTGTCAAGTTATGAGTTGATTCAAAGTTGCTCATTGAATTTTTTTGTGAAACAAGTTTTGAAGAAAGATTCGTCTGTTTCTGTTTTGCTGTCAAAACAGTCCAACAGGACCCTTTTCACTAGCTTATTTTGGTCCTTATTTCATGTTCAAATGTCTCAAAAATTGCTTTTACAAGTAGATAGTAGTATGAAGGTTATTTGTTTCAGTTTATTTTGTACTCTAGAGCTTAAGTGCTAGCTTATTCTTGCCTTTGAATATCCCCACTTGCACCATTTCTTTCTTTTTTGCTGTCCTAAACAGCAGCCATCCCCCACTTTTTAGCTCAATGATAGGTTAGTTGTAGTTAGAATTAGGACTAGATTTTCAATACACAAGTAGTTAGATGTAAGAGCATAATATATTTCAGCTTATTGTGGTTTTTAGAGCTTATTCTCATGCTATTTTTAAGCCCAAAAGTCCCTTTATGGGCTGTTTTAGGACTGCAGTTGCAGCAGCAACTTTGCTTGTTTTAGTACTCCATTTGCTTATTCTTTCTGCTAATTAGATCCCTCATAGTGCTTATTAGGTGCTTTAGTCTAGCTCTCATTAGGTACTAGCTTATTTATTAGTTTCTAGTAGCTTTTAGTCCTTTAGATAGCCTCATTACCAAACGGTCCTTTATGTTCTTTCTCTTTTTTTTTTCCATATCTGCTGTTGTAATAAGCACTTCCCATGCTTAATGTGTAGTTTAAAAAAGTATTTTCAATTGCTTTAGCTTATTCTTGTTTAGCCTTTTTCAATTTTGCAAGAAAGAAAACCAAAAAAATAATAATAATAATAAACAGAAGGCCACAGGATTCGAACCTGTGACCTGCTGCCCATAGTCCACGACCAAACCAGAAGCCACACTACCAACTGCTCTACTGAGCTCTTTGTGCAATCTTTTACTTAACTGTGATCTTAAAGGATATGTAGTGTTTAATCTAAAAATAAGAAGCAAAAACGCAGGAGGTGGGATTCGAACCCAAGACCTCCTGCCCAGTATTCCCACGCCTCACACACATCACACTTAACCAAATGTGCCCTTGGGTCTTTCATGTCTCATTCTACTCATTTAATCCTTTTAATTACTTTTTCTCTATTTAGCTTAGTAGATCAGTTTGCTTAATATTAGCTTATTCTAAACAGATTTTTCAGTCTTTTTATTTTTCCTATGTTTAGAATTAGTTGAAGTATTTTTATGCCAAATTTCATAATTTTCCTAAATGTTTTGATATTTTTAATAATTAAATTCTTAGTTTTTGGTTTTTAAATCATAATAAATAAATTAAAACTCAAAAAAATATTCCGCTTTTTCCTAAAATTTTCTTTTATCATTTAGTACGTAAGAAAATTGATTTTACACTCGTAGGACTTTTATTTCATAAATTTTACGTTTTATCTTGCGCTCTAGCGTAATTTTTGTACATAACGTACGTTTTCATTTTAAATCACGTTTTTAGGTAATTTAAGTTTACGTTTTAGTTGAAATAGTTTATTTAAGTTATTTTATTTTATAAATCATAAGAAAAACATCATTTTGTAAATAGTGATAGCGTTTATTTAATATTTTTTTATCTTTTTAGTTTTCTTTAATTTACATTTAAGCCCTTGTAGTTTATGTACTTTTTCCTTAGTTCTAATAATCTCAAATCCCTTTTTCGTTCAAATTCCTCGATCACTATACGTTTGATAATCCATTGCATAGCTCGCTGGGACATAACGACCCGGGGAAACACTATACTCCTCAGATCTTCATTGAGTTCGCTCCTGAGCCGTTTTAAGCTGGTTACGGTCTGCCATTCACAAGTGGCAGGCTTGTGTGATTTAGCTTGACTGTTCGGGAGCGCATCAATGTTTTTATGATTTTATAAAATAAAATAACTTAAATAAACTATATTAACTAAAACGTAAACTCAAATTATCTAAAAACGTTACTTAAAACTAAAACGAGCGTTACGTTTAAAAATTACGCTGGAGCGCAAGCAAAAACGTAAATTTTATGAAATAAAAGGCTTACGAGTGTAAAACTAATTTTCTTACGTACTATTTGACAAAAGAAAATTTTAGGAAAAAGAATTATATTTTTCTGATTTTTATTTTATTTATTATGAATTAAATACATTTTTACACTAATTAAATGATAAAAAATACTAAAACTATTAGGAAAAATCTGAAACTTTTATAGAAAATACTTTATACTAATACAGATTTAAGAAAAATAGAAAACTGGAAAAAGCTACTTTGAATAAGCTAGAAATAAGCTTAAATATTCGTATAAGCTAAATGAGACAAGAGGGGTTAAGTATTTGATTATGCAAAGTATGACCAAGAAAGACCCAAGGGCGCTTGGTATCCAGGTACACTTATATCACTCTCCAAAGGGGGGAGGTCTCAGGTTCGAGCCTGCCTCCCCACCTTTTTGCAAAATATTTTTTTTTTCAATTTTTATTTTTGAAAATGATTAAACTAATGTTAATAAGCAAATATTATAACTACAACTTTTTATGAAAAGTACTAATAAGCTCAGTTTGAGCTTAATTTTCCAACAGTGAACTAGAGAATGGAAATAAGCATAAAATTAAGCTAAAAAGCTAATAAACTACTCAATAAGCAAATGCAAACTGGAATAAGCTAAACTAATGTTTATAAGCTAACATGAATACTGAATAAGCACAATAACCACTAATAAGCACTGATTAAGCACAAATAAGCAAAAGCCTTATCTGTTTACACAGGAACTGTTTAAGGTACTAGGCACTTTTAAGCTAGAATTAAGCACTTAAATGATCTTGGAAATGAAAACAAAGACTGGGAATATCAAGTTTACCAAATGAGCTATCCAAAAAGCTAATTTACAAAGATTTAATTATACTGATAAGCTTGTGAGAAGCTTATGAAGAAACTAAAAAAACCATGACTAGCTGATGTACACAGAAAATGGACAAAATAAAAAACAATGAGCAGGCTTATCAAATAAGCTGTAAAGTAAAAAATAAGCACTGGACTATAAATATGGGTTGATAAGCTATGCTAAAAGCTAAATTACACAGGCTTAGGAGTACTAGATGGCTTTTGACAAGCTTGTGAAAAGGCTTGTGAAACCTGTGTACAGAACATGTTTTCAGTCAAGGTATCTAAAACAAGCTAGGAAATAAGCACTTGATAAGCTAATTAAAACTGACCTAGTATTTTTATAATTTAGACAAGCAACTAAACTTTAGTATCCTAGAAGCTTATAGACTAAATCTTAATATTAAGCACACACTGAAATTCTTAATTTTATTCAAAAACGGGTATTGACAAATTTGACTTTTTAATTTACACTCAAACTTTGACTTTGATGAACTTAAGATTAATTCTAATGACTGAATATGTTATAATAAGCTAAAATAAGATCAATTTAAGCTAAAATATCAAGTTATTAACTATTTTGATGAATTTCAAACCCTAAAACACTAACAGTTAACACTTAAGAGATTTTAAAGATGATTTTGACTTTACAACTAATGAGGACTGGATTTTATGACTGAAATGAATTATATAGAGCTAATAGAACATGTACAAACTAAGAATAATATCACAACTGATCTTGAACACCAAACAGATAGCAAATCCAAACATCACCTTAAAAGGCAGTTATAAAGCTTAATATGCTAAAACAAACTTTTAAACTGAAAAATCTATTAATTAACTTATAATTACTATTTTTAAACAGATTTAAGCTAATATTAACTAGATTATAACACCTATACTAATAAATGCAAAATATGAGAAATTAGCTTACAAATGGTATCCAGCTGAAAACAGATAATAAAGACCAAGTATCCACCCTAATAGCTTACCACTAAGCTTCTAAACCAGGGCAATCCATGAGCAACCCTGCTCCAAGCTGTGATCACCATCTCCATTGTTTTTTATATTTTTAACTAATTTTTCTTTATTTTTCTTGTTTTTCTGTTTTGTTGAATAAAACTGGAATTTAAAGGTTCCTAAAAGCTTATAAGCTTTGTCAAGAGCTTATAGGAGCTTAAGAAGCAAGAACAACAACTAATAACAACCTTTGAGATTTTTGGGAATTTGAACATGGAAATAGGCAAAAGCTGAATTCGTAAACAATAACTGAAATTGAAACTGAAAGTAACTTTCATTAACCATAAAACATAATACAACTTTGAAATTAAAACTGAATTTAAAGGTTTACAACAGAAAATAAAAGTTTACACTATGAAATGGTCTAAAAACAGTCGACCAGTGCTACTTCTGCTTTCATTCTTCTTTATAATGATTCCATTTAATTCCTTGTCGACCTCTGATGAAATCCCACTTGTTTGCAGCCCTTGGATCATTCCAGGTCATCAAAATTGCCATTTGGCAATTTTGGCGGGAAAGTCTTTGAAGCAGGTTAGAGTAGGTTTTAGCAATTAAGGGTTTTGGATTGGTGTAGAGGTGGAGGGGGAATGTGGAAAGGTGTTAGGAGGTAGTGTGGAAAGGTGGAAGTGAGCAGGTGGAGTAGATTGAGTGGTAACAGGTGTTAGGGGGAAGGAGGGTGAACAGTGGCAAGGCGCGTTTTTAATTTAAACACTGGTCGGGTTTTGGGCTTGGGTTGATTGGGCCAGCTGGGTTTAATTGGATTTGGGTTTAATAATTAAGTTAGGTCCGTTTGGTTTAATAACTTCACAAGGACCAAACTTGTAATTCCCAATTCTTCAAGGACTGATCTAGCCAACTTTCCAAAGCTAACATAAGGATTAAACTTGCCATTCATTAGTAGTACAAGGACCATTATTGATAAAATTTCATTTTTTATAAGTCTAGGGACTAAAAATGTCAAGATTGAAACTTGAGGGGCCAAAAATGTAATTTCTCCAAAATTTTATCATAAGGACCATTCTTGTCATTTATTAATAGTACAAGGTTTATTTTGATCAATTTCCAATTTTAAAACCTTAAGGACTATTTTTGACACTTTTGCAAAGTTGAGGGACCAAAGTTGTAATTTTGTGATTTTAAACTTCAAAGGATTATTTTGAACAACTTGTGAATCTCATGGACCTTAAATGACATTTTACTTTATTTTGATAAACCAGGGACTAGTTTTGACAACTTTTGAAACTTGGGGGACTAAAACTGCCAATTATGCAAACTTGATACGTTTTTCATCAGATTTTGATGTTTTTGCATTTAAAACACATAAAACACTTGTTTGTGATATTTTTATCATTTTGATGTGTTTCTGAGTGTTTTCAGATGTTTTTGGCATTCTAAATAGTATAAAAATGATGAGTATTTAGACACTCATCATTAGGCATAGGTAGTTTTGTGGGTACTATCCTTTTAGGAATTGGTTTGATTGGATGATGAAGGATTCTCTCATTTGTTGGTTTGACGGGAGATGATTCGGTTGAGGAGATTTTGTGTATAACACGAGCTTTTTTCATGGGTGGTTCTTTGGTGGGTAAGTTACTACTTGGGGTTTTTCTCATGATGAAATGATTTCAAGAGCTGAAAGTTAGAGTGAGAGTGATGACTATGGAGGTCCTAACAAGGTGTTTTATAAACTAAGAGATTTGGTAAGTGCATTTAAGCTTAAAGCCACTAGGATTCATTGGAATGTGATGATTGACATGCACAAGAGTCAACTTCAGAGGTTGGACTGATCTAGGAACTCTTTTAAGATGAGATGGAGTGTTTAAGTTAGGAAGATAAGTTGAAATGATTGTTTTAGCAAGATTTGATCTATACTGTCATCCGGATCCCACGGTTCCTTTCTCAGAGGGATCCGTCTAGGCTAATCCTAGGGATCCGGCTATCAGTAGCTATGAAAGAGTGGAAATGATGTTTCTAAAATCTAAAACTTATAACATCTTGAGTGTTTCAGTCTTCCTAAGTGTCTTAAATGAAGGGGTGCTTAAGTACTTGAAGGTGGTGAGTGATGTAGCTAAGGATTGTCTTTTGTGAAAGGATTTGGAACTTTCATGAGTACCAATGAATGAGCAAGGATGACACTAAAGAAGAAAGTGTCAATTGAAGCTAAATGGTCCTAGAGATGAGGTTGCGACTTAGGATTGTGTTTTGGAAAATATCCTAATGGTTTTGAGATGGGAAGACTAGGATTTGATCAACTTTGATCAATTTTGAGGTGAGATTGATTTATGATCAATTTTGTTATAAAAGATTTTTAACCTAGATGTGAAGGGTAAAAATATGAAGTGTGAGTTTTGAGAGCGGAAGAGTGATGGATTAAAACAAAGTGATAGATCTATGAATATCTTAGAGTGTGTTCTATGTGAGTTGGAATGAGTAGGAAAGATCAACCTATCTTGATAAAGTCTTAATCTACCTTAAGACACTATGTTTAGTTTAGTGCGAGGTGTTCTAAGGATGTGTTTGACATACAATGCTTGCAATTGCATTTTCTGTTTTGCCGGATCCCACGGTTCCCTAGATGTAGGGATCCGTTTAGTACAACATTTAGGATCCGTCTATCAGCTAGACAGAACCTTTACTAAAGGTATGCAATGATCTTGACAATGCATTATATTCTAAGTTTTGTTTAAAGGAGTTCTAAAACTAGAATATCAAATGTAAGATGTTTTATTTCATGAAAGAAATAAGATTACATTGATAAATAATGAGTAGAGTAGAATTGATCCTATTTGACTATTCTAGGTTCCTTGAGTGTCTTCGCTAGGAGGATCATTATGTGTTTGATGGGTATTGGTGGAATCAAGAGTGAAGAAAGTCTTCATGAGAGATATGTTTAGCGGTTCCATCATCTTGTTCACAAGTACGTACAACGGACTTTGAAATTGAGGATGGAAGTGCATAACATTGTGATAGAGGCGTGTCAAGAACATTCCATAAGGGATGAGTTTATTCTTGGAGCCTTGAAGATTTGCAATTCGCCTTGCGAAGAAGTAGGCGAGATTGTATGGTTGTTGTGTTAGCAAACAGTACAACATGTGAGCACAACAAGCGGGAAGAATATCTCGATTTCCCCTAAGACTCCAAATATTTTCACGTAGAATGAGATCAAGAGGCTTGTACTCTTCTCGGATATCCCGTGTATGGATAATGTTTGGATTGGAGAAATATGGTCGAGGTTTGCATATAATGCGATTTAAATCTTCCGGAGAGGGTATGTGAGAACAATATGGACTATTTTCTTCACGAAAGTTGAAGAGAGAATCAAGAGACCAATCTTCAGTGAAGGCACTTTGTCCATGATTTGGAATCCGGAGAATGTGAGCAAAATGCCCAAGGGTTAGAGCAAACTTTTGGTTTTTGATGTAAAACCAAAGAGATAGAGAGCGATCCTCGTTACGAACGAGTTCGACTTGACGGAAGAATTCCATTATGAACCTTGGACATATCTTCTCGTTGATTTCAAGAAGACATTCTAGTCCTATGGCTCGGAAGGAGGTATTGATACCTTCTTCGAATTGTAGAGAGGTGTCTACAATACGTCCTTCATGGAAGTGACGGTTTTCGAGATTATTGAACCCACAGACATGATTGCTAGGTGTGTTGGGCTCAAGGGAGATGTTCGGGGTGTAGACGCTAGTGAGTGAAAAATCAAACTCGTATTCATGCGTCATAGTTGAACCTATAGAGGTGATGGGTTAATAAGAGGTGATGTTTATGGTCAACCTATAATAATCTAACGTTTTTACTAGATTTTTATTAACAATGGTTTTTAGCATTTAGCTAACTCATGGTTTTGAAATTCTAGTGGATTATTACTTTTAGAAAGATAGTGGTTTTTAATCTTGCATGAAAACTGTTTTCCAGTAATACGGATCCCACGGTTCCTTTACAAAAGGGATCCGGATAGTATATCTTCCGGGATCCGTGGATCAGTAGTAACATAAACAGATTTGATAAAAGGTTTTACAGTTTTTATACCGCGAGATATGTTTTATCCTACATTTTCTTTTAGCATGCATACATGACCTCTAATGTATCACAAAAATATAAAACATATAAATCAAAAGGAATGATAAACACATAATAGTAACCTAGATAAACTAGATTAATAATATTGCATTCCAATACTAAGGATGATACAAAGGATTGGGTATATGACCCCAATATAGATTAACAACACAAAGTAAATGTCTCCGTATGTGAACTTCATCATAGGGAACACAAGTGCGATGAGTGTTAGGCGATGAGCACGAGTGCGATGTAAACCATGTTGATGACAGATCTTCTTGGTTTCGGATGAGATGAAATGAGGAGGAAGATGAAGTTTTTAAATGAGATGGAATTTTTGAAATTGGAAAATTTGAAAAAGTGAGAATTGAATAAAGTGGGCGTCGAATGGGATTATTAATAGGGAAGGAAGAATTTTTTTGAAATTCGTGTTTTTGTTTTATTATAGGATTAAAAGAAATAAAACATAAGCTATATATACTATGACTATAGACGAGAAATATAACACGTATGAGAGAAAAAGGCTTCCTAACGAAGCTTCATGTAGATCATGTGAAAACACAAAAATCTACTCAAATAGATACCTAACACATAACACTTATTTACTAAACTAATATCATTTAGATATAAGTGGAAAGTCATACCTCGAGTGCACTTAGGAATGTCTTTACAAATGACAAATGTCAGTTAGACGATTCCCGCTCCTTTGCGTTTAAGATACCTTCTTAAGGAAGGTATTCTTGTTACCAAGCGTCTCCTAAAGCTTGGTGGGTATGAGCTTTGACTAATCAACATCACAAAGAAGATTAGTACAATTAAATGAAAAGATAAAAATAAAAAAATGTTGTTATCAACTCAACATCCAAACATATAGTTTTTGAAAAACATGGTGTTTGTTTTTATAAAAAACCTTCTTTGTAGTTTTCAATTAACTATTGATCGTATCAAGTTTTTAAAGTACAATATACTTCAAGAAACTTGGTAACGAAGCTCTGATGCCAATTGTGGAAAACTAGAAGGGGGGGTTGAATAGTTTTACCAATTAAAACTTCCTTTTAAACTATTTAGATCGACTTATGTCAATCTATTTGGTTGTGTGTGTTGGATGTTGATAAACAAGCATAATAAGATATGTAATGAAAAGATAAAGAGTAAGAAGCACAAAACCACAACGCGAGTATTTATAGTGGTTCAGCTACAAGGACACCTTCCTTTCCCTACTCCACTCCCCGAGTCACCTACTCGAGAGTTCGTAAACACTACACCAATCTCCTTATGGCGGAGAAGCCTTCACAACGTCGCTTAACCTTTTTCCTGTACAAAGCTAAATACCGAGTTCTTTCACACCAAGGCGAACCACACCTACACAACGTCGCCTACCCTTTATACGGTGCTAGGCTAACCACCGAGTTCTTTCACACCTTAGGTGAACTACACCTTCACAACGTCGCCTACCCTTTATTAGGTACTAGGCTAAGCACCTAGTTCCATTGCAATGGAGGAACTACTACCACACTACACCAACGACTAATCCCAAAGGAGATCTACTCCTTTACAACATCATCAAGGACATCAATATCCTTGGATCTAATGCTAGTCTATCTAGTACATCGAAAACACACCATATCGAATGTACATCTAAGGCACCTTTTACTAATGCCTTTGACTAGATCTACAAGACACCTTTCACTAATGTCTTGTGTCTTTACTTCGAAGCACCTTTCACTAATGCTTCAAGTCTTGACTTCTAAGCACCTTTCACTAATGCTTCTTGTCTTGACTTCTAAGCACCTACCACAAGTGCTTATCCTATAGACGATAGATACCCTTCACTAATATCTTCGTCTTGATATTTGAGACATCTTTCACTAATGTCTTCAACACTACACTCCTTTGAAGAAAGAAAGAGATCATCAACAAGAGGGCTTCAATAGCCTCGATGATGAGGAAGCATGGCAACTCATGGACTTGAGCTTGCTCGACTTCAACGGTGGTGATCTTGCTTTTAAGAGGAACCTAAAAGATCACACAAAAACAAAACTACAAACATAGATCTCTTGGATCTAAGGTTAGTGAGATTTAACTCAGAGGAGAAAGTGTATTGGAAAGGGGTGAGAAATAATGAAGAAATGGCTCACTATTTATAGAGGAAAAATCCTACTGTTTCCCCGGATCCCACGGATCCCTTCCACTTGGGATCCGGCTAGCACAAAGCCAGGGATCCGTGGTCCGCTCCTCTTTGCCCATGGGTATTTTTGGTTATGGGTCATGGGTCATGGGTCATGGGTTATGGGTTGATCCATGGTTTTATTTCTAGATACAATGTATCTTAAGGATACAATGAACTTGGTTAAGTGGTATATATAAAACCATGGGTCAAAAACCATTTGCTAGTATTTACCCATTTAGTATATACTTGTATTTACCCAATTTAGCATACACTTAGTTTTTACCCATTTTAGTATACTTAGTTTAAGTATATGTTTAACCCAATATGTAAACACTAGTTGTTGTACATATGTATCTAAATCATAAAATCACTTATACTTGTTTTAGTGTTTTATGTGAAAGCGTAAGTGTGTTAGAAAACTATTAGTTCAAACCATTTACGTATTTTATTTGTTTCCTTAAAATGATCTTACTTTTGTTATCGACAAAACATTAGAAGATCGTAAAATATAAATAAACGTTTTTACTTACGGCTTATTTGTATTAACATAAACTGTTATCCATATGACATAGTATATATTCATACGTGAAAGCTGTGATGTAATGACACTTATCAAGCAGCCAACTTTAGACCGTTTGTCCACCTGCAATGTAGGTTTGTTGAATGAATGGCATGCCAGATCTAGGAAGATCTATAAATTTCACAAATGATCCTAGGTTTGACGTGCCATTCAATCAACAAAGCTGGATTACAAGCAAATAAATGATCTGAACTTGTTTGAGTGTCGTGCATTTAAGCTATGTCAGTTTTTATTCTCTACCTACAATGGTTTGATTTTGTAACCTTCATGTTTTTAGTTTTTAGCCTTCTGTCTCCCCCCTTTTTTTTCTTTTTTTTTCCCGTAATTTTATATCTATAAATATATTTTTTTTAATCTGGTTTTTTTGCTCTTTTTTTTCATAAGATAAGATTCATTTTTTGTGGCAGTTCATCAGTGAAAAAATGCTAAGTATGCCAAAAGATGCCTAATTGATGGCTGTTTATGGGGAATCAAAACTCATAATTATTTTCCATTGCATTTGGAGGCTCTATAGTGGCAGTCAAATCAAAAGTCTAATAAGCCATGTACTATGACATCATAGCAATAATAACCCACCTCTCATTTGCCCTTTAAAAGACACACATACCAACCAAAAAACACACACCAAAGAAAATCTGAACTAAACCTCAAATAAAAAAACAGGAAAAAAAAAAGAAAAAAAATGAAGACACCTATGCCTTTTTGCGAAGAGCTTGCTAGAGCCGTTGGGTCTAGCTTTGTGAGGGATATGATGGTTGTTCGATTTGGAAGAGATGTAACCATGACTATGGTGGATGAAGCAGAACTGATGAAAAAGGCTCAAACATTAGGGCTCGCGTAGCTGAGCGGGACTATGTGATTGGAGAGTTGGAACTCTTGTATCTATTTGATTCTTCTGTGTAAAGCATCTCAGAGCTGAGTAAGTTGCAAACTGAAGATTTAAGCGAAGCTGCAGCGATCCTGGTCAATGTGATGAAGAAGCAAAAGCGAGCACATGAGCTTTTGTCATTTATCGAGAAGTTGAAGGGGATGGTGTAGTGACATCCTTTATTTTGGTGTTTCTGAAGTGTTTTTTGGGTTTAACTGATGGTGTGAATGGGTAGGATCGCTAGTATGTGTTTACCAAGACTCGCTAATGTTCATGTTTTTTGTCTTTGAACAATTTATCTGTTTTTTTATGTTTCAGAAGTCAATGCATTAAACTTTTAAGTTGCTATATTAATATTGCTTGAACATACCTGTGTTTGCTATATCCCATAGTTGGTTGCTTTGCTATGATGGCGACGTAAACATGTACTTTTAAACTGATTTTGTGACAGTTGACCTTGTTCCATAAGTGGCTGGCTCTAGTGGGCTTTCTCCATAAGTGGTTCGGTCCGCTCGCAGTGCAATTCGCAACCTGTTATAGTAAGTTTATTGTTAGTGCATGAGCAGCAAAGCTAAATATTAAAAGTTTTAAAATTATGGCAATTGAACCTGCAGTTTAAATGTAAAGGGTAGAGGAATGCAAATAAAAATAGCAAACATAATATATACTATAGTCATACTTCATCGGCGCCACATTACTGGGATAAACTCACCAGCTAGCCATACCCGCTCTTTTCCGAGTTTGCTATGACCATCTGCTATCATGTACAGTTGATCATGGCCTAGTTTAAAAAATAGCATGAGAATCTCATTGATCAACACTATAGCATTGTGCAAAAACAAACCACATGAACGGACCTTCCGTAGGTGGACACCGGGTGCTGCAGACTGACGGTGGACACTTCCGCCGGTAATCGTGGCAGAGGTGTCCTTTCTCCCTGCACCTTCTCTGGAACAGTGAAGATAGTGTTTCACATTTTGCTTACCATGTTCATAAGCAAGGATGCCTACATTGAAGGAAAAAAACAAAGCATCAGAAAAACGTGTACTCAATTTGCATCCAAACACATGGAAAAAAAAAAAAAAAAAAAAAAAAAAAAAAAAAAAAAAAAACGCAGCTGCTTTAAAAATCATCAGAAATTCAGGTCAAAAGAATTACCTAATGCCACACAGAGTCCACTGATATGACCACCTTTGTCTGAATCTATGTGGCTCCATGTAATCTGCACGTGTCGCTTGTCAACAACACCCACAAAAAAACGTGTGACATTAGCATTTGGATGTTTGTACGGTAAACATCACAATAAGTATAAGCACATCAAGAATGAGGGGGGGAAAAGAGAACCAACCTTTGCGAATAACCATATATGCGGCGCAGGCTAACTGAGTTCCTGGCCATCTGTTTTTGCGGGCTGCCTCTTTTTCTAGGATGGCATGAAGATGTGGTATCATATATAGGCTCTCCTGTTCCAGCAAAAAAATATAGCATGACAATGTGCTTCGGTGATCCGAAAGTGTTATGAAAAAAATAAACAGGCCAATCAAATTTTACAAACTGAATTTGAAAAGAGAAGAGCAAAAGTGACTTTCCATTGTATCAGCACTTATCGGTCGACCAATGATGCCTTTTCCACCGGATCTATGGAACAAAGTTTGAAAAAACTGCAACAATACACGTATGGGTGCTTGAGTAATAAGAAACCCAAAAATTAACATGTACAATAATACATTGAAAGACAGTGTAATGGCTGTAGTGAAGTGCAAGGACATACCTCAATTGGAAAAAAAATTAATGTTCAGTTTTGAATGCTAAGATGAAATACTGTATAAGCAAAGTGCATACACTCACAGGACCACATGCTAGCAAAGCCGGCTTCATCTGTGGAGAAGTGGTTTTTAAACAAGAAAACACTAATTGATTTATCGTGTCTTTTAAAAACTGTCTACTGACATGCCATGACCTGAAAACGACAACATTTATTATGCCCTTTAATATCTATATAGTCTCAGACCTGCGAATATGGGAGCGGTACCAGAGACTCAGTATGGCTGCAACCACAATTTGGATTAGGGTGCCTTGCCAAAACATGGGAGTCGATGAAGCACGCTTACCAAATACATAAATGCAGGAAACTATCATCATCGGCGTTCTCACCTTACAATACACGTATAAGCGTCACAACATGAAGAACATCCAATCACATCTGACTTTAACATTAAACCCCAAACCAAAGTATGAAGCTCATTTATTGGCCCCAACATCTAACCATGAGTAACATTTCAATAACCATAAGCAACATCTAATTATTCTAACACCTAAAATATGGATGCACCAGTTTGTTGAAGGTAGCAATGGCGACAGTCATAAGATTGCAAAGATAGCTGATGCAAGAGTGTGCAGCATAAAAAACTGGCCAAACCTTCTAAAACATACATTAGCTTAATATGTAGTAACTGTTGGAATGGTGTGCAAAATATGTTGTATCCACCCTTTGGCTAGTTTTACAGCTATACTGAAAGTTTGGCATATAAGAGTAGGAGTTTTGTATGTTATTGCATACTTTTGCAGCCAGGCTGCAGGCGCAGCACAAAATAGGAGTATCTTGGTATGCAAACATGCTACACCTTCTGTCTAAGTTTGAAACAAAAGAATGCCAATGTTTTAGCCTGAAACTTTTAATCGATTCTTAAAAATAGCAAATTTGCAGCTGTTTTTTTTTATAATCAATGATTGAAATACGTAACCTTAATCTGAGATTGACCAAACCCACAAACCGGTATAAGCACAACAAAAGGGCGTTATTTTGAATCAAAGCATGCCAGGTCTTTCCCCCGGAGATATACCCAGGTGTATCTTTTAAAAAAAGAGGCAATGTGAGTAGGGATGAATAGAACGGGACGGTTAACCTGATGGGCCTCCACCCAAACAGGCTTGGGAAAAAGATTCCTCGGGAAAACACTATTCATAAGGTATAGAGACGCTCAGGACTGCGAACATCGCAGCGGCATCAGAAGCCTGTCGTGGCTGCACCCACATAATGTGGATGTGGGGGCCATGCCAACAGACAGGAGGTGCTAAAGCACGCTAACTAAGCAAATCAATGGAGAAACCCATCATCATTGCGTCATTAACCTTATGACATGGTATATGTTACTTTTATATTATATACTTTTACATTTTTTAGGTTCGCTTTTTCAGCCAGGTGTGAGAATTTTGCTAGACATACGGCTCAGATGGGCGAATATTCAAGCAAAGAGGATACACCCGCCATGGTTGCAATAGCTGCCTGTCACCCTGCCAAGATAAGCGCCATCTCACGTTTACCGAATAAATCCCAATTCATCACAACCTCGAAAAAGGAATACAAAGGTCGACCATTTAGCATTGCACGAACGGCAAAAACTAGAATCACAGAAATCAACATTCATGGGAGCCTTGCCTCTATCTGTAATCTGCAATAATGAAATGAAAGTTTCAGACAATCACATTTAACCAACTTCTACGCAAAAGGCCAACTGACAGAGACAAAAGCACGGAACATAATTTCTATTATGCTCATACCTCATCGGCGCAACATCACTATCATAAAAGCACCAGCATGCTGAATTTGTTTAGGTTTCCTGAGGCATGGCTCACACGGGTCGTTTACCTTTTAGATCCAACCAGGTATATCTCCAGAAAATTATTCGAAAATATAATGATCCAAACATAGGTGCAGTGACGTACTGAAAACAATGGTCATAGTTATAGCAGTTGTAGCCGCAAAAAGCCACAAAAGCAACATGTTAAGAAAAAGAGCGCATCAACCGTGCCCGCAACCATGATGGGTTGGCCCGCCAACATGCATTGCACCTCATCTTCTTCAAAGGCACCCCCACCCATGAGAACGAATACCAATTGCCACTAATTGCAAGAGCAATAAGCAACCAATAAACCCGATAACTATTATATCAAACAGCCGCGTAACTGCAAGTGTCACCAGATTATGTGACCAAAAATCCAACTGCATACAACCATGACTGTTGGCTTAAACAAACACTTTTATTATGTGCTGGTCCCAAGCAAATGTAAAATTGCACATTTTGATTTGTGGGCAGCCAGCTCAGATGGGCGAATCTCTGAGCAAACAAGATACACTCGCCATGGCTGCAACAGTTGCCTGCCACCCTGCCAAGATACAGGCGATCTCACATTCACCGAAGAAACCCCAAATCATTACAGCCTCAAAAAAGAAGGGTCAGCATTTAGCACCGCGGGTCGATTACGGTAACCGGCCAACTGTGTTCATTCCCACTCATATCGTACCTTTATTCTGTAATTTACAATCATGAAATCTAATTTTTAGACAGTGATATTTCACCAAGAGCAACATAAAAACGAACGCCAAGGAAGAGCTAATTTGCAGAAAAGCTCATGGCCGGCACATTGGATTGGCACTCGAACAACAGCATGGTTGCAACCATCTGGTTACCCTGCCAAGACATGTTTTCCGGCCAACTTAACTTATCAATACAAAGCAAAGATATTTTTTTGCCCGGTCTGTTTGGGTGGAAGGCCATTAGGTTAACCAACCCGTTCTATTCATCCCTACTCACAGCGCCTCGTCTTTGTTTATCCAAATGGTGGTCGCACTAAAACAACAGTATGGCTGCAACCATATGGTTACCCTGCCAAGCCATGTTTTTCGGCCAAGTTAAGTTACGACCGAAAACATGTTTTCCGGGCAAGTTAAGTATAGCAAAAATGTGTGATTTCTTAGGAACATTGTTTAAAATTGATGCAACCTCAGCAAACCTACTCCACGACAGCAAGACCTGAAAGCATTGCAAACCCACAAAATCATTTTAGAAGTTATACTATTTAAGCAAAATCTAATCCGCATAAAGTGTTTAACCATAAGATATGACATCCCATTCGACCAACATGAAGAGACCTTTTTTTTACACTGCCTAAATCAACATGAATTATTAAAGGAGGACGTAATTCTATGATCACTAAACTGATGTACAAACTTTAAATTAGAAAACGGCCAGGATAGTTTAACAAAATAGAAAGAAGTAAGTGAAACATAAACCCTCATTAGTATAAACTGTTTAACACAAAAAAAAAACCTAAACCCTCACCACAACAAACCTAGGCAGAAAGTGAAGGCAAAACATCACACCCAGTATCCAATCTTCAAAAAACAATGAAAGTTAAACACAACATAGCCCACAAAGCATAAAGAACAGGGAAAATAGGCAAAAAAAGAAAAGTGAAAAGCATGACTCCTTGTATCAATTCTTGAAAATCTAAAAGCCACAGATCAGATTTTTGATGATTGATAATCGACATACGTAACCCTCATCTAAGACATGGCAAGCAGAAACATCAAATTCTAAATAAACCTAAAATAACCCACAACCGAACATAAACACATCATACCATAACCACCATAAAGATCAATGAAAATAAGCCCTAAACGAAGTAAAAAAACATCAAACCTTTAATCGTTTCTTCAAAATAGCAAATCTGCCGTTAGGGTTTTTGATAATCAATAATTGAAATTGGTAACCTTACCTTCAGATTTACCAAACACATAAAATATATGGACCAAAAAAGAGTTACCACTGTAGCCAGAACCATGTGGCTAACGCAGATCCACAAAAACGATAAAAATATTGTTTCCATAGTACAGATCATTGTACCCCTCTCACCAACCGGTGTACCAACACGCAAAAGTGTTTCTCTGGATCAAGGCACGCTGAGTTTTTTCCTCGGAGATATACCCATGCGGATCTAACATGAAACGGGGAGATGTGAGTAGGGATGAATAGAACGGGCGGGTTAACAAAATGGGCGTCGACCCAAAAGGCCGGTTAGAAAAAACCATGCATTTAAACATTGTTCCTAAGAAATCCCAACAAATGTAAAGTATACTAATTACTTGAAACATACATAAATGATACAATGCAACTATATTCATGCTCTTAATCAAAAGAACAAATTCGCTACATCACTAAACATTTCACTACATTAAAAGATTCGTGTCATTGATGTTGATGGAAGTGGTGGTGATGTCTTCTCACTAGATTCTTTCTTCGCATTTCGCTTCTGTAATGTGAGGTAAATCAGTCATAAGAGATTTTTGTCACTGCTAGTTTTTATCCAGTGCAACAAAGTTGTGGAAAACTAGAAGGGGGGGTTGAATAGTTTTGCCGATTTTAAGTTAGTTTCAAAAACTTTAGATTCGTTAATATGTGAGATCTTATGGATGTAAAGAAAGTATAGATCTAATGATAAAGCAAGTAAATAAAGTAAAGCAAAGGGATAGAAATGACACAACCGATGTATAGTGGTTCGGCTACAAGGACACCTTCTTTGCCCTACTCCACTCCCCGAGTCACCTACTCGAGAGTTCAAGCATTATGTCAACAAACTCCTTCACTTGGCGGAGAATTCACAACGTTGCTTACACATTTTTTCGGTACAAAGCTAGATACCGAGTCCGTAACACGGTGGACCAAACCAACACGACTATTACACAACAAATATGTGAAATATCAAATACAAGATCTTCGCTACAGAAATCTTGCGGAGTGACAAATCAATCAAGGACCCCTTGCTTGGATGACTTGTAGAATGCTCGTGATCTCGCCTTAGAGAAGGACCTATATGAGAATCACAACAGAAAGAAAGAAGAACAGCTTTCTAGATCAAGTGATCTATATGTTAGAAGAGAATGAGAGTGTTTGAGAGATTTAGTAAGAAGAGGGGTAAGTTAGAATGAAGAAATGGCTATCTATTTATAGGCAAAATCTTCCACTGTTCCCCGGATCCCACGGATCCCTCCCACTTGGGACCCGTCTAGTGTAATCCTAGGGATCCGTGGGACGCTCCTCTTTGCCCATGGGTTTTTTGGTTATGGGTCATGGGTTATGGGTTGGTCTATGGGTTTTCCTTAGATTCAATGTATCTAAAGTATACATTGTATCTAGCCAACTTGGGTATGGGTTATGATCCATGGGTTGTGGTTTTTACCCATCCTAATAAACTATTACAACAAATAATTAATTACATCATTTTTGTATTAAAATGGTTATATGTAAATGTTTTACAAAAATGACATGTATCCTTATAATTGTACTTAAGATAACATTATATTTGTTATCAACAAAATACAAAGAGATCGCAAAATATTAATAAACGTTTTTACGGTTTATTTGTATTAACAAAAGTGGCAACATAATATGAACATACCTAATATATCTCATGATTCACTTTTATTCTTTGAGCCACAAAAGTGGTGGTGATGTCTTTTGGGCTTTCTAGTGTTTTGAAAATGCCCATGCTTTTGGGAAGCAGCTGTATCAGCTCACTCATTATTTATCAATAAACTAATGTACCCCTGTATGGGAAGCAGCTCACTAATGCTACTTAATCACTAAAACCGACAATGTGATTAAGGAGAGCCCATATAATTGAATAGCTCAATACTACTAAAATCAAAGCATGAAATAAATACTGACATACTATTAAGCCACATTGAGCCAAAATATATTCACACAATTGCTATTATAATAATAATAAAAGGAATGAAAAGCTCACCTTGCTTAACCTGATTCTCTGAACTAGCATTTTCGCCTTCCTTAATCTTCGGATTCGCAGTTGCTGCTTCAACCTCAGCCGAGGGCGGTAGCCCATTAGCATCAACCACCTTCTGCTCTACAACATCATTAACCTTATCTTCTGAATGCCCATTTGTCTCAACCATCGGTTCCGTCACATTCAAAGTTGCAGTCGCAGCCGCCTTGCTAGCATTTTGCGACCCTTTCTTATTCTTACCTCTGCTTGATTTCCCAACCATACTTACTTCCCAATCACCTAAAACCCAGCTCACAAAAACCAATAAGGATTACAACTTTACACAAAAATAACCACCAATCCAACAAACCCAATTCATTAGATTGAATAAATAACATTAATAATGAGTACCCCCAAAAATTTAACCAATACCCAGATGATAAAATGTTGATAAGTACTCAATAGAATTACAACTTTTTTATAAAAGCAAACAAAAAAACTATATTAAGCAAAACCCACATGATAAAATGTTGATAAATACTTAAAATACACATTAAAATATTAAATAAACATTTCAACTTAACATATAAGAACCCAAAAAAGATACAAACCCGATTCATTAAACTATAAAAGATACACAAAAGAACTATAAGAATTAACACCCACTAAATATTAAGCAAACCCACATGATAAAATGATGATAAAAAAAAGCAATTTGAATGTAAAGCATGCAAAATTGTATACATAGTATGATTCAACCAAGCATACCAATTATCATAATAAAATTTTCAAAGTTATACACATCATAGACAGGATCTGTTAATACACCTTTTCATTTGCAAATTGCACGATTCTTCTTGATGTAGGCATTAGTGATAGGCGGCGGCTGTGGTGACCAATGATGGCGGTCGGCGAGGGTGGTGATGGCGGCTAGAAGTGGGAGAGAGGTGAAAAAGGTAGATGGATGAGTTTTTAGTTATGATGAAATGAATGAAAAAGGTATATGAATAGCTTTATATATGCGCAAAATAGTCATTTAAGGGATTTGGCAAAAGATAACAGACGTTGACTAACGAAAAATGGGTCAAGGGACTCATTTAGCCTATAAAAAGCTTGTTTTGGACTCCCGACGATGAAAAAAACAAATTTTGTCCCAACGTGATGTTTCGACACAAGTTTAGGGACCAACAGTGTATTTTAGTCTAAAAATTAAGTCAAACACTCCTTTCTTCTACCCCACCACTCTTCTTCAACCTCTAACCCTTATCACCATCACCACCATACCCACCACCATCGTCGCCGTCACCATAAAAAATCTCGTAATCTTCATCTTCATTATTTTAAGAGTAAATTACACCGTTCGTCCTTGTGGTTTGCGTTGACCGCAGGGTTTCGTCCTTTGACCAAAAAAGTTGCACCGTCCATCCTTAAGTGTGAAACGTTATGCACCGTTCGTCCCTCCATCCAACTGGGCCCACCAATTTCCACTAACGTCCGTTAACTAAGGTTTTTAAAAGGGTATATCCGTCATTTCCCTAGTAAAAATTACATAAATCGTCCAAAGTGGTATATCACCACTTACCCCACACACACATACATCATCATCACCACCATTTCTCTCTCTCTCTTTAACCACACCGCCGACCACCTTAAACCACCACCACCGCCACACCGCCGCCTACCACACTACATCACCCACATCAAAACACTCCCCACTCTCCCCTCTTTCCGATCCACTAGGTCACACGCCTAAAAACCCTCCCCCACCTCTTGGTATACACTCACGTGCCACCACCACCTCACCACAACGCCACCACCGGTTCTCTTTTTGTGTTGTTAGCAAAGGTAGGTTAAAACCCACGAGTTTTGACTCGTGTTTCTTGGTAACTCGTTGATGAGTCACGAGATGACTCGGTCACATGTCGGGTTTGATATTAAAAACATGGGAACAAACCTATTCACGCGTAACGTGAATCGGTGGGTTTCAACATAAAATGGTTTTATAGATTTTCGCAACTAAAAATGGTTTATAAACGTGGTATCATCGGGTCGGGAGAAATTTTGGTTCGGTTTATGTTTTGGTCGAGCCGCGGGTTTGTAACCGTGGGCTTGCCGTGGTTCTTGGCTGTGTAACGAGACCACCACCACACGGTGGTGGGCCTCGGTGTTAACTGTTGGTACCAAGTACTAACCTGCATAAAAATTCCATTTTAAGTTAGTGCCTCTTGATACATAAAAGCCCAACCACTTTAGAAGATTTTTTAGCATGCATCTTGGTCATTTGCCCACAAAGCCGCAAATGCAAACCATCCTCAATCTTGGATGTCCATCTGTTTTCCATCTTTTCAGAAGATACTTAAGAGATTAAATGAGTACCAAAGATATAACTATGATTTGTAGCATGCATCTTGATCAAGAACAAGTACATGATTTCAAACTCCAAAGTCTAACTACTCTGAATATTATAATACTCCGTAATAGTTACCTATTGATAAAAGGAAAACATATTAAATAAAAAAAATGAGAGATATGCATACAATATATGATAAATTAAAAATGAGAGATGTGTATCCATTAAATATGTGTCCACGTGTCCACTTCTTATCAAAACTTGGAAATGACGGATATGCCCTTATAGGTTAAGTGAATTAACTGACGTTAGTGGGAATTGGTGGGCCCAGTTGGATGGAGGGACGAACGGTGCATAACGTTTCACACTTAAGGATGGACGGTGCAACTTTTTTGGTTAAAAGACGAAACCCTGCGATCAACGCAAACCACAAGGACGAACGGTGTAATTTACTCTTATTTTAAATAAATACTCACTTATCTATAAGTCACTTATAAAAAGCAATAAACAAGAATCTATAACACATCTTCATGTGATTTAAAGACGGTTCAAAATGATTTGTACCATATTTCTGTAACCAGATAACTTATTTTTAGAGTTAATTACATAAATCGTCCTTGTAGTTTGATCAAAGTTACGGATCTTGTCCTTATAGTTTTGTTTAGCGCGTTTCGTCCCTGTGGTTTACAAATCTTACGGATCTTGTCCCTGATCTGACCCGGTCCCTGATCTGACCCGGTCCCAAAAAAGGACCTCCCTTGCAAATCTCTCTAACGTGAGGGCTAACGATCGTTATACAAACCACAGGGACGATTTATGTAATTTACTCTTTAAAAAAAAAGTTTTTTCTTTTTAGTTTTATTATTCAAATTTTTTTTAATTTTATTACGATTAAATTTTTTAATAAAAAAAACTTTTTTTTTAAAATTTAATTTTAATTTTATTATAATAAATTAAAAAAAAAACAAATTTTAATTTTATTATATATTTTTTTTTTTAAAAACTGTTTTTTCTTTAAAAAAAATTAATTTTATTAAAAAGTGTGGTATTTTTTCGACATTCTCATTTTATTTTATTTCTCTTTTGGTATTGTACATATCTTAAGACGTCATGGCATACTTGAAACTGAAGAAATAAGCTCGCTTTCCCTTTAGTTGTGAGAATGTTTTCAGTTTGGACTTTAATCAAGGTTTTTTTTAAGTTTTCTCATGAAACAAATGTTCTCGTAAATTTTACAAGTACTTTGGTAATGTTATTATTATTTTTTCGAAAGGCTAAGATTTTATTAACAAAAAAGTTCCAAAACAAAACCGGAAATTTCAAGAAACACAAAACAAAAGAAATCAACCAAGAGGTAGAACATCAAAAAGCCTTCAAATCCATCATTCCAAGCCGCCAAACCATGAGAGAACCGAGCAGTAATCAAAAAGCGTTCAAAAAGTTTTTTTTTTAATTTTACTTTAATTTTTTTTCTAAAATTAATTTTTATAAAGAAAAAACAGTTTTAAAAAAATATATATTATAATAAAATTAAAATATTTTTTTTAATTTTATTATAATTTTTTTGATTTGTTTTTTTAAATTTAAAAAAAAATTAAAAATAGTTTTTTAATTTATTATAATAAAATTAAAATTTGTTTTTTTTTTAATTTATTATAATAAAATTAAAATTAAATTTTAAAAAAAAAAGTTTTTTTTATTAAAAAATTTAATCGTAATAAAATTTAAAAAAAATTGAATAATAAAACTAAAAAGAAAAAACCTTTTTTTTTTTAAGAGTAAATTACATAAATCGTCCATGTGGTTTGTATAACGATCGTTAGCCCTCACGTTAGAGAGATTTGCAAGGGAGGTCCTTTTTTGGGACCGGGTCAGATCAGGGACAAGATCCGTAAGATTTGTAAACCAAAGGGACGAAATGCGCTAAAAAAAATATAGGGACAAGATCCGTAACTTTGACCAAACCACAAGGACCCCCGTATAGCAAATTATGATTGCAGATGACGTGTATGCAAAGTTGCAAACTGACTTATATCACTACTAGCTTCATAGCCCGCCCAGATGGGCGGGCCTTCATAAGATTACTGACGAAGTTTAGCTTGAACGACGACAAATATATTAGACATAAAAATTGGAACACAAAATGAAAGTGCGTTACTCCTAGTAAACTATACCCAACATAGCAAGACCGAATAAAGAAAAATGACAACACTACACAAAAATTAGTAAAAAGAAAATAAGACATTATTACAAGCTATGTTCACTCCTTTCTCATTTTCTAAAAGTAAATATGATGAAATGAAGAATGAGCCCACACTCAGCAAAAAATCAGCTCTAAACCACTCACTAAATTGTTCATGGCTGTGAAATAGAGTAGGCATGATGAAATGAAGAAGAGTCCACAACTCAGCCATGTTGTTCTGGACAAGTGTGCCAGTCAAAAAGAGAAGGTTTCGACAATTAAAACTAAGTAGTGTCTTCCATCACCGGTCCAAATGTGAAATTTCTTGTATACATAAGGATAGACCGAAAAAACACCATAATCTAAGAAGATGCATAGGCATGTATATTTTTGGAAAAAAAATAAAAAATAAATAAAAAATAAATAAAAAAAATAAAAAAATAAAAAAATGAAGGTATGTTTCACACTTTAAAAAAAATGTTAATTATTGATATATATGAGTAGTGTGATATCTGTATAATTGACCACCATGCAATTGAAGGACCCCACTTATATTTGGAATGGAGCCAGTTTTTACTTCATGGTACTAACATGGTCAGACAATTTAAATCTGATACTTTTTAACTTTTTAACTGGTGGAACTTTTTATTGCTTGAGCTTCATCCAGGACCATATACTGCCATTTCACATGTCTGAAATACTTCTCATCCGACACAAGGAGTTAGTAGCTGGTAATGATAATGTGAAATCCAACATCCCTGTCAAGTAAAAATTTAGTGAAATGCTCTTCTAACATACATCATGGCTTGAACTAAAGACTCGCACTTTAACATACAGTTATACAAGAATTTTGCAGTTCTGTGCACGTTATGGATAATGAAAAACTTGGGGGTTATTCAATTTTTTAGAGTAAAAACTAAAGAGGAAACTTCTGACGCATAGATGTGAACCATTCAAAGTGTTTAGGAAGTAAAGCAAATGAAACTGTCTATGAATGCAAAATGTTTTTAATTTTTTATTTTTATATCTAAATATTCAATCTAATTGAATAGCGTATCAAAATATATAGTAACGCAAGAAGTCCTATCACTGCTTTTCTGATACAACTTATGAAAAAAAGACTCAAAAATATCGATATACATATGGATACGAACCATTTTGACAGATAAGTACTTACCATAAAGTCACTTTGGATTAATCTTTTTCCTAAGTATTGTTCGATCGTGAATACCACCTCAGTAAGGAAGCGTTTTTAAGTTGGGGCAGAAACGACTGATTTCATTAGCCCAGTTATTCAAGGCAGAAGTAGGTGCAACAACTAGAACTGACCAATATATTTTTCTCCTGCAATGCATAATAGTAAATGTTAATACAACTACATAGCAGGGCATAGAGTGAATCAAGTAGAGCACTTACTTAGCCAAATGAGCCAAGAATGCCATTGCTTGGATAGTCTTCCCAAGAACCATCTCATCAGCAAGTATACCATTTAGGTCCTTCAGACAACAAACAATAGAGACCAGTTCCTGCTACACACATATATGATTCTGATATCAGCATAACCATGAAAAAAACAAAGAATTATATAAGTACATACACCTAAATATTAGGGGTGTTATCGGGTTAGGTTGTCGGGTGTATCGGGTTGGGTTGATTCGGGTTTTGGAATAAAGAATGTGACCCACAACCCAACCCTATAAGGATTCGGGTTATATCGAGTTAGGTTATCGGGTCAATTCGGGTTGGCATAGTTTTTATGCAAAAAAAAAAATCAAGCCACTTTAGTTGTGTTTAGTTCGACGGGAAACAAAATAAATTGAATAGTTGGCAGTAGCGAGAATTTCAAAGATGGTCCAATCCATAAAATTATGCTTAAAAGTGGCAGCAGCAAATAATTAAAAAAAGATGGCATATAATTTTGAAGAATATAAAACGTTTTTCTTTTTTTTTTTTTGTATGAAAAATCCAACAGTAGTCAAAATACTTGCAAATTCATTTTAGTTATCCAACAGTAGTTAAAATACTTGCAAATTCGTTTTAGTTCATTAAAAACCATTACGAGTTAAAATGTTCTTTGATGAATGAAAATCCAACAGTAAGAGAAATAAGAAGGAAAAAATAACAAACTAAAATTCTAAAGAGCAGGTGGAATAAAATTTTCCGGTCTTATCGGGTTGACCCGATAACCCGATTACGTATATAATATAACCCTAACACGACCCTATAATGTTTTCGGGTTTATCGGGTCAACCCGATAAAACCCGATAACATCTTCTAACCCGATTCAACCCGACCCTATAAGACTTATCGGGTTCGGGTTGGATTGACCCGACCCTATTGACACCCCTACACCTAATTATATCATAGTTTCTTGTAAGATTCAATTCATTCAGTAGCTTTATAAACCTTTTACTCGAATTAACCTATAAATGAGCATCTAAGCTTCCATTAGGCATATATTAATACACCAGAAAGCCCCATCCGAGTCAGTCACCCAAAACATGAAAGCATAGTAAGCTTCTTAAATCATTTGAACAGAAGATAATGGAAACATAATATCATAGAAATTGATCAGGTATATAATTAGCACCACAATTTTATTTTCGACCATAAAAACCCATATACTACTAAAAAATGCCTAATTAAAGTAATTTTCACCTTGAAAGCATGCAACAGTTTCTCAGTATGACATTAGAAACAAAATACAACTTACTGGCACATCATCTACCATATTATCATTTCGCTGTAGTAGCCCTATACATATTACAAACATATATCTTTTATGTAGCTCAAATTGGTTGGATCAAGTTAGGTTGAACCAAAATAATTTTTGAATCAGTTTATTATAGATAAATGTGTATGTTAAATACAGATGTGATCATAAAAGATATCCTTGAGGTAGCTCAAACACTTGGATAAACCCATTCATAGATAAATGGTTTGAAACTTGTACTATACCTGCATATTAGAGGTCCACAAAGTGAGGTTGTCACGAAGAAGTTTAATGATCAAAGTGCTATCTTTGTAGGACTCCTCGCCCAACGTATCCAACTCAGCTATTGCTTCATCAAAGGCCTTAAAAGGGGACAGGAGCGATAGAATCATGTAAATTCAGATCGCGAGGTTCCACAAGTCTGAGTTTAGTTATTAAAGATAAAAGCTTATACCTATTTGGCAAGGCTACAATCTTGTCGGTCTGGAGAGTTCAAAATCTCATAGTAAAAGTCATAAAAGTTGAGTGCCAATCCAAGGCGAATAGGATGTGTTGGGGCAAATTCATTGTTTGCAATATCCTGAAATATACAATGGCATTATGTATCTGGTGTAACACACCCATTCAGAGAGAGCACGACAGAGTAGCAGCCAAACACCCATTTACACAGCAACAACAAAACAATATTTACTATCATTGCAAGAGCTACATGGACCAAAAAATAAATGAATTTTAACATTCGTAAGATTTAGTGCAACTAATTTAACTAAAAAAAGGGGAGAAGTAGTTGATAAAAAGAAGAGATGTAGATGAAAAGAAACTGACTTTTAAGGACCAAATTTTTTTTGGTAATTTTACATAATCTCATAATCTAATCGAAGTGCATTTAGATACAACATAATGTAATTAAATGTATTCTCATAATGCATGAGCTCATAAAATATTTTGACAAAAAATAAAAATTAAATTTAAGTGTCAAGATAAGCTTACCTAAACACTCCTTAAACAAACTTGAGTTGTAGGCGAACTTTGTGAAGAAGAGTGATTCATAAACATAACCTACAACGAATGTTGGAAGGTCAAATATATTCCTACTATATAACCCAAAAAAACATCACATTTTAATGATCTAATGTTAAGCGAGCAATACATCCATCGAATCTGAATGCATGGGACATAAGCAGCATAGCCAACGAACAGGTACTCACCTTTTTGCAAGAAGGCGCACATGTAGTACATATGATAGGTTATCATATAATGTACCACTATGACTATAAAAAATCAGTACATTGATATGTGTTAACAATTA
Source organism: Chrysanthemum seticuspe (assembly GCA_019973895.1). Lineage (NCBI taxonomy): Eukaryota > Viridiplantae > Streptophyta > Magnoliopsida > Asterales > Asteraceae > Chrysanthemum > Chrysanthemum seticuspe. The sequence goes on from BPTQ01000007.1 coordinate 279,855,579, forward strand.
AGCAGCAAGGACAATCATCTCCCCAGGCTCGATATCTTGACAATCGTCTAAATTAGCAGCAACTAAAATCATCTGATTGATGTCAAGGTCACCTGTTTTAGAACAATGAAGATCACAAGTTAATACTTGGGAAAAGGATAAAATGAAATCTCCACATATGCTCGTAGAGGAATAGCTTCCAATACTGATGAGAATTCTAACTTTAGATGGGATGGAGGTAGAATCACAGCTTGACGGGACTAAAGTGAAGATGTAGTTTTGTTCCCCAAGTAGAGGTCAAGGCATCCTTGATGAGCTCGCCACTCTGCTTTAATACCAATCTGGGATAAGCCAAAAAACAATAAGTCAAAAAAGTATGTTTCCATAAAACAATAAGCCAAAAAAGCAATAATCCAAAAAGAGGTCAAGGCATCCTTGATGGTTTTTTGAAGGGTTAAAAAGTATGCTTTCTGATGAGTGTGTAAATACTCATCATTTTTGGGTCAATCTGAACTGCAAAACGTTTAAAAATGCTCAGAAATGCATCAAAATACTGAAAATATTCCAAAATTGCATTTTATATGTTTCAGATGCAAAATGTTTAAAATCAGATGAAAAATGAGCAAAGTTTGCATAATTGGCAGTTTCAGTCCCCCAAATTTCTAAAATTGTCAAAAATAGTCCCTGAGTCAAAATTTCAAAAGAAAAATCACCAAAGGTACTTTTAATATCATAACTTGTCAAAATTAGTCCTTTGGTGAAAAATATAAAAAGTTTGAGAAAATTACAAGTTTGGTCCTCCAAGTTTCAAAATTGGCAAAAATGGCCCTTGGAAATTGGAGAATGGCAAGTTTGGTCCTTATACTTTGTGAGATTGTCACTTTTGGTCCCTTGAAACCTCTTTGCTTAAATGGCAGCTTAGGTCCTTGTGTTTTCAGAATTTACATCATAAGTCCTTGTGATTTATTAAACCTTTAGCACCTTTGGTCCCTTGTCAAAACATTGTGACCCCCTGCCAACTTTTGGACCCCCTTGTTTTGACCCCCTTTATTATTAATAGCCGGTCAATCCCTTTGGTCAAACAAACACCTTGGCGCCAAATGCCTGTCTTCTTCACCCACCAGCCCTGCAAAACCCAGACAAACCCATCCCCCCTCCTCACCTTTCCCACCTTATCACTCCATCTCCTAACAATCCAAATAACAATAATTACACCCTCTCCTAACACTCAATCTCCCTAACTGCCAAATATCCATTTCCCGCCAAAAAACCAATCAAGGGCCAATATCACTCTAAGACATCCAAAGGTCCAGAAAAATGGTGGGATATTCTCAGAGATGAGAGAGAAATCATCTGGAGCTATAAAAAGGAAGAAAGAAGCATTGGAAAAGGAGTAGTTAGTTATTTTTATTTTCCTTAATGTCGTTTTTCAAATAAATGTTTTAGTTTTAGTTAAAATGTTGTAATGTTAGTTTCCATGTATCACATTTAAGTGAAAACATCATTGTATGTGCTTTTGAGTTTCAATTCAAGTCTTTATATAAATTCCAAGTTTATTGTTCACTGTGGAAATTTTCAAGTTTCAAATTGTATGTCCAAGCTTCTCATTAGCTTCTGTTAAAATCAAATAAGCTTATTTAAGCTTATTTTAACCTTTGAGTAAGCTTACATCTCATTTTTAAGCAAAGTTGGTTTATGGTCAACAAAAGTCAAACGGGGTCAAAGTGGAGAAGAAATTGGATATGGTTGATGCAGAGCAATTGGATGGGTTGAAATAGATTAGTTTAGAGTAGTATTGGGTTTGGTCTTAGCTTGCATATCAGCTGGACACATGTGAGTGGATATCTCACTTTCAATTTTCATTCAGTTTGCATGATTTGTTTGTACTGATATTAATAGTCATAAATTGTTTTTACCTGTTTTATTAAGTTGTTTTTAGGATTAGTAACTCAGTTTGATCATTGGCTTTAGCTAGTTAATAGGTTGGTTCAGTTTAAGTTCTTAACAGTTATTAACAAGAGTGTTTGGATTTGCTACTAATTCTGTCTTTAAGGTTGGTTCTAGAGTTGAGACCTGTTGTTTCACTCTTGTTTAGCTCATTTGAGTTCTTTGAGTCAATTACTTGTGCCTGCAAGGCTCAAAAGTCAATATCACTTTGAATCTGTCTTATAGCTTCACTGTTGAGTTTTTTACAAGATCAAAAGTTTGTTTTGTGTTTCAAATTCATAGGTCTAGCTTACATTAGTGTTATTTCATCTATTAAGTTCCTAATCAGTCCTAAAATCAAGATCAAATCTCATATAAGTCAACTTTTAAGTTTGTCAAATAAAAGTCAAAACCTTGAAAACCTGTTTTGAGCCTATCTAAGAGGATTTTTCATGAACTCATTTCTGAGTCAATTTCAATGAAACTTGATGTTTTAAAATCTCATGCTGGTCTATTTTCTTATGTCCATTTTTGTATAATTTTGTGAATTTTTTAAAAGCTTCAAAAAGGCTTGTGATTATGAGCTTATATGCCCTGTGCAGGGCACTGATCTGCACAGGTTTTGTGCAGATCTTGCAGCCCTTGCACAGAGCTCAATAGAGCTCACTTAGGTTTGATTTTTGGTTTACATGATCTTAGCCAGGTCCTCTTGAGGTTCCCACTTTGTTTTTCCATTTTCTAGCTTATTTAAGTGCTCATTTTTAAGCTGCTAGTAGACACCCTTTAACTGTTTTTAGCCAAAAGCTCAAATTCATCAAATCTTTGTAGATTGCAATCCTGAGGTTATAGCTTGTTGATTCTAGTTGCATTTGGTCACCTTTAGCTTATTTTAGCTTGTGTTATCAGTTGGTGGCTTGTTTTGTTCATTTGGCTTGTTCAAGTGCTTATTTATAAGCACATTGCTTAGCAGTTGCTTAAACTTACACACAACCATCTGATTTTCTATTTTTCCTAGATTCCAAATATAATTTTAGAGTTTTCCTGAAATTTTCAGATTTTTCCAAGTCAGTTTGCTATTTTTCTTGATTTTAATTAGTTTTTAAGCATTTTTAATTAGCATTAAATACAAATAATTAAGAAAAGTTTCAAAAAAATAATTTTTCAATTTTCTTAAGTTTAGATAAATATAAAAAGACAAAAAAATATTTTTCTAGATTTTTCTTAGTTAAATTTGTATTTTTAAGTAATTTAAGTAGTTTTAAATAGTTTTTAATTCCTAGAAAATAGAAAAATAATCAGAAAAATACAAAAATTGTTTTGAAAATTCTATTTTGTTATTTTAGATTTTTCCAAGTCTTAATTTTATTTTTCTAGCTTTATTTCCTATTTTCTTGTATTTTAGGTTAATATTTAATAGTTGAAATTAGTTTTTAATTAATAATAATTAGATAATTAGTCATAAAAATAACTTTCTTTTTCTAAAAATTTTCTTTTATCATTAGGTTTGTAAAAATGTCATTTTCACATTTTTAGGATTAATATTGTGTAAGTTTCACGTTTTTATTTGTACGCTACGTAGTTTTTAATTCAGTTTTATAAAACATAAAAACAAAAACACCATTTTGCAAATAGTGATAGCGTTTATTTAATATTCTTTATCTTTTTAACTTTCTTTAATTTGCATTTAAGCCGTTGTAATTTGTTGGCTTTTTCTGTAGTTATAATCATATCAGATCCTCTTTTCCGTTCAAATCTCTCGATCACTATTCGTTTGGTGATTCTTCGCATAGCTCGCTGGGACATAACGACCCGGGGAAACACTATACTCCCCAGATCTTCATTGAGTTCGTGCTTGAGCCGTTTTAAGTTTCTTACAGTTGGCCATTCACAAGTGGTCAGCTTGCGTGATAAAACTTGACGGTTTGGCACGGATCACTTTCATAAAACAATCAGCTCGAAAAGCAATGTCATCCTAAAATAAGCAAATAACCATAAATGGTTTGCTTCTATCCGAACACCCAAAACAACTTTTCAGTAACTAAACCTAATAAGTAGTTCCAATAAGCAATCCCATACACAGTATCAAAACATAATAAGCAATCCCATACACCAATTGGATGCCTACTGCAATATTAGCAGAACCTAATTATCATCCAAAATTATCATCCAAGGCAAACATATGATAAGTAGATGGTTTTGCTTATCAAATAAACCCATCAATAAAAATCAAAACTTTATACAAATGATCATCTAAAATCTTTACAAAAATAATACGGATTTCAAGATTGAAGAAAAAAAAATGTACTTAAATCTTACATTCAATCTTGTGAGAGATCTAAAAAGTAACATGCGTACCCATACGTTCCTCCATGTTAATTTTAATGGTTTTAGGGTTCTTTTGTATTTCATATTTGATTGATTTTTGTAGAATAGGTTATTCTGAATCAAAGGTGAGGGGTGGTTTTTCTGAGATTGATTTGAAGATTAGGTTAGTTGGTTGATTTGAATACTCCGTGATTTTCTGTCATGATTTTGTAAATCATATAATCAAACCCCGGATTATCCTCAGTCATTTTGATTTGATGATTATTGCGTTTTGATATGGGGAAGTTATTGGCGAATGAAATGGGGAAGTTATTGAAGAAGTGTTGACTGGCGAAACTTAGGGATCTGAGTAGTTGAGGCGTGTTACTTTAATTTGGAAGTAGAAGATGATTAACAAACATGTGGGTTGCCTAGTGGTTGAGGCGTGTGGCTGTGATTCTTGAGACCCATGCGAATCTTGGCTGCTACCAATTTTTTTTTTTATAATGTATCCGGATGTAGTGTCATGGTGGCATTTTCACCTCATCATATAGGCGTCATGTCAACATTAAAATGCCTCGTAAGCATTATACACGTGGCATGTGTAGCCTCATATATATGTATAAATATATGAAACTTTCTTCAGAAAAAGAAAGAATCTCTCCAACGGCTCCACCCCATAAACGTTGCAACGATTCATTTTGTGGCATGTTCAGATGTTCTATTAGAACTACTATCGTTGCTTTTTTGAAGAATTTGAAATTGCAGTTTGTGTATTTTTCCCATCATCACAATTATACAGCTTGATGGCGTTAATTTGGGTGCTTTTGTCCTAAAAATTACTTTATGTTTCATTTATTTAGGATACTCCACATAACTGATAAAAATAGTGAAAAATCTTACTTGAATTATGTAACATTTAAAATGTTGCAAATTCCATATGATGGGGGGCAGGAACACTAGATAGTTGTGATCAATAGATATCTTGACAAAAAGACATTAGTGAAAGGCCAACACTTTATGTAGTAGTTATCTCATTCTTCGTTATCATTTACTTTAGTAGGTATCTCATTCTTCGTTATCTTGGAGAAAATGGTATTAATCTAGTTGCATGTATTTGTGTGGCTTATACATACCCTACATGCCCTACGCATTTCAGCATGAATGAAAAACACAAACAATCCCATTGACTTCGTGTTATTAAGAGAAGATTTCCACAGCTAAAATAATCCTTATATGGCTACCCATAGTTGTTTTACTATTTTTACTTCTTACTAAATTAAAGTGTTTATACAAATACTGATATGAACAGGACACATGAAGTTGCATTAATTACTAATGGATCAGACACAGTACTTAAATATTGCTATTTCGAGCATACGCCGATAAACAACACCATATCACATCTATAACACCGTGTTATCTTCTGTTAAGATATTATAATAGATTCATGGGCGGAGCATTTTCAAAACTTAATACACACTCATCCTACGAGTTATATATAAGTGGTTATCTATACTACTTTATAATGTATTTAGGACATCTATATTTAGAAGTCTTAAAAAAATAAGAAAAAAAACATTTCTATAATAAGAAATTAACAAAATATTAATGTGGTCAAGACATTTAATGTAGTCAGTTAATTAACCGGTTAATAAATACAATTAATGCAGTTATTAAAACACCCTTTACAAAAAAAATACAAATTATCAAGCATATTGTACAACCCGCTCAAACACAATTATTAAATGTTACTAATACAAATAATAAAGCACATTATACAAATATTCAAGTCCGAACGGGCAACGGCCAAACGGGCTCGAGCCCGAACGGGCTACAAATACATGATTCACGGGAAAATTTTATTGTCAAAAAGAACATTATAAACTAAAATACATGATTCACCGGGAAATTTTATTGTCAAAAAAACATAATAAACTAAAATACATGATTCACCGGGAAATTTTATTTCAAAGTACCCGCCGCTGCAACGCACGAGTACCCTGCTAGTTTATTTAAAAGAATGAAGATGAAGATGACGAGATTTTTAATGGTGGTGGCGATAATGGTGGTGACAATGGTGATAGGGGTTGGAGGTTGAAGAAGAATGACGAGATAAAAGGAGTGTTTGGCTTAAGGTTTATACGCGAGTCTGAAAAGATTTGAACTGACAGAGTGTTTATAAGTTTTTAATTTGATATAAATGATAATGGTGGTGGTGGTGGATGAAAGATTGAAGAAGAGGAGTGTTTGGATTAGATTTTTTTTTTTTTTTTTTTTTTTTTTTTTTTTAAATTCAAGCACTGGAAAGTTCAGGGACCAATGGTGTTATAGGGTTTTGGACAAGAAATGCCGTAAAGACGAAGGCCCTTACGAGAATTTTTATAGGGTGTTCAAAATTTGGACCCACAACGTAGCAAAATCGAGAAGTTAGGGACTAAAAGTGCGATTCGAAGAACTTATGACTAAATGCGAGAATCGTAAGGTGTTTAGGGACAATTTACTCAAAATATTACTATAGCATGAGTTGGCACGCGTAAATGCATGTTCTATTTTTATTGGATTTCTGGTTGGTACACCTCAATATACCACCATGATTCCTTCAACAGCTAGGATGGTTCCTCTTTGCAAATTGTCAATGCAACAACTCCTATATAAATTCTATATTCCCAGAAACATAAACCCATCACATCTATCTAACTCTCTCTATCTCTCTAGATAAAAACAACGTACAATGAGACAATCTAAAGCTTGTGCGGTTGCTCTAACAATCTCATGTCTAATACTAGCAGTCTCTGCAGGAAGTTTTTACGAGGATATGGACATCACTTTTGGAGGTGAACGTGCTAAAATTATCAATGGCGGTCAGGATCTTTCACTTTCACTTGATCAATACTCCGGCTCTGGTTTCCAATCCAAGCATGAGTACCTCTTTGGAAGGTTCGACATGCAACTCAGACTAGTACCTGGCAACTCTGCTGGAACTGTAACCACATTCTACGTGAGTATTGTTTTATTATCAATTTTTGTAGCTTAATGTCATTCATGTTTAAATCAATCATTTCTAACCAAAAGCACTATGTTTGACATCAGCTATCATCACAAGGTGCTGGACATGATGAGATAGATTTTGAGTTTTTGGGCAACTCTTCGGGAAACCCTTACACAATCCACACCAATGTTTATTCACAAGGGAAAGGTAACAAGGAACAACAGTTCCACCTATGGTTTGACCCTACTGCGGCCTTCCACACCTACACCATCGTATGGAACTCACAAAGAATCATGTGCGTCTTTAATTCAACATATATATTTCTTTATTTTAGTTCACCGAACTTCTTTATGTAAACTGTAACTGTCATAAATACTGATTTAAGAAAATCTTGTTGCTGCAGTTTCCTGATAGATAACATACCAGTAAGGGTGTTCAATAATCATGAGGCTGCTGGAGTTCCATTTCCCAAGAGCCAACCCATGAGGGTGTATGCCAGCCTGTGGAACGCAGATGACTGGGCCACCCAAGGAGGTCGTGTGAAGACTGATTGGACCAAGGCACCTTTCACCGCTTCCTACAGGAAATTCAATGCCAATGCCAACAAAGTTGGTCCCAATTCAAAGTCCACAAGCTCCAAAAATGAGAACCAGGCATGGAGTACACAAGATATTGATGCAGCAGGGCGAAACAGGATTCGATGGGTGCAAAACAAGCACATGATTTACAACTACTGCAAAGACGACAAACGTTTTCCTAATGGTCTTCCTGTTGAATGCAAGCGCTCCAGATTCTAAGTCTTCTTCTTAAGATGTTGCTTTCATTATTCTTTTGTGTATGATTTCCAATACTGAAAATTCTTTATTCTTTTATTCATTGTAGTATGCACAATTGCACAAATCAATATTTAAATTAATAATATACACCACTTGAGCTACATAAAACCCTAGTTATCTATGTGTACATTGATACGATACGATATTTTAGGGTGAATATGGTATAAGTCTTATTATCATTTAGTTTTTCAGGTTTGCTATTAGAGCCTTCAATCTTCTGTACAAGAAACACAATTTGGTCTTATTAACTTTTAAGGCATCACATTAGGTATACCGTGTGTCTCGTAAGTTTACACAAAGACAGCCTAACAAAAACACAAGTACTAGTTGCTAGAGAATCCTTTATTATCTGCAGTGACTTATAAATTTTTAGATGTTAAATGCAGGAAGAGTGAAAGGTCAAATTTTGGCTGTGTACGATTACTAGTGTGTGCTAACTAGACAAGCAGTACTTAATTCCAAGGTGCTCAAATTAGGCTATTGGCAGAAGCAGTCGGCTGCTTCATATTCAGTTGGCTCCTCGTTGCGGGTCCATAGATGGTAAAAGTAATAAGCAGGAGCTCCTCTAAATACTTGCATACAATAAAAGCAAAAGGAGCAGTGTTCAAGTATGTCAGTATTCTACCAGTGAATGGAAAATAGCAGCAAGAGGCTTACTTGAATTCATAATATGGGGCATACAAGTCATCTGTTATAATGTGATTCAAGATTCCATTTTTATTCTGAAAGAAGTTTAACTGCTAGTACAGGGTCAAGAAGTAGTAGATTTCCAGAAAAAACTTGAGCCAAATTTTAATGAAGATGTGTTTTAAAGTCTATCACATGTGATTTCGATGGTCTCAAGTTATTTAGCCGTCTCAAATGAACATCCACCATAATGCTTCCATGGTAAAAAAAAATTACTGGCAGTCCAACTATCACATATGTTCTTTACATCTAACATGTGCTTGACAGTGTCCACCCAAGGTTCTTGCACTTAACAGTGTAGGAAAATACCAGAGCATTTGGCGAAAACTCCTGGAATAAGTTACGGCCTCAAGGATAGGGTAGAAACATTGGAGCAGCAGCAGAAGAATGTGCTAAATCAGAGTACTTCTGTCGTGTTAAACTGAAACTCGCCTCATTAAACTTAACATTATAATCCTAGTGAAATCATGTATATGCCTAATACTACATATTTCTCTATACCACACACACAAAGATTTACTTAAAGAGAAAAATATATAACAAAAAAACTTGTATAGCAGCACAAATTTATCCTTTATAGGCACTCTATCAGTCTATGTCAGTCCTCTTTTTGTCACATTGTGCATAATGCGGCCCCTTCTGTTGGCTAGCAAATGGAGAAGGTTCTATTTCAACCCCAATTAGCAAAAGGTCTTGAAGAATTTGAATGCTGGGTGTCTTAGACTTGATGCTGTTTTTCATTCCATCTAGCCTAATATGCAACAAAATTGGTAACAGACCACTTCCCAGCCAATTGCAAAGCACAAGTACAATACCATAATATTAAACAAACTACCGGAACGCACAAGTACATATAATATAAAACAAACTACCTGAACACACGACATTGTTCTTATTAGCCAATATTGACACAACTACAGCAAACTACAGCTACGACAAACTACAACTGACAAACTACAACTGTAATAAAAACAAATGTCTTACCTCATCACTAAGCAGCCTTAACCTCACAACACAGAGAACCGGGAAGCTGATAAGGAACTCATCTAGGCCTTCAATCCATTTCTCTTCCCAATTATTTATTAGCCGAACCTCATTACCTTCTTGTCTTAACTTTTTTTTTGGGAAACAGTTGCCTTGTTGTAGTGATACCCACAGCGTTCTTACTAGTCTCTACTTACTAAAAGTCGTACAATACCATGTTGCAAATTAGTATTACTCACATTTCTAGCATCCCTTACCCTAACAGCTATAAATTGTGCTTCCCTTTCCAGACCTTTATTTCGCCTTCTTTTTCTTAGTACTATTCCATTCATGATCCGAATCATCACTAGGTTCAGACACACCCGTAAATATATCATCAGTCTCATCATCAATATAAACTCGCGGCCCCGAATTCCTAGCATTCTTTTTCGGAGCCGCCTTCTCATTTAAATTGTTCTTAACACTACTCGACACATCATACAAAGGCGAAAAGGGATTCCAATTTGAGTTCCTAGCACCCCTGTTGTCACCTTTCTTCAAATTCTCCATCGAAACCCCAACCGGAAAGAACCCCCAACAATAGAAATAAGCTTCCTGCCCTTCAACTATTGCCGGTGGAGACTTGACACGTACAGCCTGAGACGCCCTTTTACAATTATCACAACGAAGAGTGCAATTCACATACATTTTCGGATATTCAAACATATAAAAACAGTAAGGACACGCTGTCCAAAACGTAGGCGACCCATCATCCCCATCCTCATCCTCATCTTCGTTTTCCACTTCCACATCCCCTCCTTCCCTCCTTACACCACTATCGCCATTAACAGCATTATTTCGTTCTAACGACTCGTGCTGCTGTTGCTGTTGTGGTTGTGCCATTGGTGCTTGTGGCCAAGAAAACGGTGGTTGTGGTGGTTGTTCAGTTTGTTGAAATTGTTGCTGATACATTTGTTCTTGTTCACTACTCTGTGACATAAAATTATGCTGCTGTTGTTGTTGGTGACTAGTTTCAACTCGACTCGACCCGATATTACTAACGGTAAAAAAGTTATGTTGCTGTTGTTCAATATCAAATCCTAAAGTATTAACCTGATGTTGTTGCTGTTGATGCTGATGTGGCATATAATGATTAAGTTCAGAATCATAAATAGACTTACGCATAGGGTTAGAAAGCACAGCCCAAGCATCATTAACCAGCTCGAACGCTTGTTCCGAATAAGGAAACCGGTTCTCGTTCGGGTTTAAAAGAATCCCAAGGCGTTGGTACTGATTGGTGATATGCTGAGCATCTTGACCAAACTGATTGACTTGAAGGATAGCGTAATAGTCAGGTTGTTGAGTGTTGTTATTTGTGATGATTTGTTTTTCAGCTGCGATGAGTGTGTCGATGATTGCTAGGATTTGGTTAGCGGATTGGAGCCTGGGGTCGGATTCGCGTGCTCGGATAGCGAATGTTTTGGATCCGACTAAGTCGTGGCTCATTAAGAGCTTTTCGGCTATTCCGATCCATCTTTGGGCTTCTGCTCGTGCTATGAAGCTGTGTGGATCCATTTTTTGGTTTTCAAGATTGGTTTATCTCTCTCTCTACAACTGAAACCACATTGGGAATGAGTGAGAGTGAAAGTGAAAGTACTCGTGTCGCGTGTGCTGGTTGGAAATGTGTATGTGGTGAGTGTGGTAAGGGTATTGTTGTCTTTTAACGTTTTGAATGGGATCAATTCCTTTTTAGGTAAACTATACAAAAAATGTACATTCAAAACATGTACTTTCTGATCTTAAATAAATGTTCTATTAGATTTTTTTCAGTCTTATTTGTTTAACTTTTATTTTAAATAATTTTATTTGTGTTATATAGGGAGTATATGTGTTTTGTTATTTTTGGACACTTCGTTACTCTTAAGTTCAATGCTAATGGCAATTATAAATATTCTAGTCACCTCTTGCTATATCAGTGTCATATTAGTTTTTTCTTTCTAAGACTACACCCCAACCACAAATAAATAGTAAAGCGATTGTAACCACAACCAAAACATACCCCACAAAATCATATTAAATAAAAAAACAACACGGACAAAAAAAATGGTTGGGTATCCAACCAAAAGATTGAAAATGTTGGGGTGAAACTCGTTGCATCCGATTAAGCTAAAAGGGAAGACTCGGTTAGGGGGTCGGTTGGTTGGGATGCAACCCCTCCCATTAGCATCACCCTAAACTTTAATTACAAAGAATGTCATTGTTATTCACACTTTATTACAAAGAATGTCATTATCACTAACGCTCGTTAGAAAATTCCGTTAGTGACCCTCACGTGCGTTCCACGTGAAGTTATTCTAGTCATTTCACTGTTTATAGGGACGAAATTTGCAACCAAACTTTGATTTGTACATTAACTTCCACACATTTTAGTCAAACTCATCTAGATCAAAATACACGCACCACTTAGGAACACATTCTATACATTATCGGTTTAGGATTCTATCTATCAGACCAATCTCCTAATTACTTTCAAAAAAAATATCCCCATTTAATTTTCCCCAAATTAGCCAACTTTTTAATAATTTTGAGAATCCAGTGTTTTCAACCAAATTAGCAAACTTTTTAACATAGACATTGTTACTCAGATACCCATTATAGATTTTATACAATAATGACAATTCATAAGTTTTTAATTGATGATTTGTAGAAAATTACCAAGTTCTTGATTTCTCCATTTTTAGCATTTTTGGAAGTTTTTCTACTAAATTAACCAACTTTTTAACATGAGTATTGTTAAATTCTACTCACCGCTATATCAACACATTTTTATTTATGAATTTTAAAAATTAATGATTTTGATGGTCTTTTTGATGTTTGCAGAACATCAGGGTCATGAGGTTCATTTATGTCATAAATGCGGGTGGCCATTTCCTAACCCGCACCCAAGCACTAAGCAACAAAGATCGCATAAGATGACATATAACTTCTTTTTCTTTCTTTTCTTTAAATTTTTATATGTTTAAAGTTTTAACATATATCCGTAACTTTTAAAAGTTGGTTTAAATTAGTTATATTTATGTAATAATTCTATTATTTTGGTTTTTTTTTTTAATTTTATTTTTAGTTTTATATAATTTGTATTTTTATTTAATTAATGAAATGTTAGTCTGTTTGAAAAAGAATGAAAAAGAAAATAAAATTGTGAGTTCCAGAAAAAGGTGTTTTTGCTTGAGTTATAAGTGTGTGAGTGTTAAAAGTGGTAATCCTTATATGGTAGTGAGGTCCAATACCCGATAGGTACTCGATTATTATTATCCATCGGGTTATCGGTTATCCCCAATTAAATCATCATTGTACAAATTTGCGAGTATCAAGTTAAAATACTCAACCTAAAAACAAATCAAAACACTCTAATATATTCAAATTTTTTAGAAGTTAAAGAAAATGACTAAATATTTGTAAAGTTTGAAGATTAAGGGTGCGTTTGGTTGAGGTATATGGGAATGAAGGTATGGGAGTCAAAGTGATACATAATGTTTGTTATGATGCAATGATGGTATCAAACCCATAGCATCTATCAAAAATGATAGGATTTTTTGATAGGAGGTCATATGGGTGTCTATGAATCTATTATTCATTCTATCATATTTTTCTCTTTAAAACAAGTAATTGTTTATCTTAATTTTTTTTGTCTCATACTCATAAAATACAAATTTAATTCAAAATTAGCCCCACCACTATATAATCTTCTACTTAAAAAAATTATCTATTATTATTTAAATAAACCCACTAATCTTTGATACCCATGTCTCAAAAAACAAACCAAACACAATTAATGAAATTGTCATACCGAATCTCATACATTCTTTATATCAAAGTCATACCTATAGTGATTCCTGATTCAGCCTAAACAGTCAAGAAATATTGACCAAAGGTTTTAGTCAACAAAAGTCAACTATTATGGACTCAATACAATTTCCCTTGGAATTTAGTGGATTCCCGGGTCGTTAAGTCCCAACGAGGTGTGTAAACTGTAATACAACGAATGTGTGTGCTGAAATGATATTGAATATACAAAAACAGGAATCTGATTGACTAACACTAGGAATGTGAATAGTGATAGCTCTGTCACAGCTATGTCGTTAAAAACGTGCAATCAGAAACCTAAAAACGTAAAAGATATACAAACGTACGTTTAACTTAAATTAAACGTAAACGTATAAAAACAAAACGATTATAACTATAGTAGGGATTTGCATGCCTTAGGGGCTTAAATACAAATTAAACAAACTTAAAATTTTTATTTATAATTTACAAACTTATATAAAAGTTAAGAAAACCTAAAAAACTAAAACGCGTACGTGTACGTAGCAATTACGTAAAAGTAACAAAATAAAAAGTGAATTCGGTCCAATACAACTTCCACAAATGTGAAAATCATATTTTTGGAATCCTAAAAAGATAAGAAAATTATTAGAAAATAAATTTTTACACTATGTACTTAATTATTATAAATTAAAAAAAAATGAATTAAATGTATTTAAAAATGAATTAAATAATAAGAAAATCTAAAATTAATTTAAATAAATGAAATAAAGAATCTGAAAAATCTAAAATATTATAAAATGAATTTTAAAATTGAAAATGTATTTTTTTACACAATTATTCTATTTATTATGAATTATTTACTATTATTAATTACTAAAAACTATTATTATTTATTAAAAATAATAAATGAATAAAGAAAAATCTGAAACTTTTTACATAATTATTAAATAAATAAAGGAACCTAAGAAAAATATAAAAACACTATGTACTTAATGAAAATAAGCTAATAAGCAAATAAGCTTCTCACTTAGCTTTAAAGTGGTTCTTTTTGGCTTTTCTTTTTCTGAAACTAAATATATGCTGATTATAAACAAGTTAATGAAAACAAAAAGTTACAAACCTAAAAATAAGCAAATTGTGAGCTTATGAGTCCAACAATTAAGCTTTTGGCTTCACAGTGGAGTTTAAGCTTGAAATAAGCTTGGAAAAAGCTTTATACAGGAAACTAAAGATAAAATAAGATATACACAAGTCCAATGGATCAATATAAACAAGAAAATGGACTGTGGTAGTGTGAGCTTAAGGTTTAGACAGTTAAGCTTTTTGAGCTTAACTTGGATGGAATTGAAGCTTGCAAAAGCTTGGTATAAGCTCCACACTGGAAAGCAAAAGAAAAATAATATGTTTATAAGTGATATGAACAAGTATGAACAAGCATGTGTGCTGGAATTCACCCATAAGCTTGTAATAAGCTAATAAGCAAATCCAAATTACACACAGATCCAAACACCCCTGCATACTTTTTGAATGACAAATTAAGCTGAGGGTATAAGCTTAATAAGCCAAAATAAGAATTGAAGTAGCAAGCTGGGTTGGTTGGCTTTCCACAAAGCCCAAGCTCAACCTGTGAGGTCCACAGGTTAGCTTTTGAGGAGCTTATGAAAATCCTCCCAAATGACTGAGTGCTCAGTGTATGCTGATACACTCAGTATACACTGATGGAATGGGACAAGTTATAAGCCACTTGCAGCCCTAGCAAATAAGCTGCTAGGGGAAAATTAAGCATAGGATCCTAAAGTTGGGCAGATAAGCTCCACAGGGAACTAAATCTCACAAGCTCATGATCACTAAGGAGCTTCTTAGGAGCTGTTGGAAATGGTGTAAGTTCATAGATTACTCAGTGAACTGTTATGAGTGGGCAAACAACAAGCTCTAAATTGACTTATCAAATAAGCTCATAAAAGCTACACAAGCACTAAACTAGAGATTATGGTTGCTTGGCTTTGTGAAAAGCCAAAGCTCACAACATCAAGCTCAGTAAGGAGCTTTTTGAGAGCTTAGGAAAACAACTCCAACTACACAGTTTGCTTCTGTGTAGTGAGTAAGATGGGACAAAATAAATGGGTTGATTAAGTAGTCTAATTAAGAAAATAAGAGAAAAATAAGCATACACATAACAACTAGGCCACAAGGGCTACACGAAGAAACCAAGTGCACAAGCTTGGGTCAAATAATGAAGCTTCTGCAAGCTCATTAATTTGACAGCTAAAGCTGTGCACAGGGCAAAAACAAGCTATAAAAAGCTATGAAATAAGCAGTTAAACATGGAAAATAAAAATAAACAAAAATAGAATAAGCAAGATTAGCAACAAAACTAAAACATCCTAAAAGCACAGATTATGAAATTCAATATTAAAGCCTAGAGAAAATTATCTAGTTTATTCAAAAATGACAAAAAGGAAAATTTGACTTTTAACTAAAAACTAAAAAGTTGACTAAACTAAATTAAGAACTTAAACTACTGATTAATTAAGTTAATATAAGCTATAAGAACATGAAATTAACAAAGATAAACAACATTTAAACATTTACGCAAGGTTATGAGTTCTAACAATCTCACAGTGCTCATAATGAGATTGCCAAGTGTCAAATTGACTTTCTACCATGCTACACCACTTGATTAAGGTTTCACTGAGGTAAATAGGCCATATGAGGAGTTCATCAAACAAGAACAACCACAAACACAACCCTAAACACATATTCACTGTTAGATCCAAACAATCATGTTGGAATCACTCCTAAACAGTATTTCAAGTATTTATATTTCATATGTAATAGGTAGCATTATTATGGCCTTTATGTTTGTTTAAGGTCAAGCTTATGTAGAAGGCCCATAAGCTTGATCCAAGCCCAATAAGGAATAGGGAAGGAGAGGGAGTGTTGCCCTAGCTCCTTGCCTATATAAACTATTGTAAACCCTCATTTGAGTATGACAAATCCTCACTAAGGTTGTACTAACAAACCTAGATTGTCACTTATACACAAATCCCAACACAAACACCAACAAGAACAAACTACTTGAGGAGTATACCGGATAAATGGAGTCACTTTGGAATTAGTTCACCACATCGTACCATCTTTCAGTTAAACTGTGAACCGTTAGAGTAATACTCGTGACACTCTAACAATCTTGAGTATTGGAACGCATTTACAAATTTACAACAAATAGAAACAATTAAAGTACAAGAATATCGAATATAATTGAATTAATTAGTCATCAAATTCAAGAATTAAATCAAATCAGTTGAAAAATCAAAAATCAATTTTCAGTTTAAAAGGAAAAACAGTAAAAACTTATTTGATCTATTAAAAGAGATCCGAAATTATAACTTAAAGTATTAGACACGAAAATCCTACAAAATCAAAACAACGATTAGAACGAATAAGATAAAAACAAATAAAAATAAAAGGTACAAATTG
>BPTQ01000007.1:279892568-279926835 GCA_019973895.1 Chrysanthemum seticuspe
TTTGCTTTTAAAATCCTTTCTTTGTACTGCTGTGAGGGGGAGCTGAACTCTTTTATCACTTTCCAACAATTAATTTCAGGTTCCTCACAGAAACTTAGTCTTTCACATGGTGGTAAACATTTTCTTAGTTGGCTCTACACTATTGTACGTTCATGAGTCTACAAAACTTTGTCAATTACCTAATAAAAGAGGGGGAGTTGTGAACTAGCCATTTTTATGACTTAAAACTTTCTATTTTCACAACTGCCTTCTTTACATGAACGGTACAACTATCTTTCTATCTAACCCTCTTATAAAAACAACAAAATAGCCTAAAATATAAAAACATAAAACAAAAACTTTTTAAATAAATGTTTTCTACAAAACCACAAGCTGTCCAAAAATTCTGACAAAATTCTCCAGTAGGTCAAGGAGAACTCAGTTTGTGGAGTAATTGGTATGAGGTGTTTGACTCAAGAGGAACTGGATGACCTCTTAAAACAGTCTTAAAAACCTGTCGAACACCAAAACATCTTTTGTAAATAAATTTTTCAAAAACAAAATACAAAAATATAAAATCCGATAAAACAACAAAAATATTCTCCCAATCTATCTTTCTATCAACATGGCAAGTACATTTCTTCCGTCAACACTTTTATCTTTCAAAATTCAGTATTTTTACCGATCAAGTGTTGAGGGGGAGAAAATAATCCATTAACTGTTTCAAAACATCTGAGTACTTGCATGTTATCACATCTCGGTTGATTCTTTTACAAATGGTGGTACACTTTCTGATTCAAAGACACTCCTTGGACTTTAATTAACAACCTTTCACTATTTTCTCAAGTCGAGGGGGAGTGTCGTCATGTT
This sequence comes from Chrysanthemum seticuspe, assembly GCA_019973895.1. Classification (NCBI taxonomy): domain Eukaryota; kingdom Viridiplantae; phylum Streptophyta; class Magnoliopsida; order Asterales; family Asteraceae; genus Chrysanthemum; species Chrysanthemum seticuspe. Next base: position 279,893,418 of record BPTQ01000007.1, read on the forward strand.
TCTTTCCTAAAATTTTCGTTTGGTAACCAAAATGGAAGTTAAATGGCTTGGTTTGAAAAAGGAAAATGTGGAGGGACTAAAACTGCCAAAAGTTTAAAGTTAACTTTAATAAAACACCTCTCACCTAATTCTTTCACTCACATTTATTACTAAACCTAATCTCATCTACGCCTAAGATTCATTCAAGAAATCCGTTGTTCTGATCATCAAATTGTAAGTGTTTTAATGATCTAAACATAGTTTTAAGCTAAGGGTTTTAATATCACGCAAATCCAACGGCTAAAAAGTGTGTTACGCGTGATTTTGTGTTCTACGCATAAGCGTATGAACACATAATCATTGTGTGTGTGTTTTTGGTTATATGGTTTGTGTCAAAACGTTTCTTATACATCAATGATACTTTGTTAACCATCAAAATCCACCCAGATTCACTAATTGATGATTTTTGAAAATTAGGGTTTATAAGTCGAATTGGGTGTTTTCAAATGTGAAGTGTTTTGGTCTAAAATACTGTTGGGTTATGCTTTTGCATTGTTGAATTGATGATTTCCATAGTCTATAGCCACCCAGAAACACGAATTGGTCATCAATTCGAAACTAGGGTTTAAAGTTCATAAACTTTGGGTATTTTTGATTCACTGCATAATAAGTGTTAAAACTTGGTCTACATGCTCTCACAACTTCTATGATATACCAGAAAAACTTTGGTGCATAATCCATGGCTAGATTTGATACGCGTAGAATTAGGGTTTAGTCTACGCATAAGATATTCTACGCGTAACTGTTCAACTATGTAAATGTGATTTGATTTGTCTTAAACGAATGTTATATGTTTTAACTTTGTTGAAATGATGATTTATTTCAGGCTTGCAACACGTAATATTCAGAATCAAGGTGGTTATTAATCTACGCATAAGGATCACCTTACGCGTAGCGTCTACGCATAAGGTTCTACAATGGACTACGCGTATCCTGTGAAGGATATGCGTAAACAGTGACCCCTACGCTTAAGGTCAACTCTTACGAGTATCCTTACGCGTAAGGTTAATATATGCCTACGCATAAGCTCTACGCATAATGTCTCCTTTTCCTACGCGTAAGATAGGATTCTACGCGTAAGTCTACGCCTAAGCACATATCATACCTGTCTACGCATAACTTTGCCAAAGCTACGCTTAACCCTGGATTGACCTTCATGATGAATTGTTACTTGTACAAACTTGTAAATAAACTAATCATATCATCACGAATCCAAAAATGTCACTAATAAACTTAAATCGTCTGATATGTTGTGAACAATAAGTGATAAAATAAACTTTAAAAACTTAAAGTTAACTAACTCACGAAACATTTCACGATATCAATGAACTATTGAACATACAAGTGACTTAGGACTCGTAACAATCATTATCACTATACATTCAATAACTAGACAATAAGACCTTCTGTTGACTAACATTATGTCTCTCGATATGTTGGTTCTTTTGGCTAATGTTATTTCAGATCACGACATGGCTGAACAAATGAATGTGGATGCACCTGAAGTTCTCTCCATTGCTGATATCTATCCTCATGGCTATCCAATGAAGATAGGAAAGAATAACCTCCGTGTTGACTTTGACACCCTCACTTGCTCTGAATCTTCATGTCTTATTGCTATTGATATTCTGAGGACTCATCCGTATCAGAACATGCTTACTCACTCTGCAACTGTCCCTGAGATCTACATCCAACAGTTCTGGAACACTATGGAAAGGGTCAAAGGACAAACTGCTGTGACGGTGACTCTGAATCACAAACAAGTCATCATTACACCTGCAGACTTAAGGGCTGTTCTCCTAATTCCTGAAGTCGATCCAACCAAACTATATGCCTCACCTGCTGAAGAGCTCACTCTCCAATTCTTAATCGATATCGGTTATGACGAGGCTACAGGAGTAATCAACAAGCACTCTCACGTAGAGCTTAAGAGTATTCCTCAACCATGGAGAACACTCTACATGATCATCACCAAGTCTGTTTCTGGTCGTGACAGCGGCTATGAGCACCCTAAGCTCATGGAACTTCAAATATTCTGGGCATTGGTCAACAAGAAACACATCGCTATCGAAGCTCTGATTTGGGATGACATGATGTCATTTCTCAACAAACTTGGCTCAAAAATTCCCTACATCAGATATACCAAATTGTTGATCCAGAGAGCACTTGGACTTCATCCTGACATTCCCAAGAGGCTCAATGACCCCGACAATCACGACATGTTGACGGAACCCATTCTCACTGTTAGAATTAAGGAAACGTCTACAAAGAAACAAGGTGCTGTGCTGCCAGATTTCCTTCTAACTGAAGACGTCAGAAAGCTAGAATCGTACCAAAGGTATCTGGAAGCAGTCAAACAAGGCAAAGTTGGTCATCTCGACGAAAAATCTTCTGGTACACCTGTAAGGAGAACCAGAAAAGGAAGTGCTGGAAGTGTAACAAGTACAGAGAGTCAAAGGAATGTTCCAAAGAAGAAACCTATTCCAAAGAGGAAACCTACCCCTAAGAAGAAAGTTCCGTCTCTGGAAGCCACTCCTATCATTTCACCTGAACCGCAAAGACAGCTCAGGGACGAGGACTCTGAGGCTACTGACTCAGATGAAGAGTTCACATACTCTGAAACTGCAAAGGATGAAAATCCCTCAGTACCAAAACCTCCAAGTCCCCAAACTATTAAAGGAAAGACTCCTGCACTTGTTCCTCAGGATGAAAGCTCTGAAGATGAAGAAGAGCAATTGGATCATGCATACAGGAAGAAGTTTCACAAAGTCAGACACCTTCACAAGGCCGAAGAATTTGCTAAAGATCAAATGGGTGGCCCTGGAGGTTCAAGTGGTGCTGCCCACTCTAAACCATCTCCTGATGCGGTTAATCAACCCGATAAGGGAGCTGGTGCCACCACTCTTCTGCAACTACAACAGCCTGTGGAGGACACTATTGTGTATGATTTTGAGAAACAGATTACTGAGAAAGAAAAGTCTAAGGATGACGAGGATGATTATACAAAGTTTCTTCTAGACAGTCCAACACACTCAAAGGAGAAAACCTCTGAAACTCCTAAGGACATGAAGTCTCCTCATGTCTCCTCATCATCAGACTCTTCATCTCATTCATCACCACCACCATCACCGAAGTCAACCAGATCATCATCCAAATCCGTGAAGAAACCACCTAAATCTTGGATTTCTCAGTCTCATAAAAAGATTGTGAAAGCTGTCCAACTAGTCAGAAAGAAGGACATACTTTACAGAAAAATGAATTGGTTTGCTGACCAAATTCAGTACTTAAATGATGAGAAAGACAAGATGGAAAAAGAAAGGGAATTTGTTCAGAAGTTCATGAAGAGTCATCGAAAAGAGGAACTGAATGAAATGATTGAAGGTTACACTCAAAAGTACCTTCAGGATATCGTTCCTAAAGTCCAAAAGGAACTGGAGAAGTCAGCAAGAGATCAAACCCACAAGTTTCTTCTCGACACTGTCCCCGGTGTGACTAGAGAAGTATTCTCCAGACAACTCACCCCAAACATCGTCGCATTGGTTAAACATACAATGGCCAAAGAAGCTGATCTCTCTGAATCTGAGTTAATCGCTAAACTAGTGATGCAAATGTCAAAGCGATCTGGAACGTTTACTTCGGATGAAGCTAAATTTTTCGAAGGTCTACTTGCGTTTCAACTCAGTTCATCATGCAAGGAGTCAGCCGATCAACCCAAACGGCCAAGAGATGACGATGATAAGGATAAGGACTCTGCACCTAAACGTCAGAAGCAGTCTGGTCAATCTACATCTATGCCACCTCCTCTACCACGGACTTCTTCTCAACATAAGACTCCTCCACCTCGGTCTTCTACTGATAAACCTCGGGACGATTCCGAGTTACCACCCCTGACTCATAAAACTGGTGATTACTTTGAGTATACGGGTGGTGACGATGAAGAGGTCCTTGAGCCCCGACAACAACCCACCTCACCCAAACAAGTGCAGAAACCAGCTTCATCATCAAAGCCTTCCAAAAAGAAGAAACAGACGACTCAGCCCGGAGTCGTATCATGGCTAGATGACGATAAAACCGAAGAGTTTGAATGGTTCTCCACACTTGTCAATCAAACTCCCTACCCTGATGAAGGTCAAGAATTGGTAGATGGTTCAACAATGGAGCATGCAATAATGTTGCAAGAACAGTTCCATGTGAAGAAAATGACAAAATCTTAATTGAAGCGAATCAAGAATGAAGCTTTTCAACTATGGAAAGACAGCTCTGAAAGCGCCCTCGAGGTCGAATATCATCTTGAGAACATCGCTCGAGCTATGTCCAACAACATGGATTGGCTCAATCCGGAAGCAAACATTGACTTCACACAAAGGGACAACCCTCCGTACTACACCGACTGGACCAAACCTCTACCGACCATTGGCCAAGCAGACGAACCAAGGATTCCCTTCCGATATTTCTTCAACAAAGACCTGGAATTTCTTCTCCATGGTGGCGATGGTTCGAGAAAATACACTACATCATTGACTCTTCCATTCCCAGCGGCCATTTACTCTAACTGCATAGCTATCGAGGAACGTGCAACTCACTTGTTTTCTGACAACGTGCAAGCATACGACCAAGATGCATTGTATGGGATTCATCATTGGCCTGAACGCCGAAGAATCTACTACAGAAGCTGCCTGGTTCAGAAGTCTCAACATGAGGTGTATAGCTCGAAGGACATCGTGGCCATCAAACACATTGATCTCAAGTCTAAGTGGGACTACACATTCTTAAAGAATATCATAGTCAAACGACAAGATGAACAGGACTATGGATTCTCTGAAGCTGACTTTGAGAACTTGTCCCTCAACGACATCGAAGACATGTATCTTGCCAAAGTACAGGGTCGTATGAGACAATTCTCGACTGAAGTTCAACGTGAATTTATCAAGTCAGTTCTCATCTTCATTAGACGCATCGTGATCAAAGAACGTGTCGAAGATATCCAGATGGCTGTTGAATCATATCAGAAACGTGTAAACTTCACTCCACCACAGCTTGATCTTCCCGACATCAACCAGCTTAAACAACTCACGCTCATCAGCAAACCTTTCGGCGTTGTTTACCGCAGTGAACTTCGAAGAAACTGCTTAATGGCGTGTAGTGAGCTCCACAAATTCGGGGATCATACCTTGAAGATGGTTAGGGATGGATTGGCGTACAGATTGAAGGATATACGCATGAAAGTTGGGAATCCTAAGCGCTGGAACTCTCAGGATAGGAGGGATGTGAGACGTATCATCACCTTGATTGATGAACGGTTGTTCAGAAGGGATCAGTTCCGCCGATTGGAAAGCTATGTTGGTGGTCGACTCAGGAGGAACATCATCGGCTTTCAACGCCCGGTGCGCACTCCTGGGAATATCACTGCACTTCCTGGTACCCCTTAAATGGTTTCCTTCTTATAATTTTGGATGTGTGATTACATATGTGAATGGCTTGTGCACACATAACAGTGTACAACCCGTAATTGTCAAGAAAGGACCCTGTGGTACGCCTCAGTGCCACAATCCTTATAAAAGGAGCGAAAGCTTCTTATTTTTGAGTAAAACCTATCAAACCTTTCATTTTTCAAGGTTTTGCTCAAAAAGACAAGTACTTCCCCATAAGATTTCACAAAACCTCAACCGTGTATATCACTAATTGAGGGGGAGTATTTGATGAAAACTTTGTTCACAAATTGTTCACAGTGGTCACTCTTCCCGCAACACTCAAAATGGTCATATTTATTCTCAAACGTTTCAAAAATAACATTGTCATATGCCATTTTTGAGGGGGAGAAAATTGTGTGATAAGAAATATGTTGTACAAAATGCAAATGAATCTGTGTACCTCAGACTTAACCAACGAATTGACGGTACTAAACTGTTTGTAACTCGAAAAGACTTGTCCTGGACGGGTAATAATTTCAAGCTAGTTCGCTAGTGATGTAAACGTGTCTCGCAAAGGACTTGTCTGAGTAGAAAGTACCATTCGAGAAACTTTTGATAGACATGAACTCTGACGGGTTTGACAACCCTCCAAGGTTTGTCTACACCTTCAAGGTAGTTATTAGAGCTAGTTGTCACCTAAAACCTGACAATATATCTCTTTAACTATTCAACGTAACCGTGTCTCGCGGGAGATTGTCTATCTTTAGTGGATCAATTCAAAATGTGCGTGCTCTTTCCTCAATGTGCATTTAACCATTAAAACTATTAAGCACATGTGGAGGGGGAGTATTTATGCAAAAACTTATCTCTCACTGTGGTTCAAACATGTTTTTCATTTACAAACCCTTTGAGAGATAGTTTAACTTACAGTGGTTATAATGGCAAACATAGGTTAGTCATGGAGTTATAAGGTGACTAAGGTTAGGAATAACCGTCCTATGATCCGCCAGAGCCGGAGGGATCTACCCAAGGACACTACCATTAGTTAGTGTTAGAAGTCCTTAGGAATGATTATAAAAAGGAGAAAATGAGAATCGGAGAAAGAAGGAGTTGAAGAATCAAAAAGAAATGTAAAGTAAAGGGTGAAAAGAAATAGCCCTCCAGATTATTCAACTTAGGGCAGACACCGGGTTCAATTCATATGCTACTGGTTGTCACTTAGTGACACCGGTATTGAAGATTAAAAGTCGTCATGGACCCAGTGACGCATGCACTAAACCTTCTTAGCCACTCAAGTTTCTCTCAACAGAAACTTGTTTCATTCTCACAGGGAACCCTACATAATCTATTGGCTTTCTCTTAGAGATCGCTGGTATTGAAGAAGGAGACCCTCTCCCTAGTCTCCGCTCAGGAAAACCAAAACGCACTATTGAGTCTAGAGCCACGAGATTCATCAAAAGATCTCTTAGGAACACTTGACATTTAATCACTTGATGATCAACAAATAAGATCATCAGTGGTTCATATCGAGTCCTTCACAGATCTTAGCAATCTGTCGAGAACATTTATGAGAGGTTCACATCTGTGCTCCTCAGTGATTGAATGGAAACTCCTGCCAGGGTCAACATCAAACAGCCCTGACAGCAGGTCACTTCGGTAACTCCCCGTGGATTACGCGGAGTGTGTCTCAAACGGTCTACAGTCGTGAGGTGATGCTTCGGTGTACCTCAGCGACTCATCTGAACTGTAGATGTACTTCGGTACATCGCGTTATCTCACTTGTGGGACTCCAGTTCAGGAACGGCCTTTGTAAGAATTAGAGTTGTGTTTTCACACTATGCTGTTAACACTCTCGAAGTTCAAACTTGTAAGTGCCGGAAACCGCTTATTACTAACCATTTGAAATGTTTTCTTCTTATGGAAGCTCTGGAGCGGGATGATCGTGCTGATTCTTCTCATGTTCACACCAACATCATCACTAATGGAAGTTCTATTCAAAAGCAACACAACCGTCAGAATGATTCTTCGTCAAACCAAAGAATCTACAAAGTTAAAGACTTAGATAACTTCATCAGTATTGAATTCCAACGTCATAGAGCGTGTGAGCATGTTGAAGAATGACGTGGAGACACTGGAGCAGCAAAGCAGACCTGAGGCAGACTGATGCAGACAACAACATACTATCACTTTCACCACAAAGAACAATGATCAAAGAACAAAGTTAAAGATGACGTCAAAGCATAACTGCTCAAAGATAACGATCTCTCTACACTGGGGAGATTGTTCGAATCAAGGCAATTCCTCTCATAAGAAAGAAGAATGTCAGAAGACGTCACAGCTACTATTACATCAACGCCTTCACCGTTTACACTCATATATACTTGAGGGGGAGATTGTTGGAATCACTCCTAAACAGTATTTCAAGTATTTATATTTCATATGTAATAGGTAGCATTATTATGGCCTTTATGTTTGTTTAAGGTCAAGCTTATGTAGAAGGCCCATAAGCTTGATCCAAGCCCAATAAGGAATAGGGAAAGAGAGGGAGTGTTGCCCTAGCTCCTTGCCTATATAAACTATTGTAAACCCTCATTTGAGGGTTGGTTGTTCAAGTTTTCTTTTCTTTCACATACATCTTCTCATAACCGTATTATTGTTTAACGTGTGTATGTGTTAGAGCTTGCTCAATCGCCTCATCTCTTCTCTTATAAGCTTGTGTTGTAAAACTTGTGACCTAACAAATCCTTTAATGGACTGTTATGCAGTTTTTCAAAGCAAAAGATAGTGTAAACCAATTCCATCAAATCCAGAGGAACCAAAGTGTCAAAATGGACCCTTTTCAGCCTAAACAAGTAGTCACACAAGTCTAGGTCTAGGATTGTCAAAAACTAGCATATTGACAGTCAAGTGCAATATCAAACCACAATCAAATCCAAAACATAACAACCTAATATAAAGTTATAATATCATTAACAAACAACAAAGAAACACATAAACATGAAAATTATAGCATCTAAAACACTGAAACAGTAAAATGCAAAAATGGTAAAAATGAGCTTACAAGTGAATCCAAGCTGAAAATGAGAACCATGGCCACATAACACATCCTAAGGCTTTCCACAAAGCTTCTAAACCAAAGGAAATCCACAATTAACCTTGCTCCATGCAGTTTCACCAAGATTACTTCATTATTTTTGGTTTTTTTTCATTGTTTTTCTTGATTTTTTAGTGTTTTTCTGAATTTTAAAGACTAAACTTGTTTTAATGTATCTAAAAGCTTTAAAGCTTTTGTCAGGAGCTTATATGAGCTTAAAGAGTCCATTAAACAACTACATAACAAGAATTTAAAGTGACTTGAAAATTAAAGGTATTTAAGCAAGAACTTGAAACTGAAATGATACTTGAAATTAAACTGAAAAGGATGTTCCATTACACTACTTTGATGAAAATTACAACATTAAAACAGTAAATAACAAGTATTTTAAAGAAAGCATTAAAATCATTATACTACTTGACCATTGGCTAGCCCAAGGTAATCCTCTCTTTGCCTCTCCTCTGATCTTTATAGTCATTTGAGTTCCCACTAGCTTCCTGGTCAAATCCCACTTTAATTCTTGACCATTGATTGAGCAGAGATGATCCTAGCCTTTGAATTCACTTTTGGCGCCAAAAGTGATACTAGTAGATTGAGGCAGTTCTGCTGCAATTAATGCTTCTTGTTCACATGTAGAGGTGGAGGGGACATGTTTGGTGGGTTTTAGAGCCTAGTTGGAGAGTTGATAGCAAAAACAGGGTATGTGAGGTGAAAGAGGTGTCGATGGTGTGGGAATGCATTAAATGCATTGTAGGCAGGTGGAATAGTGTAGGAGATGGTAGGGTGGAGTAGGTAGTGAGCTGGTGTGATGAGGTGGTGAAGAAACCAGGGAGGTGGAGGAGTGGTTTTGGTTTTGGCAGGGCTGTGAGAGGAAGGAGATGGTGAAGGTAGGTTTGACTGGGGTCAACCCGGTATATACATAAGAGGGGTTGGGCTGGTTTATTTGTTGGGCTGGATATTGGGTTTGGGTTTTTATGAAGTAATAAGGGTTTGGTTGGTTTATAGTGTATAGAAGCCCAAGGACTAAAGTTGTAATTTCTGAAACTTGAGGGACCTGATGTGACAAGCTTCCAAATTTCCTTCAAGGTACTATACCTGCCAAGTTAGATAAACCAAAGGACCTTTATGATATTTATTACAATTTAAAACACCCGGGAACCTTTTATGACATTTTCCAAAGTTGAGGGGGTGAAATTGTAATTTTCCCAAAAGTTATCAAAATGTTCCAAATTGTAAGTTATGAATAGTACAAGGGTATTATTTGATAAATTATACTTTTTAAATACCCAGGGACTAATTTTGCCATTTTGTAACTTGAGGGGTAAAAGTTGCCATTTGTAGAAAACTTTCATCCAGGGATTATTTTGAACATGTTTGATTATCCAAGGACTAAAGTTGACTTTTCTTCCATTTTAAACCTTCAGGGACTAGTTTTGCCAATTTGTGAAACTCCAGGGACTGAAAATGACAATTTTGTGAACTTTGATCATTTTTCACTTGTTTTCAATCTTTTTGTACCTGATTCATATAAAACACATTTTTATGATATGTGTAACATTTATATGGTCATTTGTGTGTTTTTGGTCGTTTTTGTGGGGTTAAACAATATAAAATATATGTGTATTTAGACACATATCAATTCCATATAGCAAACCAAACGCACCCAGTAGTTAATGTGTCATGTGTGTGAGAATTAAAGCATCAAGCGTGAGTGTTAATTTAATTGTTTGTAATTACCAAGATATAGGCTATTAAGGAGTAGAGTAAAAAAAAATTATACAAGGTTAAGAACTCAAAACTTATTTGGACATTATATAAAGGGTTAATTCCATATATACCCAACTTAAACCTCTAAAAACCACATTTACCCAATCAAAATATATAATTCCATATATATCCAATTTAAACATCAAATTTATCATATTTACCCAATTTATTGTTTAATCAAATAAAACTCAATTTACATCAAGAAATACCAATTATACCCTTTTAAATAAGCCTCAAAACTTATGCCTTTTCCTTCGTAAGGCGTGTTATTTTGTCAGGTATTTGTTTTCTTATATTTTAGACTAGCAGGGTACCCGCGCGATGCGGCGGTGGGTACCCTGTGATAAAATTTGCGGCGATGAATATCTTTTAATTTTATGTTTTTGTTACAACAACTTTATAAATTGTGAGAGTTTTATATTTGAGTAACTTTAACCATGCTGATCTTTTAAGTTGCGTAAGTTATGTTTTTATGCTCGTGTTTTAAGTGCTTCGGTTATTGGGTTTTTAACAATAGATTATTAGTAGCTTGATTAAATTATACCATGTAGTAAAGTAGTTGTGTTTTGGAATAAGGGTGTGATTTAAGAAAATTATTAATTGCAGGTGTTTAATATAATTGGTTGTGCATAAATTAATCATACATAAAGCTTTAATATGTGTATTTGCTTAAAATCTATATTAAGAAGTCTTAAAAATTTAATAAGATAGAGGGTCAAATCTCTATTATAAAGTAGTATAGAAACCAGTGTGATGTATCATTATAGTTGAACATTTAAGGGTGCGCTTGGTTCAAATTAGGTAATGGGAAAGGGAAATGCAAAAGAAATACTAAGGAAAGAGAAAGGGTAAGAAAACCATTCCCCCTAATTTATTGAGTAATAGTCCATTACCCACTATTGGATAATGGGTGATTGCATTATAGCCAAACAAACATCATTAATCATTATCTTTGTTATTACTTACCCCTCAATACCCTTAACCAAGCACACCCTAAAAATTATTTTGAGTGATGTTACTGATAACCATTTTCGAAAAATCAAATCCTTTTACATTGCACAAAACATTAAATTCAACACCTTATACTGAGAAAAAATAGTTCCTATAACTTTAGTTGGTCTAAAATATAATATACATTTTTATGTGATTTACCTCAAAACATTCAAATGTAACGATTTACCTACATTAAATATCCACAACTCATAAGTTCAAATTAACTCTCAAATTGCGGAAGACTTGTTGTGTTTTTCAATTAGCATCTTCTATTTATGGATATGCAATAAATTCTTTATTAACTTACGCACAATTATAATTATAACTATAATGTCTAAAATCATTTGCAACACATATCTTTATGTTCTTCTCATTCATTCTAACATGCTAATTGCTAAACATCGTAATGATAATCGAATTCATGGCCGCCTATCATCGCCATCAACACAATACCTCCCACCTTCACACTCTTCTTCGCCATGCCATTTAATGATCATCTTCTTTATCAAATGAGTTATTCTAGCATATTTATCTTGATCATTCAGTAGTTTTTAGGGTTGATTTGCTCAAACAATGCTTCCAGCGCCTAAAGAAACATTAGCCGTGAAGATATGATAGCACAAAGTAACACTCGTCTAATCCTAATTAAGTTGTATTTATGGACTGCAAGTATCGAGGTATTCCTTCCATTGCAACCATCATCGTCGGTGAAATGATGTTCGTTAATTACATAAAGAACACGTGAACCAGATGCACAATCCTGATTAAGTTGTGGTGTACATCCTGTGAAACAATATGTGAACCAGATGCACATATGTGAACCAGATGCCAATCCTGATTAAGTCATGGTCATTCTGTGAAGCAAATGGTGTACATCCTGATTAGAGACATGTACTCTTTTGTGAAGGGGTGTTTTAAGTTGTGCATTAATTGTAGTTTGATTTGTATTTTTATTTGTGCTTTAAGTATTGTAACTAATGCTTTATCACTTGTATTTGCTTAAAATTTATATAAGGAAATCTTAAAAAATTAATAGGAGAGAGGGTCAAAGATGTATTATAAGTAGTATAGATTATCTAATTATTTTCCTCCAGAATTTATTAGTTACATGTGTATATTAATGTTATGGTTTTGTTACAAGAGCACTTGTGTGATATTTACTTCTGACAATTTTGTATTTGGATGATTAAAGGATGCATTTTGTAGAGTATTTTGACATACTACATAATTTGGGATCAATCAAAACCGTCGTGAGTTCGTGACCCGCCTTTGGCTGGTGTGCATTGTTTTTCCTGTCATTCGTGAAATGTTTATTGTGCTTTTCCATGAGTGTGTGGATTCACTAAATTACACTTCCACTTTATCATTAGAGCTTGCGGTTCCTTGTCTTGTGATAAAAATTGAGTGTGAGTTATCATAAAATCATAAATATAAACATGTCTTTTTAATATTTCGTGATATCATGATCTTTACACACGCACTTGCTATTTTTCTTATTAGTTGGAATACATATACAATAGCGTTTTGTTGCAAATGAAACTGCATATGAGCGCTTGAATGGTCGAAGGTGGAAATTGTTTGATAAATATTTATTTCTAGTAGCAGAAAGCATATTTTGTCAATTAGTTTCAAGAGGAAGAATTGAGAATTAGTATCAAGTTTGTGTTGAGGGTATAATGGGTATTTAATGATGTAAATTGAGTATTAAGTAAATAAATAAATAGAATGGGTATATATGACAAATTTGATCTATAAATTGGGTATATATGTCATTATAATTTTTAGTTGGACAAATATGACATTTTATGGTTTAAATTGGGTATATATGGAATTACCCCTTATATAAATTAGCAAAAAAAAAACGAGTACAAATTCGGGTATACGGGTACGGATACGGGTACGAGTAAACGGGCGGGTATTACTAGAACCCGTAACCGAACCCGTACCCGAAAAGAAAAGAATATTTCTACCCGAACCCGTATCCAAACCCGCGAACCCACCCCCGAACCCGATCCAACCGGTTCGGGTTTCGGTTTTCCCCATCGGTTTCGGGTGCTTTTGCCATCCCTAGTGAGGTGGCATAAAAAAAGAGAGGTTTGGCATGTTTTCACACCTTGAGCTCTTAAACTAAGGCAATCATCAAATCAGCGCGCATATCAGCTTTGTTTTTCCTCTCACTCCCTCTCACCTTTCAACACTAATGGTCACACCTGACACCACTCTCATCTTTCATTAAAATACTCGTTTTATACCAAATGAATAATAATAAAACACAAGCAATTGGCACAAATGCCAAGAGATGTGCAACTCACCATTATGTGCCTAGTTTGAGGGGGTTCAGTGGGTCACGCATGAGGAGGGAGCCGAGTAATGGTTTTGGTGAGAGCATTGGTGTGAGGGCGACTCCCCACACCCATTACCTTTAGCCTTAGTGCTAATGTATTGGAGCTTAAGCTTACTTGGCTTTTACCTCAAAAACAGAGCTATCAAACTTTTAAGATAAGCTTCACCCAAAGACTTTAAGTGAGCTTAGGTTGATTTAATAACACAATAAGCTATCAAACACCATGAAAAAAGCTCACCCAAACACATCCTTAGTATACAGGCAAGATATCGAACTACGGTGATGCTGCATCTGCAACACCCTAGTTATTTGTTAAGGGTGCCTAAAGTAACATAATGCTGTAACTTCATAACTAATGGACAATAAAAGCATCCTGGACCAACCACCATGAATTATAATAAACACTATGTGATTCCGATGCAGTCCAGCAATTGCGTGTCTGGTAACTGGTGACCCTGCTAAAAAGATTAGATCTAGATAGAAAAAACATCCAGAGTTCCCTCCTAAATTCTATATTAGAAACGTTATAGAAGATTAGGATACAGAAAAAGGACCAAGTAGATTCAGATATTGTGTGGTAACAAGCACTGCGAAGCATGTTATAAACTTAGATATGCCATAGGTCGGGGATACATCTGAAAGGAAACTTCGGTAAAAAAATTAAGAAAGAAACTGCATTAAACTAGTTTTAGTTGAGAACTCATAAATCATGGGTTTGGCTAAGCTTTTCAAGGAAGTTTATGGCTTTAGCATTAACCATTTCAAAAGAGCTTAAGAATAAAACCCATTATTGTTTTTCAATAAGCTATTAAGCAGTTTTCAATAGTTGTTTGAATAAGCTTATTGTATTATGATAATACAATAACCTAATAAGCACCTTTGTGAGCAAAGCCAAACATCCAGTTAATCCTCTATTCCGGTCTATATTCATGCAAATTACAAACAATTATAACACAACTGTTGCAGAGCAGCCTTTTGCTATATCTTCCATCATTTAAAAGGGCAAAAGGGGAAGTTATGATTTCAAAATGCATACAATTTTGACCAAATATGTGATTCCAAAGTACAAATGAATTTAAGAAACAGGCCAAATGCGAGCACAAATATAAAAAAGCTGGAGATACATGACCTTAGGAGAAAACACTATATCTGACAGCTCTAACTAAAATAAGTGGTCATAAGAAGAAAAAGTTCGACACTCGATGATAATGACTAACGTAGTAACGTCACTAAAAGAACACTACATAACTGTCTTACATTCTTCTTGTTCAAAACAGAAGGTACGAGCATGGAAGTTCGTTATGACATGATAACAAACACATAAAGTCGTCCACCAGTTGTGCATATTGAAAGACATTAAACAACATCAACCTAGCACAAGGATTATGAGGGAGTAATAATTTAATAAATATTATTAGAAGGTTACACTTTCACGATATCATGTCACATTACCAAGTAATATATAAAGCAGGTAATTTGAAGAAAGGATTTCTGACTACTACAGAAACAGCAAAAAAAGGTTGTAAAACACATTTTGCAGTCAGAAATACACAACCCAAAAGACTATCGCAACAACAAACAAACTACCCAACTAGTTCATTATAAGAGAATACGAATACAACCACTACAAACTAGACCTACAACAAAATAAATACTGCAAGTCTTACTTCATAACTAAGCTGCCTTGACCTTTCCTTCATTAACAGACAGTATCGGCAAGTTGTTAAGGAACTCATCAAGTCCTTCAAAGAATCCAATACCTTCAATGTTATCTTCCTCTTCATCCCCATCCCCATGCCCGCGGGTCCCAGCAGCCACGTGATTATCAAACTCCACATTCAAATCCAACTTCCCGGATTCTTTTGCAAGCACACCCGATTGCTTTCTGGAAATACTACCCACAATTTTCTCGCTAGTTTCTGCCACTGGCACAGTAGGCACCCCGACACGCCCTTGAGTACTATTTTTCTTATTTTTATCATTCCCATTTATAGTATCCCTTGCCCTAAGAGCAAGAACTTGCACTCTCGCTTTAAAATCTGATATCATATCATTACTCATCCTTTTCAACTTCTTTTTCTGGGTTTTATCCCATTCAATATCAGAATCGTCACTAGACACGGAGACTCCAGCTAACACATCATTAAAAGAGACACGCGGCCCCGAACTTTTGTTCACAAAAGTATTCTCCTTCGGGGCCGCACACTCATTTAAATGGTTCTGTGAGGCATCATACAAAGGTGAAAAAGGTGCCCATTTTGACTTTGTACCTTTGCTGCTATTGTCTTTCTGAAGTTCTGAGATTGAAACACCTACAGGGAAGAAACCCCAACAGTAGAAATAAGCATCCTGACCTTCGATTGTTGGCGGTGGGGATGGGACAGGGACAGCCTGAAATGCTCTTCTACAGTTGTCACAACGAAGAGTGCATTCAACATAACGTTTGGGATACTCGTACATGTAGAAACAATAAGGACACGCTGTCCAAAACGTAGGAGAATCATCCATACTCTCATCAGCTGTATCTGATTCTTCTTCTGCTACCGGTTCCGGCTCTGTTTCCATTTCATCCTCTGTTACGCCATTGTTAGTATTAACCTGACTAGGTAGCTGGACAGGATTAGCATTTTGTCTTAGTGCTTCTTGCTGCTGCTTCTGTTGTTGCTGACACATTTGCTCTTCCTCTTGTTCTTGCAGCCGCCGTTGCTCGTTCTCTTTTTCTTTAACTCGCCGTTGCTCCTCCTCATGTTCTTGCAGACGTCGTTGTTCTTGTTCTTTTAGACGTTGTTGCTGTTCCTCCTGTTCTTTTAGACGTTGTTGCTGTTCTTGCTGACGCCGTTGTTCTTCCTCTTGTTCTTTTAGACGTCGTTGTTGCAGTTCTTGCTGACGTCGTTGCTCTTCCTCTTGTTCTTTTAGGCGTCGTTGTTGCAGTTCTTGCTGGCGTCTTTTCTCTTCCTCTTGTTCTTTTAAACGTCGTTGCTGTTCTTGCAGACGTTGTTGTTCTTCCAAACGTCGTTGTTCTTGCTCTTGCTGAAGCTTCTGTTGTTCTTTCAAACGCCGGCGCTCTTCCTCTTGCTGAAACTTCAACTGCTGTTCTTGCAGGCGTCTTTGCTCTTCTTCTTGTTGACGTTTCTTCTGTTGTTCCAGTTGCAACTGTTGTTCCTTCTGTTTCTGTTGGAGCTGTTGCTGCAGTGGCACCTGGTGCTGCATATGCTCCTGTTTCATATGATGCGGTTGGGACTTCAAATGTAGTGGCAGCTGTTGATGTAGATGCACCTGCGGCTTCAAATCCTCTTGCATTTGATGATGTGACTGTCCCTGTGACTGCGGTGGCCACGAATACGAAGAATTCTGTGTCACGGCAGACGTAGGCGGGGACTGTATCCCCGACTGCGCCTGCTGTCTATTCTGTTGAAACGGTTGTACCTGCTGCCCTAGAAAATTATGTTGTTGCAAATGTTGCTGTTGTTGCTGATTTTGTTCAAAGAAATTATGCTGCTGTTGATGCGGTTGCTGATGCTGCTGATGTTGTTGATCAATATTAAACCCTAAATTACTAACCTGTTGTTGCTGATGTGGCAAGTAATTAAGTTCGGAATCATAAACAGACTTACGCATAGGGTTGGAAAGCACAGCCCAAGCATCATTTACTACCTGGAACGCTTGTTCCGAATATGGATACCTGTTTTGATTCGGGTTTAAAAGAATCGCTAACCTTCGATACTGACTTGCGATATGCTCGGTATCCGAAACGAACCGAACGAGCTGAAGGATGGCGTAATAGTCAGGTTGTTGAGAGCCATTATTTCCAACTACTGGTTTTTCAGCTGCGAGGAGTGTTTCAGTGATTGCAAGGATTTGTTCACCGGCTTCGAGTCTGGGGTCGGATTCGCGAGCTCGGATAGCGAATGTTTTGGATCCGACTAGGTCGTGGCTCATTAGAAGCTTTTCGGCTATTCCGATCCATCTTTGGGCTTCTGCTCGTGCTATGAAGCTGTGTGGATCCATTTTTGGGTTTTTGTGGAGAGATTATACTGGTTTGAAGGTAGTCATTGGCGGCCGTAGATTATGTGTGTTTAGTGTGTGAGGGTTGAAAGAGGGATGCGGACAATTTTTTCAGGAAAAGGCTTGACTTTTGAAATGAAGTGTTGTACTCAACAAAGAATGTGGTGAAAGGGTACTATTGTCTATTGAGATGGAATCTAATGTATCTCGTACATGAGTGAGTTTAAGGCTTGTTTCTCTCGGTCTTATATTAAAGAGTATTGATTCGTACACTTATTTTTTTTATTCGTATATTTTAGTATACAAATTAGAGATAAAGCATATAACAAATGTACAACTCTGTATAGCATAAAATGAAGTGTGCGAATCAAAAAAATGAGTGTACGAATCATTAGCCTATATTAAAGGGTTTTAGCCGTACAATAAGCGTGTATTTTACCAAATATACCGTTTTGATACGTGTATTAATTTTGTTTCATTTTTTGTTGTCTACTTTCAACTTTTGTATCATTTTGCACACATTTTTACAGGCAATCGGCTAATCTTTTAAAAAACCAGCTAAAATCCTACGTGGCATCTCTCACTTAATTTGACTTTATATTAAAAGACCAAAACGTTTCCCATTTCATTATTAAAAGACCAAAACGTTTTCCCCCCTTTTCACCTTAAAAACCCTAACCCTAATTTCCAATTTCCATATGATCTGATCAACAAAAATGCGATTAACAGTAAATTCACCACAATGTATTTTCACACCATCACCACTCATGTATGTTGAAGGGGATGTTTCTACGATTCAGAATATAGACTTCATTGGGATGACAGCTATTCATTTGTCAAATATGCTCAAAGGATGTTGTCAGTTCCCCGTTAGAGGTATGTATTATCACATTCCTGGTAAAGAGCTTAGTAATGGTTTGAAGGAACTTAAGAATGATGTAGATTTAGCAGACTTTATTGCCATAGGTGTTAAGAATGGTAATATTATTGATCTGTGTTTGGAACATCATGGGTATGATTTATCCCATTGGGTACAAACTGAGCTTGGGTTTGATGAGATACCATATGAGGATGTAGAGATGGAAGAATTAATAGAGTATGGGGTTAGTGATTATGTAGGAGAAGATGATGTAGAGATACCATATAGGACCATTAAGGACTCATTTCTAAATAAACTATGCAGTGGTAATTTTATAAGTGATCATGATGAGAATGCTAGTGCTGCTGATGTAGGAGAAGGTAGTGATAAGGAGATTGATTTGGATGATGAAAATGTTGACAAGAAATATAAAATCAGTGTTGGTGTAATTTATCAAGAGTTTGATCCAAGTCTTCCTTGGAATGAAATGAAACCAACACTTGGGTTGAGGTTTGAACATCCTGAACAACTCAAAGACTGTTTGACAAATTATGGAGTTGTTAATGGATACCGGCTGTGGTATAAAAGGATGATTATAGGACTTTGCATGTTATGTGTGGAATGGATCTTGAATAGGATAGGAGTGGAGGTAAGAAAGGAAAGAAAGGTGATTGGGACTATAAGAAAGCTAAGGGTGTTAAGATTGGTTCACCAACTAAGAAAGGGAAATCTGAGGGTGTTAAGATTGGTTCACCAAATAAGAAAGGGAAGGCTGCTAAGATTGCATCACCAAGTAAGAAAGGCAAGGGTAAGATTGTTCAGTCCAATTCACCATCAAAGAAAGGCAAGGGTAAGGCTGTGAAGGCTACTAAAAAGAAGACTCAAAAGGGTAATTGTTGCACATTTAAGCTTTGGGCTTCCTGGATGCAAGGTGAGAGCTCATTTCAAATAAAAACACTCATTCCACACCACACTTGCTCTAGGAACTTTGATTTAGGTGCACTAGTTACCTTTAAATGGATTGCAAAGTAGTTTGCTAATAAAATACTTCAGGATCCAAGTATTCGCTATAGGAGCATTAAAGATCAAATAAAAAAGAAATTCTTGATCAATGTGAGTGTTGGTCAGTGTAAAAGAACTAAGCAGAGGGCCCTATTTGATCATGAAGGTGGTCTTATTGAGCATTATAGTAGACTATGGGATTATAGGAAGAAAATACTAGACACCAATCCAGGCTCTTCAGTCCATATGCATGTAGAGGAGAATGATAGTTGTAAGATACACTTCAAAAGATTTTATGTATGTTTTAAGGCAATTAAAGAAGGATGGAGTGCAGGATGTAGAAAAGTGTTAATACAAATATCGTCATTAAACGTTATTTATATTTTTTATCTTTACCTAAGTTTTGTTAACGACAAAAGTAAATTTAATTTTTATAAAGCTTAAAGCTTGTCAAGTTTAATAGATATTAAAACAAGCTTTTTTCAAACAATATCTTCATCATTTAAGCATTTACATTGTGACTAATCATATCTTAATATGAGTCTAAGCATAATGTATGATAGTAGTTTTTAGAATGCTTTAGTTTCTTAAAAACTAAACATTACTTATGTATTTGCATATTTCTAAAAATAGAAAAACAACACATGACATCATGTGATGCATCATGGAAATCATTGGAAGATTTCATTAGATATTTTGTGTAGATTTGTACTCTTCATATCTTACACAATCTTGCATAGATATGGTTGACTTTGGCAAGATCTTGATATCTTGCTGTCAAACCCCGGCGGCACCAAAATGTATAACGGACGGAACCCTTTCAAGGGGTCCGCCGTCCGTGGTGCCTGCTGATGGTTTTGGCTATAAATAGCAAAGCCAAACCAAGTAGTTTTTCATCCCTTTCTATCATACTCTCATACATATCTTCTCTCTAATCTTTCTAACTCAGTTTCATATCATATTAGTGATCTCTTTTGTAGCAAAGAAGATCAAGTCACATTCAAGCTTCAACGAGAAGTTGGAAGTCTTGTTTGTTTAGTGTTGTATGATCTTGTGTTGATTCATACTTCATTGTTGTACTAAACTATCATAATCTTGTGAGTGTGAGTGGTTAGTATTTTAGTCCTCAAAATACATTGTGTGTGGGAGTGGTTGTACCCTTGGAAAGAACTCGACATTTAGCTTAGTGTCGGAAATAGTGTAAGCGAAGTGTAAAGGTTTCTCCACCGGTGAAAGGAGCTTGTTGACTAGTGAAGTTAAACTCTCAAGTGTGAGACTCGGGGAGTGGAGTAGGGCAAGGAGAAAGAGTCCTTGTAGACCGAACCACTATAAACAACTTGTTGTGGTTTGATCATTTCTTTCCTTATTTACTCTTTACATATTGCTTACTTATTTCATCAACATATCTAAGATCAATATCAATTGATCTTTCAATAAGTTTCAAAACAAAGTTTTTAAGTGGTAAATGTCACACCCCCAAATTACCTGTTTTGCAGCGGAATGGAATTCCTGGGGGTTGACTGTCATAGCATCACAATCACAGTCATATTGAACAACCTAAAGTGTCGTTTGGAAAATACATCGTTTGATTTAATAAAATAATCAGAATTTACAAAGTGTAGGTACCAAATGAAAATCATTATGTGCGGAAATAAGTTTGTTACAAGCCAAACGATGTTTTAAAGTTCATAAAACCCAAGTGAGACGCGTCGTCACTGCGACTCTATGATATGTCCACATGCATGCTATGAAGTGAATGCCTTAGATACCTGAGATAAAACATGCTAAAAATTGTCAACACAAAGGTTGAGTGAGTTCATAAAGTTTGTAATGAAATGTAAATCCTTTCAAAATCGTTTATGCAGCAAAGGCATTGTAAATCCACTCAGTTCCAAGTTCCGCCCATACAAAACTTGCAACCTGTGTGTTCACAACCCACTGCCAAAATGTGTATAGTTTATGTTCAAGCACATGATGTCAAATGAATTCACAATAGTACCTAACTCGACGTAGAACCATAACACATGATCAATAGTACATGACTCAATGTATCAGTAGTCAACTGACATAGCACTTTATTCGAAGTAGAACTATAGCACATAATCAATAGTACATGACTCAATTCAGTAGTCAACTGACATAGCACTTTATTCGACGTAGAACTATAGCACATAATCAATAGTACATGACTCAATGTATCAGTAGTCAACTGACATAGCACTTTATTCGACGTAGACCTATAGCACATAATCAATAGTACATAATCCGTATAGTTTCAAATTGTTCCAAGGCCATTAGTTCATGTTTGTACCAAGACCGCTAGTTCATGATATTACCAAGACCATTAGCTCAATGAATATACCAAGACCATTAGCTCAATGAATATACCAAGACAATTAGCCCAATGATTTATGATATAGAAATTCTAAATATGGCAAAATTGTTACTTCGTATGACTAAACATTCAGTTCAGATAAACATATAGTTTGCAAATAATCATGAATATCATAAAAGTTGATGAGCATGTATCTCCCCCAAAAGTAGTATAAAACAATTGAAAAATGGGGCTATGGAACTCACGATAATCCGTAAAAGTTTAAAGTACTTGTGTAAATGAAAGCAAGTAGTTGAGCATGTATCTCCCCCAAAAATAGTACAAAACAATTAAAAGTGGGGCTATGAAAACTCACCTGTTGCAATGATTATGATGACACAAGTGAGTACACTGAAATGTAGCGTGAATCTATAACCTTGACCTATTATGAATGATATGATACATAATAAGTTATGATGTAATGTTATGCATGCAATTCGTATGATATTTATACCACTTGTGAATTTTTGAAAGTAATACTTTTCGTCGAAAAATACTCTTTTGACGTCTTGAGCATTCTTAAATTACTTTGCAAGTATTTACGTCAAAATGACATCCTACAATAGTTATTTAATGATTTATTATGAATTTATAACTTTTCGTCGTAAAATAATGTCGTTGAAAATTTCATGAAAGTGACTAAAACGGCCTCGAAAATCTAGTCGTAAAATGGTGTACGTCGAGTGTTAGGAAACGAACTCAACGGTTTTGGGAAGCTTGTATCATTATCTCAAAGTTTTAGCATTTAATTTTTCATCCTAGAGGTCTCGATCATGGAGAAAAATATAGGTTAAGTATGGTACTTTTGTCCAAAATATTGTTTAAGGGTGGTTTTTCGGCAAAGTTTAAGTGACCGTATTTTATTCGTTACAACTCCGCTTGATGAACGGTTGGACATTTTGGAAAATATGCTTGGCGAACTTACTTTTACTAGAAGACATCACGTTATAAAAAGTTCTACATCACTGTTAAAAACGACCCTCAACATGGTCATTTGTCGCCGTAAGGTTTGTCTAATAGAAATATATTAGTTTAGCTTATTTAATATAGTTACGGCAACTTTGTGTAAACGCGTGTAATTTAATCGTTACAAATCCATTTTCTACGTTTTATATATCCTTAGCTTCGTATCAAAGTATACTAATATATTTTTGATAAGTCGACACAATTTATAACGCTTAAGACTCATTTTTTACTCGTACAAAGTAGACGTAACATGCTGAATTTTCTGGTTTTTACACTTTTCGTCGTCAAACTTGAAAAATTCATATCTTCTTCGTTATAGCTCCGTTTTAACCCGTTCAAGCGGCCACGTTTTCGTTTTAAAGTATATTTTCTAAATATCTTGGCCAAAATTTTTTATCTACTGTCGAAAATTCCAGAATTCAAAAATATGGACAGACCCTTAATTAGACTTGTCGAAATGAGTTTTTCTCGCGCCAAACCTACTTTAACCAATTCAAAACAACTCCGAAGCTATTCTAATCCTACCATACACCTTCTTAGGGTGTCATGGGTTCCTAGACATCACCAAAAGTGATATATTTCAAGGAATAATTATAGGATAACTTATATAAACTTATAGTGCTTAAAAACAATTTAAGTGGTATAAACATCCATATAAATAGCATGTTTTACTCAAACATGATAAAATGAACACAACATGAATATGAAAGATGATGATGAATATGAAATGCTTACTAGTTACTTGATGAGGTTTTATGAACAAAGGATTAATCCTAAACACCCAAGGTTTTTATTTCACGACCTTAATCAAGAGTGCGTCTAGATTGTTTAAATAACTTGCTCTTGCAAAAATATGGATTCCTTTCCTTCTTTTCTTCTTGGCCGGTTTTAATGAATGAAAAAGAGAGAGTATGTTTGATTTTCACCTTAGGTAATTATGTATGTATGTTTTTATTGTAAGTATATAATTTAATATATGTAAGTATGATGTAGATAGAAGATATTTGGTACTCAAATATGTTGAGTCATCCCCTTTATGTCGACAAACATAGGACAAGAAAAGACTTGGTTTATTTTATATAGTTAAATGTATAGATGTGTTAGTATGAGTGTAATTGTTTAAATATAGTTGGTAACTTGTGTACATTTTTAAGTATTTAGGGTAGCGTTAGCTAAAAATAAATTTTAACGGAACAAAATAAAATATATTGAAGTCATAAAAATTATAAAAATACATTTCTCTCAAGAATTGAGTGAAATAATAATTATCGTGTCGTATTTACGAAAACCGTCGTAATTATATAAATATAACGATTTATATACAAAATAAATTTAAAACACCGGGTAAACTAATAATATTATTTTTATAATCTTAATATGAGTATAAAAATATATCGGGATAATTTTTGGAAGTATCGGATCAAATGTTCAAAATAGTTAATTACGCGATAGCGTTTATTTAATAAGAAATTATGCGTTTAATGAAAAATGCAAAACCATGCATGAACTAATATGATGATAATGATGCTAATGATATGTAGACTAAACCTAGTCTATATGAAATGTCCTTGATGATATGTTCATGAATTCGCAGCTAAACCATTAAGGTTACGCGAATTTGATACTCGTAAACCTAGTTTACGAAAAATGATGAAATAGTGAAACTTGAATAGTGATTTTCTCCAGAAATGAATAGTGTTTCGTGAATAGTAAATTTTGAAATACGTTCTCAGAATATTACTTCGACTTCGAAAACGGTGAATAGTAAAATTTTGAATAGTAACCGGTGAATAGTAAATTCCCTAGATGAATAGTAAATTTGAGAAATGACCTGAAATTGCGAGTTGTCACAGTAAACTATTCAACCCCCCTTCTAGTTTTCTACAAAAAGTAATAGGGCTTGATGGATGCTTTTTGAGAGGAACATGTAGGGGTAAGCTATTGACTGCCATGGGTAGAGATGGGAACAACCAAATGTTTCCCATAGCTTGGCCTGTGGTCAACATTGAAAACAATCATAATTGGGAATGGTTTTTAGCTTGTTTTGTGAAGATTTACAAATGCACAAGGGTGCCTATATGACTATCATTTCTGATGGTCACAAGGTATAATTCATTACATTTTTCATTCTGTTTAACTTATGATCATTTGAATATTTTATCTGTTTAACTTAGCATCTGTATTCTACCATATGATCATTACAGGGTTTGATGGAAGCTGTAAAGACCATGCTACCATATGCAGAGCACAGGCAGTGTGGTAGGCACATTTATGCCAACTTCAAAAAGAAGTGGAATGGTCTGCATTACAAGAGTTTGTTTTGGGCTGCAACATCTACTACAATACAACATGTCTTCTACAGCAAGATGAACCTCATAGGTAACATTGATCCTGAAGCAAAACAATGGCTCATTGACAGGAACCCAAACACATGGTGTAGGCCATTTTTCAAGATGGATAGAGGCTGTGCAGCATATGATAATGACATTTGTGAATCTTATCACAATGCAATAGGTATTGCTAGATGTAAGCCAATTATTACCATGTTAGAAGAGATTAGAGTGTACTTAATGCAAAGGCTATGTAGCATGAATAAGTTAGCCTCAGCTTCTCCTGATCAGGGTGTTCACTAATCTTGATCCTTAGGTCATGACTGAACCTTTTGTTCTCTGGACTTCGAATTTGAGTGGCCATCACCAGGTAGCCAATCACTGCTTCAACTCCTGCTTTGTCTATGTCACTTCACCTTTGGAAGGCAGGCTCTCCAAATTCATCAGTGAAGAATAGACCTCTCTCAGGTTGTTCTATGGCTAGATGGTTCACGAATCTGAATCCTCCTGGGAGGGCTCTGTTGTAGTCTAAGCCATGAATCTTGATCTCTGGTTCATGCTCTAGGATCTTCATCTTTCTCCTAGAGGACTGAGAGGGGGCAAGTTGATTTCCTGTCAAGGCTTGCCCCATCATAGTCACTATCTGAATAGGCTTCCAAGTCAAAAGATGATTCTTTAGGATACCATAAGCCCAAATTGGGTTTGCCCTTAAGGTATTTAAAGATCCTCTTCACAGCATGAAGATGTGAAGTCTTGGGTGTAACCTGAAAACGAGAACAAACAAAAACTGCATACATAATGTCAGGCCTAGAGGCAGTTGAATACATGACAGAACCTATCATGGATCTGTACAAGTGCACATCTACATCATCAGCTTCCTCATCCTTTGTTAATGCCACCTTGGTTTTCATTTGTGTCACTACAGTCTTCACACTGGCATAGTCAAACTTCTTCAGCATCTCAGCAATATACTTGTTAGAGAAATAAACAGTCCATTTGGCTTCTGTTTGACTTGCAATCCAAGGAAGAATGTGAGCTCACGATAGAACTCATCTGAAATTTTCCCTTCATGAGGCCCTCAAACTCTTCACACCAAGACTTATTTGTAGAACCAAAGATGATATCATCTACATACACCTGCACCTACATGATATCCTTCTTTTCCTTCTTTATAAACATGGTCTTGTCAATAGTTCCCCTCTTGTATCCATGCTTCTCAAGAAAGGTGGAGAGTGTAGCATACCAAGCTCTGGGAGCTTGATGTAGTTCATACAAGGCTTTAATCACCTTGTACACCTTTTTGGGATGAGCAGGATCCACAAACCTGGGGGCTGATGTGACAACTCAAAAATTTCTTGATGCGTCATAACTGAAGAAACGTCAATTAGAGCGATCGTTTGATTTAATTTGAGACACGAGTCGTATTTTATATCTTTTTTATTGGAAAAATTATTTTAAAAGCATTGGCATAACTCTCGAGTCATGAATCATTCGATTACTAGGTTAAATGTGTCCCGAACCTAATATATCACAAGTTTTGCAAAGTTTCATCTAGGGTCCTTGGGATAGTTTACATTTCCGTCCCTAGAGTTTCGAGTGAACAAGTTTGGTCCCTCCTGGGTATATAAATACCCCACATCACACTCTTTCTCTCATTTCCTCCACCATTTTTCTCTCTGTAATTAACACACACACCACAATCTATTCTTTCTCTCTCTAGCAAATAAAATCCGGCCACCCATTATCTAGGGTTCCGACGCCGCTCACAAATTCTGCCCATCACAAACAATTACACCACCCATCCCATCTTGTAGATCGGGATCCCGTGGTTCCTTTTTTCAAAACATACGCGCGTTAAATCTCTCGAAATAAATTTATATAAACATAACAATTTATATACGAAATAAATTTAAAACATTGGGTAAACTAATAATGATATTTTTATAAACTTAATATGAGTATAAAAATATATTGTGATAAATTTTGGAAGTATCGGATCAATTGTTCAAAATAATGTTTACGCGATAACGTTTATTTAATAAGAAATTATATGTTTAATGTGAAATGCAAAACCATGCATAACTTGATATGAAATGATGAATATGGAGTTTGAGAAATGACCGGAAATTGAGAATTTTGACATCGTACATTCTTTTGGATACCGTGATGATTAGGTTTAGATGCCAGTCGTGTCAATAATGAATAGTGCAGTGCTGTGGCTAAGGTGAGTTTCATAGCCCCACTTTTATCTACGTTTTTAACTAAATTGGGGTGAGAATCATGCTACTATTTTTGGACCGTGAAAACTATTTGGATTTGCTTATGTGCTTGACTGTTTAGATAGATGTGTGTTAGTCATTGACTTAGACTAGGGTAGCAATCCTAATTGCTATAATTGTTGCCTAGCTAAGAATAGACTTCTACATCGACCTAGTCTTGGGTTGGCAATTGTTCTAAATTTTGCCACAACAGTGCTGGACTAGAGTCGCTGGGCCCGAGTACTCTCTGGATGTGGGATATGATTATGGTTGGTGATCCGGGTAGGATCGGTGTGCAAACAGTATTTATCTATCTTAGGTCTTGCATAGCAAATCAACTCCTACAGATCCACTATGATTTTGTTGAACTTAAACCTCACCAGCGTAAGCTGACCTTTTAGCATGATTTCTCAGGTATTTGAGAGATGTTTGGAATATGTGATCGGTGGAAGCTTGGCAAGAAGGCGGGGTTCAAAGATCATTTCTGACTATGATAAACTTTGGGGACCTATTTTATTAAATCGTGTTTTGGGCCTAATATTTACATTTTTGGAGTAAATGTTTTGAATACACAAATTTGGGATCGGTTTTGAATGTTAAATGACTATCTTTTGCTATACTTGTGTGCGATACCAATCCAATAGTAACGCCCCGAAAACTTGATTAAGTCTTCCGCTGTACCGAGATTTGGGGGTGTTACAGCGGAGCAACATACACCTCCTCATCAATAGTGTCATACAGAAAGGCACTCTTCACATATATTTGGTAGACTGTGAAGCCCATATAGGAGGCAAAGGCTAAAAATAACCTGATAGCTTCAATGCGAGCTATAGGAGCAAAAACTTCATCATAGTCAATGCCTTCCTCCTATCTGTATCCTTGGGCCACTAGTCTAGCCTTATTTCTGATCACAACACCTTTTTCATCCTTTTTGTTCCTGTAGACCCATTTTGTACCAATTACCTTTGAACCATTAGGTAGATCTACAAGAACTCATACCTTTTGCAGCTTGAACTGCAGTAACTCCTCTTGCATAGCTTCAACCCAACTTTCATTTGTAAGAGCATCAATTATTTTGGTAGGTTCTTTTTGAGAAAGGAAGCATGCAAAAAGACAGTGTTGGTGATCTTTATTATTGTTCCTTTGCTGCTTCTGTATGTAGCTAAAAAGTGCATGAGCTTCAGATTGTTTCTGCACTTTGCTTCTGGTCTGCACAGCTGACTTAGGATCACCCAGTATCTGACTTTGTGGATGAATGTTGTGAATCCTAAGTGTAGGAACTGGACTAACATCTATCTCTGTAGGGAGATTGTTGAAGTCAGTAATCACCCCTTCTTCATCATAAGAAGCTTCCTCAAATATCCCTTCAGCAGGCTTATCAAAAATGTTTAGTTCTGGCATTGCTGATTCATCAAAATCATCATCAGCATTGCCAGAATTAACAAATGCACTACCAGTATTATTTGAGTTAATACTAGTAGCATTATTATCAGGTACTGGTGAATCGGGCTTGCCAGTATTAATAGCTGCACTACCAGTATTAACTGAGTTAGTACTGGTAGCCTTGAAAGTAGGTACTTTCCCTAGATGCTTTTGAGCAATTGCATCCAAATCCCTTTTGAAAGCCAAAATAGCATCTGAATCACCAGTGGGAGAAGCCTCTTTCTCTTGTATCTGAACTTCTGCTGCATTCTCTTTATTATGTGGAGTAACAGAAGTTTTATTTGTTCCAAAGCGGGGAGCTCTTGAATGCTGGACTGCTGTAGGCACCACTATAAGCTCCTCATTATCTTCTTCATCCTCAGGAGCATGAGTACCTGCACTGTTAGTTTCTTCTGATGAACCTACATGTGGGTTAGCTTGATTTTCTAAAGATACAGGAATATAGTTCATAGAACCAGTTAGATAATCTAAATCAAACATCCATCTATAACCTATTCCTTTCACATTAGGTTTTTCCTTAAGAAAATTAACATGGAGGTTCACCTCTACCCTCTTAGTCACTAAATTGTATACCCTATAGGCCTTACTATTTAGTGAATAACCTACCAAGAAACCCTCATCAGATTTGCCATCAAATTTCCCAAGCACACTGAGGGTATTTAAAATAGTAATATGGCACCTAAAAGGTCTTATGTAGCTAATAATAAGTTTATGGCCAAATAAAAGCTCATTAGGAGTTTTGCACTGAGGTTTGGTCACCCTTACCCTATTGAAAATATAAGAAGCACAACTAACTGCTTCAGCCAAGAAAGTGGTCGGTAAGGGTGAGTCAGCTAGATAAGTCCTAGATGCCTCAATTAGGGTCATGTTCATCCTTTCTGAAACTCCATTCTGCTGTGGAGTCCTAGCAGTACTATACTCCTGTTTTATTCCCTTGTCCCCACAGAATTCAAGCATACTTCTATTCTTAAGTTCGGTGCCATTATCTGATTTAATTATTTTAACCTTATGGTCAAGCTGGTTTTCTATCCGCCTAATAAAAGTCTGAAGGATGCCAGTAGTCTCATCCTTGGTAGATAAAAAGAAAACCCAACAAAACCTAGTACAATCATCAGTAATGACAAGGCAATAAGATGCATGATTAATGCTTTTCACAGAAGTTGGCCCAAAAAGGTTTATATTGAAGGTGCTTGATCGGTGCAAAACCGTCAAGTTTTCTCACACAAGCCGGCCACTTGTGAATGGCCGACCGTAAGAAACTTAAAACAGCTCAGACACCAATGCAATGAAGATCAGGGGAGTATAGTGTTTCCCCGGGTCGTTATGTCCCAGCGAGCTATGCGAAGAATCACCAAACGGGTAGTGATCGAGAGATTTGAACAGAAAAAGGGATTGTGATTATTATAACTACAGAAATAGCCTATAATTACAAAGGCTTAAATGCAAATTAAAGAAAATTAAAAAGATAAAAAATATTAAATAAACGCTATCACTATTTGCAAAATGATGTTTTTGATTTTATGTTTTTATAAAACTGAATTAAAAACTACGCAACGTACAAAAGAAAATGTGAAACTAATTCAATATTAACCCTAAAAATATGAAAATGATATTTTTACAAACCTAATGATAAAAGAAAATTTTTTAGAAAAAGAAAATTATTTTTAAAACTATTTATCTAATTATTATTAATTAAAAACTATTTTTAACTATTAAATAATAACCTAAAATACAAGAAAATATGAAATAAAGCTAGAAAAATAAAATTATGACTTAGAAAAATCTAAAATATCAAAAGAGAATTTTCAAAACTATTTTTGTATTTTTCTGAATATTTTTGTATTTTCTAGGAATTAAAAACTATTTAAAACTAATTAAATTACTTAAAAATACAAATTTAACTAAGAAAAATCTGGAAATTTTTTTTTTGACTTTTTATATTTATCTTTGATCGGTGCAAAACCGTCAAGTTTTCTCACACAAGCCGGCCACTTGTGAATGGCCGACCGTAAGAAACTTAAAACAGTTTAAACACCAATGCAATGAAGATCTGGAGAGTATAGTGTTTCCCCGGGTCGTTATGTCCTAGCGAGCTATGCAATGAATCACCAAACGTATAGTGATCGAGAGATTTGAACAGAAAAAGGGATTTGTGATTATTATAACTACAGAAAAAGTCTATAAATTACAACGGCTTAAATGCAAATTAAAGAAAATTAAAAAGATAAAAAATATTAAATAAAAGCTATCACTATTTGCAAAATGATGTTTTTGATTTTTTTTTTCTTCTTTTATAAAACTGAATTAAAAACTACGCGACGTACAAATGAAAATGTGAAACTAAAGCAGTATTAATCCTAAAAATATGAAAATGATATTTTTACAAACCTAATGATAAAAGAAACTTTTTAGAAAAAGAAAATTATTTTTATAACTATTTATCTAATTATTATTAATTAAAACTAATTTTAACTATTTAATAATAACCTAAAATACAAGAAAATATGAAATAAAGCTAGAAAAATGAAATTATGATTTATAAAAATCTAAAATATCAAAATAGAATTTTCAAAACTATTTTTGTATTTTTCTGATTATTTTTCTATTTTCTAGGAATTAAAAACTATTAAAAACTAATTAAATTGCTTAAAAATACAAATTTAACTAAGAAAAATTTAGAAAAATATTTTTTTTGGCTTTTTATATTTATCTTAACTTAAGAAAAATGAAAAATTATTTTTTTGAGACTTTTCTGAATTAATTGGATTAAAAGCTATTTAAAAAGTGCTAAAAATTGATTTAAATGCAGAAAAATAGCAAACAGGCTTGGAAAAATATGAAAATTTCAGGAAAAGTCTAATTTAATATACTGGATCTAAGAAAAATAGAAAAACAATGGCTTGTTTGGTAGAAAATGGAACTGCAGATACAAGTGCTTATTTATAAGCACTTGGAATAAGCCAAGAGTACCAAATGGGCACCAATCTGTTACAGAACCTATGATATGCTAAAAACACTCAAAAGCAACAAGTCTCAACAAGCCTTAACCTCTATAATGCTGATTAAACAGATTTGGATGATTTGGCAAAAGTGCCTAAATCAGTTTCTGGGGGCAACTTTGGAGATCAAGAATAAGCACTAAATAAGCTGGAAATTAAAAACAAGAAATTGGAACCTACTCTAGACCTGGCCAAGGGCTTGTAAACCAAATATGAGACCAAGGCAAGCTCTTATGAGCTTGGTGCAAGGGCTGCACAAACCTGTGCACACTCAGTATTCACTGAGTGTGTGCACAGGGGAATTATACCCATTTTGACAAGCAGATTTAAGACTTATAAAAATTTGATAAAATTCCACAAAAATGACAATAAGAAAGTAGACCAACAGAAGTTTAAAAACCCAAAGTTTCACTTAGATTGGCTTAGAAATGAGTCCAAGAAAATTCAACTTGGATGGGCTCAAAACTGATTTTTCAGTTTGACTTTTTGAGACAGTTATGAAAATTTGACCAAAATGAAATTTGAAACCAATTTTTGGACAGATGTTGATGTTAATTGATGAAATAAACTTAGTGCAAGCTATATCTATGAATTACAAACCTAAAACAAGCTTTTGCTTTTGAAAATTCTAACAGATATGCAAAGTAAGACAGATTACCTATGATTTTGACTTTGAGCTTTTGCAAGTGCAATATGAAGACAGATTTGAGTATATATGAGTTTAACAAGCATAAAACAACAGGAGTTAAGCACTGAACTAACCTTAAAGACAGGTTTGACAGCAAATCCAAACACACCTTAAAACATTGATTTGCAATAAAAACTTAGCTAAACTCTTAACTAGCTAACATAAATGATCAAACTAAGTCTACTTGGCCTAAAAACAACTAATTAAACAGGCCTAAACCATTGGTAACCACAGATACACATACAAGCACTCTATGCAAATTAGACTGAAATAAAAATGGAAATGCTACTCACAGATGTTCCAGCTGATATGCAGGCTAAGACCAGAGCTAATCCTACTCTAACCTAATCTATTTCACCCCATCCAATTGCTCTGCATCACCCAAATACCATCACCAAGTCCAAACAAGCCTAGTTTGACTTTTGTTGACCCACTGAACATATTGCTTGAAACTGTAATGCAAGCTATCAAAAGCTATATAGAGCTTAAGTAACTGAGTTGAATGATAAATAAGCTTTGGAAGCTTTAATATAAGAACATGAGTTTGAAATTCTCAACAGTAAACCTTAAAACATGAAACTTTAACACAACTTGAATTAACACTTGAAAATGGTCTTAATACACTAGAATAACTTACTTTGATACAATTTAACTTGAAATACAAACATTTGACTTAAACTAAAAATTTTTAAAGGTGAGCTGGAATGATGGGTGAAAGAGTGTTGCAGGGCTAGATGTTGGGGAAGACAGGAAAAAAGGCGCGTAGGGTGGCTTGTTTGACTTATGGATTGACCGGTGTTATATTATTGAAGGAGGGGTCAAAAGTGGCAGGGGTCCAAATGGTTG